>VWZP01004031.1:37781-203908 GCA_013396995.1 Dicaeum eximium | reverse complement strand
GGCCCCGCCGGCCCGAGTGGGCATGTGCGAGCGCCGCACATGCCCATTAGGGAAAGCGGGTGCCGGCGGCGAGGCTGTCCCTGCCCGTCTACGGTCCCCGGCCGCTCGGCATCTTCTCCGGAGCCGCCCCGGGCTGCCCCGGCAGTGCCCCGCGCGGGGAGCCCGGCACCTGCCGGCACCGCGCCGCTGCTGCCGGGACCGCGCCGGACCCTGGGAGCGCCGCCGCTCCCCTCGGCGCGAACCGCAACCCCGGCGGCGTGCGGATGAGCGCGCTGCCCACCTGTGTGTAGGTACAGACCGGATGCGATTCGGGGGCACGGCCTCGTTTTTAAACACAAATTGTATCTAAATGGCAGAAACGAGCACAAATGCTCTGGCTATTGCCGTGTTTGGGCACGGTGATTCCTGGCGCTGTTATCTGGCCCAGGCTGTTACTTACCAATCCAGAGGTGTTGGTAATGGGAGTCTCCAGTTCACTGCCCGGGCTGGTGATTTTACAAATCTGGGAAAAGGACGTTTTTGTTTGACAGTTCTTACATGTATTGCTGCATAAAACGGCAGTGGCTCCCTGTTCCGGTTGTTGGTAGGCTGACAGTCATCCTCCCTTTTACATTTCAGTAGTGTCTGACCTAAGCTAATGTTTTGTCATGGACGCTTCATGCACAAAACCTTGACATCATTCCTGTCTCCTCACAGCTAGGTCACACAGCTTGAATGCTAAACTCTTTCCATGTTTCACTTGTAACGTGGCAGGCAAGTGAGTGGCTTGATTGAGCACGGCCAAGGTCAGAACCAACATCTCCTGGTTCTTCTGGGTTCCATGCCCAAGACCAGGAATCACTCCAAGGCTGATCTGCCTAGGTCAGTGCAGCTGCATCGACAGTGCCCAGCCCAGGGATGCTGGGGTTTGTAATGCTGCTCAGTTCCACTCCCACAGAGGTGGGTCCCCACTGCTTTTATCAGTCCTGCAGGAGTTAAAGAAAAGTTAAAAATTTAATTTGAACGTATTTTAAAGAACGTTTCAAAGGTGGACATAGAAACAGAAGCACAGAAATGGGAGAGGACTGGACCCGAGTTTAGGTGACCATTCACTATTAGGTCAGTCCTCAGTGCCCAGGTCTTTTGTCTCCCAGTCCAGCACTTTCCCCTCACTGCCCATGACTGTACACAGATCTGAACACAGGCTTGCTCACCTCTTTGTGTGTCAGGGGAACGTCAGGATGTGCTAGTGCTCTCCATCATTAGCAACAAGTAAAGAACTTTTGTCATTGCTGCAGGCAGTATCATCTGTGCTGGTTTTTTTGGGTCTCCATTAAAGATATTTTATCATTATTAAAAATGAAGGGAGATTTTTAATTGTTTCAGTAACCATCCAGTCGCCAATTCACAGTTCTCCAGGGTATCTCAGGAAAACTAGTTTGAGGATCTGACATCTAGCCCAGTTCTCAGCACATTACCTTTGGGTAAGCCTTAGGTGACCCCAGGAAGACTCAAAGAGTCATTTGACATAATTGAACCCAACCATTAACAATATATATGCATTTTTGCAGGGGCACGGAGGAGAAAACTGATGCATCAGCAATTCTGCTGGATGTTCCTCTGTCTTCCCAGAGCAGTGTCAGTTTTACTGCCTGTTGTAACCAGCATCGGGCTGCACTGTTGGCTGCAGTGGAAATCATGTCTTTCCAAAGAGAATCATAGGATTTCACCCCACAAAATTGTCTCCCTTTGGCCCAAGGAATTGCCCTGCCTTTGCCTGTGGCGCTGTCTGTAAAGGAGGGTCGTATGGGGGAACGTTGACATGTGCAGCTGGAGCTCAGCTGTGTGTGCTGGGACTGCCCTGAGTACATTACAATGCTGCAAGCACCCTGTGGATGTTACCAAACCAGCAGGGAAACCTGCATACTCCTGACTTTGCAGGTAGTGAAATCACCTTGGTACTGAGCATCATTGCTCTGGCACTCCAAAAATTGCCATCAAAATGCGTTCTGTGGGAGGGTGGTTGTCAGAAGGGGAACAGCTGGACATCTCTTACAGCACTCTGTGAACACCAAAGCCTGGTGAGCTCTCACCTCTGCTGTAGGGGAAAGCTGGCAGCACGTGCTGCACAGGGAACACGAGCCTTAACCTGCTCTGCGTTTCTTTTGGAGCAAAGTGGAAGGGTAGGATTTCTGTCACGTATGTGTGCCACTCTGCCACGGCTCTGAATGGCGCTTTACAAAATAGATAATGATGTCTCATTGCTCCAGAGAGTTTCCAAACTAAATTAAGAGAGAATGATGGGAAGAGATGACCGTACAATGAGGTGCAGATGCTGGGAATAGGGATAATGAGGGGGGAACAATATGATTATGTCCTTTCAAAGCAAATGCCTCAGGGTAGCTACTTTTGGGGACAGAGTATAAAAGGGAGATGGGGAAGATGTGGCTCAAAGGCAGCATCTGCACAGGGTTCAAGTCTGCTCTCGAGCAGATTTGTCTGCTGGGGAGTGTTTGCTGACTCTCAGATCCCTGCAAAAGACTGCCTTGACCCATGCTCAGAAGCTCTCAAGGCCAAACAGGTCATGTGGATTAACATGAGGCCATGGTGTCATTCCCAGGGCTTGCAAGGCCTTGGTGGGTTCAAGCAAACTCACAGCCCAGGCCAGAGGGCTTTAGGATGACTTGAACATCCAGAAGTGAGCAAATCTTTATGCATCTGCTCAAGTTTTGTTATGATGGGAAGTTCTAAAACTAATGTGAGAGGAAGAAGTTGGCAAGGTTTTATTTAAAATAACTTCTTTCTCCTAACTCCCCAAAAGTGGTGCAATGAAAGAAAAAACTGAGAGAAGTGATGGAGGAGGGGATTCCTGATGAGTAACTTCAGATGAGTGAAGAGGGCCTAGGGGAAAGGAAAGGTGTCAGGAGCAGCTGGGACGGCTGTGGGAGGTATGCAGGGAATCAGGATTTTGCATTGTTTAGTTAGGCATGAGGAACCACAGAAGATATTTTAGGAGCATGTGCAGGAGATTTAGTGCTGCAAACGGGGAATGTTTTTTGCAACAGGACACTGAGCAAAGTGTAATGCAGGTTCCAGCTGGAGCTTGGAGAGAATGAGGTTACCCACAGTGAGGAGATGCATAACAAAGACTTTTTTTTCTTTTTAAAGGGACCTAAAAAGAAACATTTCAAGGAGAGTTTAATAATTACGGTTAGACTCTTCAGGGTTGCAAAACATTTTTTATTGACATTGGTTATGTTATGCTCATTTTTACTGGCTGAAAGTCTTGCTGGTGACATGGAAAGACCCTGTGCTTTGTGCCAAGGGATCAAGCCAACGTGTAGCCAGTCCAGGATGGCTGGGGAGAGAAGTAGCTCTCATTGCATCACCTAACCAAACTCTGCTCTATATTTCTTGGCCTCAGGTCTGGGACCTGGGCCAATGCCAATTAAATTGGTGAGGGCACAGACAAGGTTAATGATAAAGTTAATCTCCCATTGCTGATTGGTGAGGGATCCTCACAACTTGCAACTTTTGTCCATTTGCAATTAACAGAAAAGTGAAGCAGAAGGAGGCATCCTCCTTATTTCCAGCCCAGGTTCCATCACAGTAAGAATATTACACAAAAATATCACTCTTTTTGCTCATATGTGCTGCACTTCTCCCAAAAGGATGACAATTTTCTTATACTAAAAAGGGCTTTCTAGAAGTAACCTTGGGAAATTGAAAAGTGGTCTCAGTGCAGTTAGTTTATATTTAATTAGTGAAACTTCACTTCCTCTTTTCCTCTCCTCAGTCCCACCTTCTTTTGGCTGGGACCAAGGAGTGGGGCACCGTGGGCACAAACAGCATGATCAGAGCTTAAGAACCCCAAAACTAAGATGACTTTTTAAAGTGTGCAACTGGAGAAAGAAGAAATTAAATAGAGGAACAAAGCAGCATCACAGCCTTTGTGTTCCCTCTCTACAGCAGTCCTTTGGGTTGTGAAGGATGGAAATGTCTCAAGAACAGCTGCCTTGTTTACCTAGTGTACAGACCAGGAACAGTACCCTGCCAAGGGATGGCCACACATTTTGCAATGTGCATCCACAGATTTCAATGCTGGAATTCAAGATGGCTGATTCCTTACCTCCCTGAAACAGGCTACTGACAAAACCAGTCATGTTGGAAGTTTTTCCTCAGTGTGTGTAAGCCCCTAATGTTCACCAAACAGAAAGGAGGAGAGGGAAGGATGAGAAAGAGCCATGGCTGTGCATGCCCTTTGATGCTGCCCTCCCAGTGCCCTGACGTGCTGCCACCCGGGACAGGACACACACACTCCACACACAGGACCTGCTAATGCAGATCTTGGGAGAAATCACAGGAACTGAAATATCCTTTTGCATCTGCTGAAAGGAAAAAAAATCTTCCCTCCTGCTCCTGCATGACAACATCTCTTCTTTGCAGTCTGTCCTGTAAAATGCAGATATGTAAATACTCCTCTCTGGCCTGATGCTCCAAGTGGATAGAGAGATATACAAAAACAGTGTAAATCACCAAGAAATACTTTGACAGCTGGCACCTGTTTCTTTCCCAAGTGCCCTGGTGGTCACTCTTCGGCAGCTCTTTGCTGATTCATGAGGACTGCTAAGAGAAAGCATGTGTGACATCTTTTACAGAGTGTAATAAAAGGAGGAAAGTGCCCTGTGTGGCTGGAACTGTGGTCTGTCTCTGAGATGCTCCATTAGCCTGCTCCTGGCAGTGATGATACAAAAACTGGAGATCCCCAGTTGTACCATTAATATGAATAGATTGAAAAAAAACCCCTGGAATGTAACAGGGAGGCAGTGAGCCTGTGCTTTTTTATTTTTTTCCCTCTGCTTGTATGGAGCCTCACTAGAGGGGAAGGATGGATCTGTTCCCTTGCATATTGGCATAGGCAGCACAAAACCACAGCTCTGTTTTTATTTGAGCTCCCCTATATTTTGTTAGATCCAGATTTGCTTCTTAAGCTGAAACCTTTGGGTCCCTCTCTGGCTGTGTTTTTGACTCCACTGTCACTGTTTGTGATTGACCAGGCTATTAATCATGGCCCCTCACCTGTTTATTTTATAGGAGTGTCTGCTGACACTTCTGCCAGACCTTGGGAAAAGTCCTTCCTTCGCCGTAAATAGCAACAGCCTGATAAAAAAAGAGTCCTTCCTTGCAGAAAGATGGATTAAGTTCTTGTTTTGAAATGCAGTCTGAATGGTCCTGATGTACTGAAATGTTACAGCTAATATAAGCAGACGAGTCAATTTACAGCTTTCATACTACATTTTAAGAAACAAAGCAAGCAGACAACACAATAAATCTGCTGGGTGTGCTGGTCTGGTTGATGTTAACTGAATGCAGTTGTATTAGATAACTGGAGGATGCAGATTTCTAAAAAAATGGTAAATGCACAAATTTTATCAAGAACATGAATTTGTCTAAAGAAGAGGACAGACTTAAAGAATATATCCTTTGGGAAAAATGTCTGTGAGCCAATGAAGAAGCATTGCTGTGTATGTGTTACCCTGGGTGCACAATTCAAACTTCTTATTAGAATAACCCTGATCATTCTGATATTGGAATACTACTAGAAAAGGAATTATAATATTCAGGGTTCAAGGGACCAAAATAGAAAAGAGGTTTCATTTGTGGATAAATTATTTTAAGAAAATAGGTATTTTTGATTTAGGTATCACAGTTAAGTGTATTAAATGTCTACTTTAAAGGTAAAGCACTGCTTTAAGAGACAAGTTTTAGTATAAGACAAAACATTAACTGGGAGTTTAGTAAATATATCTGGAGATACTGGGATTTTTGGCAGAGTGTAACTCCTAGAATAGTGTGAATGTTTCTCTTTTGTTTATATGCCTTCATACTAAAATGGGCAAAAGAAGTAGGTTGCAAGTGAAAGCAGAAGAAAACACACATGGAGCTATTAAAATAGGTTAGCATCTGATTTCAGATTTAGGAATGAATACATACATATGCACATGTAAATGCACATGTATATGTGAAGGCACACATATACACTATATATATGGCATATATGTAAATGCTTATTTATATATATTTTATATATATTTACAGAGGCTTAAATAAAACAGGAGATATTTGAGTTGGATACTAAAAATGCTTTTTAATGGTGACACTTTTCTAATAGTAATGTGGAGCAGCAGGGTCACTTGAGAAGGGCTCAGGCTTTCCAGGACTGGTGGATTTTAAAAGCAAGCTGGATAAATGTAAAAGGTGTGACGTAAGTATTGCTAATCCCACTTTGGTGTAGAAGAATGGACCAGGTATCTCTGAGGACTGTCAGACAGCATTATTTTATGTGGCTCCAAGATATGGGCAAAGAATTGGTTAGATGTTACTTTTCCACATCTGATGAAGTATAAGAAAAATAGCCTGTGATTTGTGGATGCAAAGAGACTTATTACTGAGCACAGTGAACAGCTCCTACTTAGCTCATCTACTTTCTCTTTCAAGAGATAATGTGGGTTTGATGGAAGTCCCTGGCAGAGCAGCCAAGTTGTGTAGACAGGCCTGATCAACCTATTTCTCCCCTGCTTTACTTCTTTACATTCTGAATATATTCTTATATCCCCTTTACAGCTTTTGGCTAGGCTTTGTGTCTCTAAAGCTGTTAGCAAAAACAATTATCTAAATATATATTACAGATGTACAGCTTTGGGACGGCACACTGACTCAGAACTGTCTTCATACTGCTCTGTCACATTATTCCCCTGCATCTAGATTGCATATTGACTCATATGACACTGTTGTTGGCTATAAAGTAAGAGACTTTCAGTAAAGGACATTTTAAAAAACCCTGTAGTTTTTCTCCAGTCTTTCAAAATGTCTTTATGGACTGGAATCAGATTGAGTAGATTTTAGACGATATCACAGGGGTTTTGCATCATTTATAGGATGCAGCATAGATGACAGACCAAGGACTGAAAGCTGCTGGAATCAGGTTCTACAACTGCTGTGTTGCTGTAGGAAATTCACTTTTATTCTCTCCTTGCCTCAGTTTCCCCATCTTTAAAAATGGGATGATAAAAGTTGTCTGCTATGCACAGGGAATGGAATGACCATAATCAGCACTTTAACAGCATTTAGGAAATACAGTATGATAAACCACTGCAAAGTTTTATTCAGAGCCCTTACTGTAAGATCATTCTTAACATTATACTTTGTTATGTTTTGTCAACTGTTTTTAAATGTTGTCATGAGCCAAGTAATAGAATAAACTGTAAAGGGAAAGTGAGTTTTACCTACTTTTTAACCAGCCCGTTTTCAACTTCCCACAAATATAGATCCCAGATGGCCATTGTTACAACCCTGCACCAGTGCTTTCTCAACAAACACCATAAAAATGCACCAGGGATGTGTTTGTCAGCAGTTTGGATGTACCTCTGTGCTGCTGTCCTTCCTGTCTGTCACAAACACATCTTTCCCCTGCATTGCTCTAAGTACCCATGAATGAAGCCAGGGACTGGCTATAATCAAAAGAAAAATAGAAGAGCTTCTTAGGACCTTTAGGAAGCAAAACAACAGATAAAACAAAACAGTCACATTATCATAGTGCAAGGGATTTACTATTCTTACACCCTTTATATTACCACATGTTCACTAAAAATGTACCACAACCATATTAAAATAGCTCCTAAAAATGTCCCATTACTTGCTTACCCCACACTGCCATGTAAAGAATATGCCGGACAGGAGGTTTCTCAGAGTAATTTTTTTAGGGTAAGACAACAGCCTGCCTGTTTTTATTTTTAAGCACTAAAACTTTCTCATGACAAAGCACAGATTGTACAGTGCTGGAAGAAACCCACATCAGTAAGTCACAGGTGTACCTTTTGTGTACCTTTTGTGAGCAGGTGAAATGCATACAGCCTTTGGGAGAGGTCAGTTATTCATAGGGCATACATTTTCAGTTCAGAACCATCAGATAATTAAGCAGATGTGCATTCAAAATAAGAAAACATCAGATTCCTTTGTCTCTTACATGCTTTTCATAGGACTGGCTTGATTTTCCAATTTTTCCTGATGTTTCTGGGATAAAAAGAGAAGCAGGGAATTATCTTACTGTATGATGTGCATTTGATTTTTATAGGGTTTTTGGGCTTGCTTTCTATGAAAGCTGCATTCCAAGCAGCTCTTTCTGCTCATGAATATAGAATTACATTACTGTAAGTGTTACATGTTGCTTTACATTTTAATTGAGGAACTGGTGTTCTACCTGGGTAAGTGCCTATCAGCATTAGATGTCACACAATTAAAGCAGAGTGTCTAAACCTAATTTTCTAAGGCAAATGTTTAAAATCACATCTGTGCCTATTTTTGGATCAAAACCTCTTATCAAGCTGTACACTGGCTTTCCTTGCAAATCCGAATGTGCAGACCATGGCAGTATGAATCATCAGCCTGCCTCTGATCAGCATTCAGGGTATATTCTGGTTTGTGTATAATACTAATTGAGTTTGGCTTTGCACCTGAAAGCACACACTTTATTTTGACTGCATGGGAATATCATACAAGGAAAGACTGTTCTATATTTCAATGAAATTTACTGTACATTTGAGGAAATCATTAAGAGTAATTTTTTTCCCTCAAGGCTGCTGCAAGCTTACATTTTGGTTCATGGGAGATGAATTCTATTCCTAAAACTGAAATCAGTATTTCATTATTTTGTAATACTTATGTCACAGTAGTACTTAGAGCCTCCTCTTGCTGTTCCTGTAAAATTCTTCCAGAATTCGGTAAATCATAATAATCTCCAAAGTCACTATTTGCACATGCTAAGCAGATGGCCCCTAAGAGATGGCTGCTAAAACCACACTGTATTTAGCATGCTCAGTTTGGGGCTTTGCAATTGCTTTTTTTGGAAGCCAGGGGCTGCTCTGGTCCCTGGCAATTCTGCTAAGTTCAGGGAGATTGTTTTCCTGTTTTGTTTGGTGGTTTGTTTTTTTTTTGGTTTGTTTTTTTTTTTAATGCATCCTTCTCTGATATGATGGAAGGTGAATTAGCCTGACTGAAATGGAGAGGAAGAGAGGTGCATGAAGATACAGAAATCTTAGGCAACTGATGGAGAATAATGGTGCAGAGGGAAGGTAGGATCAGCAGGTGGGATAAAACAGTGAGAGGATGAATCCTGGTCTTGAGGAACGCATTACTTACAGGAGTGGAAAATGAACAGGGACAAGTGTCTTTCACCATCACCATACATCACCCCTCTTTGTGTTTCTGTGTCTCTTCTGTGCCAGAGAAGACTAGTGACAATCACAGTAAAGGGAATGTTTTATTCTCCCTTGAAAAGTTTCTTTCTCAGCTTGTGAGGTCAAAGTCTGTATATTAAGTCTTCAGATCTCTCAGTGGGTCCTCTGGTAATAATGCATTCAGGGACTCGTGTGGGGGGTGGGAAGCCATTTGCTTTAGAGACATCTGCCCCCACCCCCAGCCCCAGCCCCATTCCAGAATTTATATGCAGATATGTATTAAAGAGCATTCATGTTGCAGTGTCAGGCACTGAAATGTTCAGAAACACCTGAATTCAGGTGCCAAAATTACATTAATTTGGCCTTAGTGTAAATATACATTTTACTTGCATGCTGACACATTAGCTATTTTTAGGATTAAGCCATTCCTTTTTAGGTGGAGAGGGTCAATTAAGGAAAGAGTTGGAGTTGCATATGGAATGAGTCTGTTCCCTGGAGGCCAGACCCTGCATCTTCTGCTGTGACTGTAACGAGAGGAAAGACGATTTAAAGAAAAGACTCAAGAGTTACATAGCTGTAGACCCTATTGCACATCAGACTTTGTCCTTGCCTCTCACTGCTATGTCTGACTGCCTGAAGACTCATATTTGAGAGCTGGGAAGCAGAGTTTTGCCTGGGTAAAAGTATGGGAGGGAAGGGGTTGAGTGGAGAACAGCTGCAGTAAGGTGGGTGAACTCAGCTTTGGCTTCTGAAACTTACCTGTCTTTTTGTCAGGGCTGGGAGATCTCTGAGTGAAAGAAAATCAAGGTAAGTAACACCAATCTCTGGGTCACTGATCTGTAGCCAGAGGTCCAGGTGGCATGGAATGGCCTGGACAAAGGTGACACTGGCTGCAGCTTGATAGAGGAAAGGGAGTAGGACATGAAGGGTGGCCAGGCTTTGGCACAATCAAACTCACAGATGTGATAAGAAAGGTAATGAAAAAGGGAAACCTTCAGTAAGGTGGAGTTCAGGGTCGAGAGTGACTGCTAAGCTCCAGCATCTCTTGGTGATGCTTTGTAATTCCTTCCCATTTGCCGTTTCTGAGTCTCTGCTGCTCTCAGCGTTCTTTGGGGATGCCACCAGCCCGCTGATGCATCAGCCACAGACTGTAAACAGAGGATTACCTGGGAAAAAGAGTCGATTAGTTCTTGTAAGGAAAACGGCACCTTCCATTTACACTGACTGCGATGTTGTGGGAGTCCCCTGCCTCCAGTTCTTGGAAAGAGCCTACCAAAGGGCTCGCTGGCTCTCTGGGGAGGCGCTCGGCCAAATCCCGGCCGTGTGACGGGGCCGCATCCCCGCCTCTGCCGGGCAGCTGCGCCAGGCGCAGTTGTGTCCTACGTCCATATCAGATCCCGAATTCTCCGCTTTTCCTTGCACTTCTTCCTCTGTCCTGTTTCCCTTTTCCCCTCGCCTCAGACCCGCTGTGGGCTCCCACCGCTCCTCTGCCGCGGGAGGGGAGGGGAGGGGAAGGCGGGACGGGGCCGCGGGAAGGGAGGCGCGGGCAGCTCCGGGTGCTCCGGGCAGCTCCGGGCGCTCCGGGCAGCTCCGGGCGCTCCGGGCAGCTCCGGACACTCCGGGCACTCCGGGCACTCCGGGCAGCTCCGGGCGCTCCGGGCATTCCGGGTGCTCCAGGCACTGCGGGCAGGTCCGGGTGCTCCGGGCCGCTGCCGGCGCTCCGGGCAGCTCCGGGCACTGCGGGCATTCCGGGCATTCCGGGCATTCCGGGCCGCTCCCGGCTCTCCGGGTACTCCGGGCCGCAGCCGGCACTGCGGGTGCTCCGGGCAGCTCCAAATACTCCGGGCCGCTCCGAGCACTCCGGGCTCTCCGGGCCGCTCCCAGAAGCTCCGGGCAGGCCGGGAGGCGGCGGTGTCGGGCAGCGCTGCCGGGCGCGCCCGCCTCGCCCCGCCGGGACACGGCACCGCGCAGGGACTGCCCCGGGCACGGGCAGCGACCGAGAGCGCTGGTGTGGCACTTTGGGAAAACCGGCCCAAAATCCCTGAAAAAGCAGCTGGTGGTGCTGGCGTGAGGCTGCGTGAAGCATATGGGTGTTACCCTGCCAGCATAGCGAGCATGAAGTAATACGGTATTTCTGCCCCAAAGAAACGGTCCGGTTCTGCTCTTTGGGGTTTTGTTCACCTTCCACATAGACAGGTGGATGCTGCTGCAGAGAAGAAGGGCAAATCCAACGCTATGGAAAAGCAAGGCAGACGGTGTAAGCGGCCGGGGAGTGCCCAGGTGCGGCACTGGAGTGAAGGGAGTCAGAGGATTCCTGAGCAGCAGCGGCAGCAGCAGAGTGTCTCTGAGCAAGTGTCAGAGTGTCTTGGCAACAGTACAAGATGTCTGCAACTTTCCTTCACTTATGCAGAAAACACGTCGTGTAGGCAGTGCAGTGGTGCGTGAACACAGCAGTGTAGGCTTGGGCTTGAAATATTTGCATTAAAAGCAAAGGCTTGTTTGGTCGGTGTGGAGAGACTGAAAATTTTGTGACAGGGGCTATGGCATTTCTCTCCCTGGCCATTAATTGGTTGTTACAAATCTGCAGTGCAGTAATTCTCTCTCTCTCTTTCCCTTTTTTTTTTTTTCCCTTTCCCTCTCCTTTCCTCTCCTTCCAATTATTTATTCTGATAGTAATATTAGTTTTCAGTGGTGTAGAACATGAACTAGTTTCTTTGGTAACCAAGTCGGTTACACACCCACACAAAGTTAGAATCTGCTAGGTGCAGACATTTTCTCTTTTAGAAAAGATGTGGGTTTTGAAAAGCGCAGCAGTAGGGCAGCAGTATATGTCTAAGGGAGTTGTTTCACAAGTCCCATATACCATGAGCAGATTTATATGTAAATCCTGATCTTTTGTTTACATATACATATGAAGCTTGAATATACTACCAATATATTGATTTCTCCAATGACTTCAGGATTATGTAGTTCTTGTCCCAATATTTAATTCTTCCCACTTTCTCCCTCACTCCTACTGACTTGCAGAGAATGGGTGGCTGTGAAAGAGCATGCAGTAGGGGTACAGCACAGGTGAATAAGCCTGCAAATACATGCTGCATTTCTTCTTAATTTGCTTGGTTCAAGTAAAAATTGGCCCCATTTCTTAATCTGCCCCCTAAAATTAGAGAGGTGAAATTCAGCAGCTTTTGTAGATAACTTCTTTTTAGGGATTTAAGTAAAAAATTGACCTTTCTGTTTTGATTGGATTTTGAAAGCAAATAGCTACATGCAGGATTAAAACCAATTTGTGAGTATGAATTGTAACAATTAATGTGACTAATAATCCCTGTCATGTTGTCTTGATCATGATCAGTAGTTTGGTCTATAGCAGAAGCAGAAACTTGCAGACTTTTGTTGCATTTTCTCTAGTGACATGTCAAATCCTGACAAAATTAAAATGTGTACATTTTTAAACACACTTCCCTTGTTCTTGTATATCAGGCAAGAAGGCACTAGTACCTGAGAACTGAAAGGTAGTTATAAACAGGCTGAGCCTGGCAAGGCCATTTCATTGTTCTTGTCTGAATAAAGTGTTAAAAATGAAACAAACAATAAATAGGTAAGAGTGAATTAGAAGTCTTTCTTTCCTTTCCTGTTCTGAATCATCAGTTATAATAGTAGGTATGTTTTTAGTTAAATATGGTTTTTATGCTAATGTAATGCCTTTTAACTGCACTTCTTCCAAAGAGGGAAAAGCCTGACACAAATACAGAGAGCACCTGAAAGTGCTCTTATGCAGTACTTGTTATTTCATAATAACCCTTACTATGCTGCAACAAAGTACATAACACGCAGTGCAGTTCTGCACTAGAAAGCTGGAAAGGTTACATTTCACAGTTTTCAGGAGCCTGATAGAGTTTGAGCTGGGTGGTGTGCAGTAAGCACTTTTTACAGTACTGTGTGGTTAAAATTTAATCCATTATAAATAAAAGGTAATGAAAACATTAATGGTAAGGAAAACCTGACTTGAAGCAAACTGACACTTATTGCAATCTTCTTTGTGTCCTTTATTGTAATCCCGTGGCCACATCACTTTCCTAAGCCTGCAGGGAGTGTTTCACTCTGGTCCCCTGCACATTCTGCTCTCTCCTCCTGGTGCCAGACAGTCCTTTCTGCAGCATCTTTCCCAGGCTCTTCCTGTCTCTCATTGCCATAGAGACAGTGTGTGCCTCTTGTAGTCACTGCAGAGATGTGCTCATTCTGGGAGGGAGGGCTGAGAAGGCAGACCATGGGCAGACCTGGAGGCTTAGGGTGCCATGGAGAGAATTTTGTGCCGAGGTCCTGGTCTGTGTAGCTGTTTCAGAAAGGCAACAGACTCCAGAAATGCTCCACAACTGAAATGAGCTCATGGGGCCCAGCCAAAAGGCTTAAGGAATTCATTCCTAATGCCCTGGGTCATCTAAGGCATTTCTGTTAAAGATGATGCACGACTTTAGTTCACATTCTCAGTAGTAACCAAAAGGATGCTTAGAGCAGGAAGGGTGGGATTGTAATACAAGAAGTAAGCAAGGACTGAAGGCAGCTTTGATTCCTGTCTCAGGCCCAGTGGTTCTGTGTGGTTCTGACCAAACTGTTTCTCTTATTTCCTTCTCTTCAGATAAAGGATTAATTTTGTTTTCTTCCTTTGTAGGGTGAGAGCCTAAGGTCATCATCTGCCCTAATCTCCACACACATACATGTTCCACATTTGCTCCAGAACCGGGCAGTTGCAGGCCCTGAGCAATTCCACAAGCAATTCCACAATTCCTTTGGTGCCCTGCCATGGACATGTAGCCTCCTACATCCTGTGTGGAGAGGCAGGTTCAGGCCAAGGTGCCTCAAGGCGTGGTCAATCACCAGGTATCCTCAGTCCTGCTTGTAGTAAGTAACATTGGCACTTCAGGCCTGAAGTGCAGTTGGAGGCACAGGAGTGTAGGTGCCAAATGCTTGGTGACAGAGTTTACTGAGAGTAGGCACCAGCTTAGTTCCAAAGCTGAAGTTGCACTGCTGTAACAGAAGTGTAGATGGTTACTCCTGTGGTGGGCAGCAGCTCTAGGGCAGAATGCTGTCTCTGCTGAGCTGGTGCAGCCCCTCTGCCATGTCTGCATGTGGGAGAAGTAGTGGGAAAAAAATGGGGAGCAGGCTGGATCATGCCCCCAGTTTCCCCACCTGGCCGTGGCACTGGAGATACTGAGGCAGAACACTGCACCAGGGACAGACCCAGAACATGTGGCCTGTCTGTGTGCACGTGTCTGGTGCAAAGACCCTTGTCCTGTGCTGGCCAAGTGTTGTCCCTGATGGTGAGACAAGGTTAACAAACATGCACTGAGGCTAATAAAGCTTGACTCTCAGTGGGGCTAATTAGCTTCTCTACAGCAACATGGCAAAATGAGGGGCAGCTCTGCAGCTGAATCACTGGGCACAGTCCCATGCAGAGCTGCTCTGCCTTCCTTGTCTGCTTAGGGAGCATCTCCTATTCATGCAGCAGTGGCAAAGTCGTGAGGACAAGTTGCCTTTGAGGAGTTGAGGTATAAAGGTGGTATCCATCATTATTGCTCTTTCTGAAATGATAGCTAAAAATAGCAAAGGCCATAATTTACAGATACATTTTGGTATTGATATTCTAACACTTTTAGCCCTGGTTAGCCCCATTTTCCTGCTCTCTCTTATTTTCTCCATCTCTTCATGAGACATGTCTTAGTCCACAACAACCCTTAAAACTGTGTAAGGATATGTTAGCATGTGGGCTGCAGAAAGCACTGCTGTTACTGGTGCTGAAGAGAAACCAGCTTGGAAGAAAACTTGAAGGTGCACAAAGAAGATGAAGGGAACCTGTGCCTACAAGGTGAATGAGCCAAGGGATGTCTAGGGAGGAAATAAGTTGTCAAAAAAAGGAAGGGATAGGGCTCAGTTCCTCAGTTTTTATACTCCCAGCCTTCACTTGTGAATTAGCAAATGAAATTCATCATACAGCCCTAATATAGAAAATCTCCAATGTGACCCTTTATTACTTTTGGGTTTGTGTCTACGTGCTTATGTTTGCTTATTTACTGAAGCCAGAACTGTTGTCCCCACCCTGAAGGTAAGGGATGGAGGATGTGGCTCACTTTCCTTCAATGTGTGGAATCCATCTGCATATCTGGTCCCTGGGTCAGGCCTGGGTTTCCTTTGGTTTTTGAGCCTCTCATTGTTTAGGGTTGCCAAACAGCACCTGCTCTGAAGTGAAAGTGCCTAATGTCACCAAGGCCTTATAAGAGCTTTACAGTGCTTTCATCAAAACTTGGATTAAGCTCATAATAATGTCCTTTATGTGCTGCAAGTACATTAACACACTTCTTTGAGACAGAGCCTGCTTCCATTACTCTGGTTCCTGTGGCACACAGGAATTATTGCCTGCCAGAGAAGTGTTACGTGAAATGTCGCCAGGGGATTATCACCTCCCTTTCCTGCATGGCTTTGCTAAACTGAGCAGGAGAAAAGCACCTCCCATTGCCCTGCTAGGAAGCCTTGAGGAGGAACTCTGGTTTGTAGTTTCTTTTCAATAAGGAGGGAAGAAACATTGTTTTGCTGTATGTTTTTCTGGTGTGAAGGGCTGTTCTACAGCTCACTTCCAACACTTCTAGCTGCCTTTGTGGAAAACAAGGCATGGCCCAGAAAGATTCACCTAATGTGAAGCTTTCCCTCTCCTCATTTCCTGATATGCTTCAAACATGTCTCCAGTGGGGTTTTACTGATCATACATTGCTTACAAGAACCAATGGTAAATTTAGTTGCTTGTACCTTTTGGATTCATTGTATTTCTCGTCTGCCAGCCTCTGCTGCCAGCACAAGCAAGATCTTTTGATCCTGAAGTCTTTTCCTCACTCTGGTCACTCTCATCTTCCCTAAGATGAATGTGCTGTACTGTGAATTCTAGTTATTATTCACTGTGGTTATTGCCTAATTGTGATTATTACCTAATTGTGATTTATGCAAACCAGTGTTACCTCAGACAAGGTGTGTGTACTCCCTAGCTTGTGTACACAGGCCATTGACAGCATGATGAAAATAGCTCAAATGACATTTTAGGATAATTAATACAATAATTAATCCTGGAATGTATTTCAGATGTGTATGCTGTGGTGGCAGGTCATCATAAGATGTTTTCTATGGCAAATAATACTTGGAATGAAGATACATGGATTTAGGCAGTGATATATCAAAAAATAATTGTGGTACAACGCTGATGCCATTTAAAAAGGTTAAGCACTGGAAACTGCATTTGAGCCAAGCTGAAGGGCTTGCTTCCTTTTTAGCTTGCATTTTTCCCTTGTGCTCCCAAACACACAAGGCGTCTGATGGACAGGAGTAGAGGTGCAGCCCCTGCCTGGGGAGGGCAAAGGGAGGGCAGCCCTGGCCTGGGGCTGGGGAGAGGACTGTGAGCTCCTGCACCACTCACTCCTGCCACACAGGGCTCCTCTTCTTGCCCTGAGAAAGGATTATCAAATCTTTGTGAGACAAATACAGATCATAGGCAGGGGAATAGATGTGGAGGAGGAAGGGAAGGGAGGTGGGGAAAGCAAGGATAACACCATTTCTCACTGTAGCATGAATGTATCTCGGGGTCCATTTAATTGCAGATTTTCTTTTTCCTCCCTGTCTTTACTCTCCCACGCTCTCTCCAGACAACTCCAGTGGGAATTGGAGTGAGGTGAGGGAGATGCTTTGGGATGCTTAACATCCTTAACTGGATGCTAAGGAGCATGTGGAGCCAAACATACCAGCTTGGAAGAAGCACCAGGTGTAAGGACACAACAGTCGGGTGTCTTAGGGTAGGTCTGCAGCTGAGGGTGGTTTTCAAGTACAGCACATAAAATCCTCCAGCTAGACCTTCCTAGAATTGTGTCCAGGCATACTTTACAGTGGAAAAATTAAGGGTATTTAGGTTGGAGGTGTTGACAAGGCAGAGGTGATGTGGGCTGCAGAAAAAGTCCATGTCACAGAGGGGGAGGGAGGGTGTGTGAGACCCACATTGCCGGAGGCACAGCCGAGGATTTTGAACTGGGAACCTGCAGGGCGGGGGAAATTGCCTGCTTGTGGAATTGCAGAACCAACACACCTAGAAAACTTTGGCTTCTTGTAAAGCTTCCTGTGAGAGACTTTATATTCTGTGACTCAGCTCCCATAAGTGCTAAAGAGAGCAGCAGTGTATTTGTCACTGTCAGGGGAGTTGGCGCATCAGAGCTGGAAACTCGCTGTGAGATCTTTGGATGGACAGTACCACGAAAAGCACTTTAGCCAAAGAATCACTGTAAAAACACTTAGCCTGCTATCTCACCATTTATGTTTTAAAACAGATTTTTTCATATTCAGCAGAATGAGCTAGTGTTGCTGTTAATTTAAAAGTGACTTGCAGTGTCTTTTCTGGTTTTGTGATTTTAAAAAATGCTNTTTTTGTTGTTTTTTTGTTTTTTTTTTTTTTTTTTTTTTTTTTTTTTTTAAGCAGTATCTTGTCTTTCTTTTTTGATTTCATTTCTGGGAGGCATGAGGTTAGACATTGATGAAAATTTGAGGTTGTTTTTTTCTTTCCTAACATGGGCTTTTATTCTGTCAAGGAAAAAAAAAAGACAAATTATAAACATTAAAAAAATAATTCTTATAGGGAAACAACGAAATACGTAAATACAGTTTCTGAATTATGTTTTTTCTAATTTTTTTCAGGCTGTTGAAAATGTTACTGTGAGTATTTACCCCAGCTGGAGCCAAATGTAGGTCTTGCAAGCAGTGGGAAAAGGCTGTTTTGTAAGAGGGGAGGTGAGACTGCTCAGGAAAAATGTCCCAGCCAAAGGTGGGTGTGGACCAAAATCTCACAGCAGGAGAATGTACCATTACAGTGAAACCCAGCCAGACTCCTTCAAAACATAAGCATTTTGTGTCAAAATAAAATATTTACATCTGAACTGGAGTAGAGTTTAAATTTTCTGTGGTTAGTGAAAACAAAAATGTATCATCAGATCTCCTCCTCCTCACCAGTGTTTTATTATGTAGGTTATGCATTAGTCACTAAAATATCTTTCCAATATAACATTTCTAGTTGATTTCTAGGTAGGATGGATCCAAAATACAGTGGGTCTAGTGACTGTCTCTTAATGTCTCGAATGCTTTAATATAAAATTGCCAGTCCCTACTGAGAATGAGTGTGCTCTGAAGTGTTGGCAGGGAACATCTGGTGACAAGAAGGGAGAATGTTGTGAGAAGCAGTTTGCTAAATTAGTAACTTTGTATTTCAGTGAGAGGTATTTTAATGTTACCTTGCATTTTCTATAATTTGTTCAAACTAAATTGCATTTAATATTGTCTGTCATGATACAAGTCTCAAGTGAGGCCTATGCAACAAGATGTGAGAATTCAGATACCTGTGTATGTGATATAAACTTATGTTTAAGAGAGTTCTTTCAAATTTAAGACCCAAATTTTAGCTACCTGATGCACAACACACTAAAAAGAAAAAATAATCTGAATTCTAATTCTACCTACACATCATTGCTGAAAAACCAGAAGGAAAAAGTGGTATGACACCTGGAGTACACCTATAATGATTTAATTTGCTGCAGAGTCATCCATCAGCAAAATGATAACTAGCCAACCCTTTTGTCAACAGAGCACTACAAAATTTATCATTTATGTTGGTGGGTAAACAAGAGAGTTAATGAACCAGAGACAAGATGGTCATGATGGGCAAGAATTTAGGGATTCTGCATTTTCTTCTCCCTTGCTAATCCTTTCATACCTGTGCTACTTTGATTTGGCACCAATTTTACTCCTGTTTTACATTTGCACTGCACTAAATAATTACACAAAGATAAAGGCAGCTGCAAATCAGGCTTGACATATTTCATAGAATAAATTGCAGGAACCATAGTTAGGACTACTTAGGTTTTACAAATCACTTTTTATTTGACCTTTGACAATTAAATTTTGTATGTTTCTGTTTATCTAACTGCACTACCTCGTGTTATTAGGTGTAATTTATCTCACTCAATATGCTCTTATAAAATATTTTGAGATCTCTGCTGAAAGAGACTAGGTAAGTGCAAAATAAAAATTAGAAGGATAATTCACCTATTAAACTTGGTTTGTTCTCTCTTTGATATACTGGGCTTTGTGAACAGAATTCTATCCAAAATTTTTAGCAAGTAGACATGGAGAAAACCAGGAGAGGGTTATCAAGATCATGGGTATTTAAAACGATTAAAAATTTCAAGAAGTGGTGAATGGGTCTCTTTCTGCATGATATGACACTGAATCTTTCAAAACAGCTTAAATAAATTAATATTTGCATTGTATCTATTATTTAGCAAGGTATTCTCAATGTTTCTACCTTGCAAGCCAACCATGAAGAAACAGAGTTTAAAAAAAGATCCATAAATACTGCTAGCCAGAAAAGACAATTTCCAAGATTTCTTCATATCTTTTAAATGGAAGTTTCAGTCACCTCAGAAGAAGTAGAATTTGCAATGTACTTTTCTGAGCTCATGCGTTTCTGTAACTGTAAGGTTTAAGTTTGCAAGTCCTCACTTGAAGTAGGCACAAAAGCTTTTTTTGTTTGCTAGAAAGTCTTTCTTGGACTCATTGGATGTGCAACATCACCTTCATAGAATTGAATTTTCTAAATAGGAACGAATTTTCTAATGAAAATTATTATTTTTAATCAGAAAATTTTTTGTTTAGACTACTCTGCAACGACTAACAAACTATAAATTCTGTCCAAAATAATAAACTATGAACTCTGAAGTTTCATTCACTGAAAACTATCCATTACTCTCTTTACACCAGTGCCAGCTGGGAGGGTTTGGCAGTGGCTGCCCCAAGAAAGTGAGAGCAGCTGGAAAACTAACCCCAAACTCACAGTTGCCAAGGGAGATCACAGCAGAATCTAGAGGCTTGATGAATATATGAAGCAATGTGCAGGTGTTAATGCCAATTTTTTTGTTGTTGTTGTTCACTGGAAAAGCATTTTGAGACAGTCTGCTGGACATGCTACACTGTAAACAGATAAGGGAGCAAAAATGGACATGCAGCCATCAGGATGGTAGCTGTAGTAGTTGGAAGAACTAATTTTTATAACGAAGAAAGTATGGAGAAGTATGTATTGTACATTAAATAACTCTAGACATGATGTTAAGACTGCATATTTTTTCATTTAGAAATCAATCCTGCATGCTAAATTGCTGTGCTAACATAATTTCTTTCCTGATTAACGGGGCATTTATCCATCTTCAGAAGTCACAGCACTGAAAAAACCCCAGACAAAAACCCCTTTGCTTATTGCAAAATCCTGTATTGGGGTTTGGGGAACCTGCTGCTCCCCAGGGCAGAAGAGCTGGGAGCCCTGCTCGATGCCAGCCCAGGCTGCTGACCCAGCTTCTCCTCAGTGAGCACTGCAGCCCTTTTGCCTCCTACTCCCAGCCCAAGCTGCAACATAATAAGGTTATTTTCTCCTGCTGGCTGCAAAGGAAAAATCAATTGAAAGGGTGTCATACCTATGCTGGAATACTTGTGAAGGGCTGAGGTATTATGGGATAGGAGGGTCATTACGGTGCCTAGATTTAAGAAAATAATTAAACTGATGCAAAAGTGATTTTTGCACTTTGCTCATTCTCAAGCTGAAGGCACATCTTTATCTATATCCTGGAAACATCATGATTTGTCTTTAATAGGAACCTAATTTTGTCTGATTTCCAGTAAAAGTTCTCAAGCCTGGGAGATGAATGTCTGATTCTCTGCCACCTCACACTATGAGTAGTCACTAAATTTTGCAGAAAACACCCCTTTGGTCTACCACATCTGACCTTGCAATTCACCTTTGATGCAGAATTTTTGTCTGGACACCACCTTTTTGTCATGGGCACCACCTTCTTTTCATTCTGCAAGTCAGTGGTGGTTCAGACCACAGGACAGGAGGCACAGTTGTTTGCTGCTCTGTCCTCAGCATAGCATATCTTTATGTTTCTTATCTTTTTCCTCTAAGCTGGGTTAAAAGTTGTTCAACTCCATAGGAACTTCTATTCAACCATCACTAATTCTGGTTTAAGGGGTACAAGTTACAGTCTGCCATGCTTTCTTTGAGAATACAAAATTTTGAGGGACAGGCAGTAATAAATATTGTCCTTACAAGCTAGAAGCTTCTGAGTGTTGCTGCTGCCAGGCTGCCACATCCTTAGAGGTCCCATCACACCCTGGTGGCTGATGATCCTGTCTTGAGTGATCAGCCTACTGTGGGTGGCTGGACACAGGCAATTTCTTTTATTATAGAGCTGTTCAATATAGGAGATAGTGGAGGCCTGAATTTCCATGGAATGAATGCACTTTTACCCCCTCAGCTGACTTAGAATGAGGTAAATCTGTGGGTTGAACAGGGGTGTCTGTGAGCACATCAGGCCTGGAGAGGTTTTTGTGCTCTGTGCCAGGACCCCTCCCACAGGGTAATTCCAGCACGGGGGAAGCTGCTCTCCTGCTGGCTCACGATTCCCCTTCTGTACACGACTCAGCTCATCATTATGCCAGGTTTTTTTATCAGCCAAGAAGTTGTAGGAAGTAAAACCCTCTGAAAAACAAAAAATACTCATCAATAGTTTATATGGTGGTTGTGGAATAAATTATTTGTGAGCATCACTGCACTGCTCTGTTGGGAAGAGTTATAAGCCCCTGGCTTTGCTTACTAAGTCCTGGCCAAGCCTTCCTTGGTAGTTTCCATTCTCTCTGGCATTTCCTTTTCCCATTGCTTTATTCATAAGGAGATGATTTTTATCACTCTCTGCTCAGCAATAATGTGGTTCCTATCCTTCCTGCAAGAAGAAATTTCTTATTCTTTTTATTACATATAATCATTCTTTCCTTAATTTATATCATGTCATGTATTATTCAGTGACATCTCTTGGCTCTGATTACAGGTTCTATATAATCTTACACACTTCAAAATTGATTGTTTAAATTACAATAAAATAATATCCAGCTCATTTATCTGCTGAATTTGTCTTTCATTTGCAGTTATCGGGGCCAATGTTTTATACAAAAGAACTTTCTTGAGGAGCCTTGCAGAGAGATGGAGCTGATGTGCTGGGATTTCTTGAGAAAGAGAAGGAAACAGCTCTGGGAAATACCTCCTGCCTCAGGGGAGAGATGTTGAGGTTTAGAGAGAAATGGCACAGAATCTTCGATTCACTGGACACCTGAACCAGGATGCATTGGAGACAGTGGGAGCAATGTCAAATGATGGCAAATTGTGATCTCAGCAGGTTTTTTAAATTCTTCCAAAGGTGGAAAATCAAATGAAGCATCCTTCTACTTACTGCCTACAGACAGACTCAGAGCTCAGGATCCTAAGGAATACAGAAACTGCTTCAATTTCTCTGCTCCCTTCTGGTGCCTGAGCCAGCAAGAGCTGAGTGTGGTTTGGTTTGGTTTGGTTTGGTTTGGTTTGGTTTGGTTTGGTTTGGTTTGGTTTGGTTTGGTGTGAGATGAAAAGAAGACTCATGCAGGAGGTGAGACCAAGGGAAGGGACTTGCTTTTAAGAAGTGGACAAGTAAGGAGAGGCTTGAAAAGCTGCTCTTCCTTGACCCTGATGAAATTAATTTTCACACCTTTTCTCAAGATCAGTGAAATTATCTGTGTTGTGGTATTTTCCCATCAATCCAGATAGAAGATGCTTCTATTAATAGTTAAGTATTGTGGTAGTGTTATGAAAACTCTGTTGGAAATTGGGCTGCTGTGGACATCCACAGAGGACAGTATATCTGCTCCTTTTAACTCCTATTTTCAGACAAAATTTCTGATCTTTTTATTTCTCTCTTTCCTATGTATTTAGAATATCTCTGGTCCTCTCCTGGATCCCGGCTACCTTCTTTCTGTTGGAGAGAGAAAGGAATTCCTGCTGTGCTGTTGAACAAACAATAAGCTGCTGTGCAGTCATGCCTGGGCTAAACCCTGAAATAAAGCTACAAGAAGTGCTGAGGCTTTTCTCTTTCTTTGTGAAGACCCACTGACTCAGGGAAGAGACCTGTGAGGGATTTGTCAGGATGCTGTGAGGCCTGTGTACAGTTTATCAGTTACTGATCTAAGCTGATATCGGTGATGGAGAGGAGATGGGGAGACTGAACTTTATCAGAGTCTCTATCAGAATCTGATTTTATTGGGAACTTACAAGGACTTATATACTGTTTCAGGAGACTAGCAATGTTTACTACGAAGATTAGGTAACAATTAAATACACAAACTTATGCATATCACAACATTTCTTTGCTCACAGTGCTTAATGAAATTTCTTTTCCCGGAAAGCTGTCTGATTGGATCTTCTTGCAATCTTGACTCAATCTCAGAGTTCCGTTTGCTTTTGCCAAGGCATTTTGTTTATCAAATCTTTTATGCTAATAAGGTCCAAGGTACTATCAGTCTTGTCCATCTGCACAAGCTGACTACTCCTAAAGCTCCCTGGCCTCATGAAAAGTCCTTATGAACTTACTTGACTTCCCAAAAAGATCTATTTTTTCTTCCTCCTTCAGTATCCCTCCACTTCAGAGGAGCTGGAGCAGCTCCTCTGGCCCCCTCTATGTTTGTCAGGAGCTATTTCACAGGGAAATCACTTGCTCATGCCTCAGCCCTCCTCCCAGCCAGCTCCAAGTTCAGATGCCTTGAAGTGAATGCAAATCCTGCCCAGGAATTTATGTTGTCTAACTTCATCTTCTCAAGCTAGCATGTCTAGGTCCTGACCCCCTGGACAGGCCAAATTGATATCCATGTTTTGTAATTTGGGCCTCTTTCTGATGGATATTGTGAAAGCACAATGGCACATACCAAGGAGCAGACATGTCTCTTCCAGGGTTACTTCAATCTGCCACAAAGATGCTGCTGCTGTGTCATTTCTGGCCACAGGTCCAGACTTCAACTCCAACGTTCTCACTTTTGAGGGAGAGGGAAGGTGCTGAGTGTCTGTGCCTAGTCTGAGTCCCTCAGATTGTCCCTCTGCACTCACTTGGATTAGATGTGAGTTCAGCTGCAGTGGGTGACCCCTCCCCAGCTTGCATTCCCAGGATGGAACAGAGACCACTTCTAACACTAAATAAATTCCTATTAGCAAAACTGCCTGCTGGAAGTTTTTATTTGCTCTCCCAGTGCCAGGGAAAATAACAAGTTTCTTACCTTCCTCACACAGACAGCTCCTACAGACTCTTTTATCAAATAAAAGCAAGGGATGGTTTTTTTGTTGTTGCTTTTTGTTGAAGATTCCTGACTGAAAACCTGCAGTACCCACTCTTCTCTCTGGTTGGGATCCAGCACTGCAGAAATTCATTTTCACCATACTTCAGCTGAAAACTTTGGAGACTGCAGACAGGAGCTGGAGCAGTCTCTGGATGCTGATTCTTGTCAGGTTTATAGATGTATTCCTAAGCAAGTCGTTTCTGCTCTCTGCAGGATGTTGCTTCTGTCTCTAAGGGCTAGGTTATGTAAAAATAATGGCAGAAGCCTGCCTTAACCTGGCAAAAAAATGGAATAACAATTGTTCAGTGAAATGCTGCCTTTTCAATCAATCCTCCTTCCTAATTAGTGCTGCATGGTGGAGCTAATCTTTCAATAATAATGGAAGAAAAAAAAAAAGAAATAACAATTTGGTCGATGATTGATGGGAGAAAACCTGAATACATTATTAAAAGTACCAACCAGTTGTGTCTAGAGGGGGTTTAATAAAAAATATTTTTGATGGGAATCATAAGACAGATTTTTCAATATGAATATAAACTTCAGTGTAGTCTGGTGTGACCTGGGGAGAGAGGCTGCTCTCACCAGCTTTACTTCATGCACTGTCAAAAGTTCCTGTGGGCCTCAACAGGCCCTGTTGGAAAAAATGCATTTTACTGGGGATATCCAAATGTGCAGAGGTGCAGAGTGGGCCAAGTCAGCCATGAGATGTGTTTTTACAACACTAGAAATTTACATAAAGCTGAATTGATACATCTCAGTACAAAGGCTGATTGTAACTTATAATTCCTCTTTGCTTAGGCACTGGTCTTTTCGTTCATCAGTAGCTCTTTAGTTCCAATCCTCATTTTCAGGGTTGATACAAACTTGACTGAAATTGAAGGCCCAAAATGTTATACTAGCTTGCTGTAGGAAGTACCTGCTGGATTAAAATGCTTATTTTACTGCAATATTAACTCTAACAAATAGCATGGGTGATATGGTCTTTTCTTTGCTACTAAAAGAAATTTGAGGAAACAGAGCTAATAAAACTCATGCACTTATATCCCACAGTGGATATCAGCCTCAGTATGGAAATAGACATTAAGCCAGAAAAATAAGATTCTTTCATCTAAGAGAAAAAGCAACAAAATTCAGAATAGCCTTTTCTAAGATGGTTAGATTGCTTCACTGTTATAATGTCTTAGGAAACATAACATTATTAAGAATACCCTAAAAATGTGTGAGCTTATGCTTTTCAGTAGCTCCTCTTACCTCAACCTCCCTTATTAGGGGGCATTACAAGTTCCCTGAAAAAACCCCAAACAAGCCTCTGAAGCCTCTTACCTGGCTTTCATTGCAGTGTGGTATGGCCTGGCCAGTTAGTGGTGGCAGGATGGATGCTGGAGTGAGGATCAAAAGGAAAAGGATCTGAACTATGCATTAAAGATAGAAGCTTTCCTGTGCCCTTTCTCAGGCACAAAGAGCTGGAGGGTGTTGGTTGCAAGCTCTCATTTTGCACTACTCTATTTGAGTTTGGAGGTGTTGAGTCCATTCAGCTTTAACTATTTTAACACAAGAGTAAATGCCCTTGTAGATGTGACATGTAGTCTTACTTCACAGGCATGGCTCCTCTCCTTGTGAGCAGGGGCAGAAGCAAACTGATTGCAGCCAGGCTGTAGAAAAAATGTAATTAGATGTAAGTCACCATTTCAGAGCACTGTTGCTGACAGCTAGGGGATTAATTCTACTCTTACTTATTAGGCATATGCTCCAGATTTTTGATATAATTTAAGTTGAAGAGAATATTACATGACAGGCATGCCTTTAAACTTTTACAACTTCTTGGATCTCCTTCCAGTGTTAATTGTAATCCCAAGTGACGAGCCTACCCATTTAACACAAAGTCAGTAAATTGTTCTGCCTCTGGTGAAATGGTTGCTGGGCCTGGGGAGTCATTCTGCTGCTCCTCTCTGTGTGTGCAGTCAGGGTGGGCGAGGGACTCAATCCTGCAGTGACTGGAGTGAGCTCACTGGTCACAGGGAAAACAAAACCATCTTGTAAACTGCTTGGTCTTCCCCTCTGCTCCATTCTGCTGTTCCTGACTGTTCCCCTTCCCCACTTATTGTGGAAGAAGCTTTGGAGCTTCCTCATCCCTTGGAGCTGTGGCACCTGTCACCCTAACAGCCATTGGAGGTTGCACTCATGAGCTGTAAGACAAAAAACAGCTCTTAACAATGCAACTTGCAGCTGCAACACCACGACTACTGAAGTCCTTGGGTTTGGGTTTTCAGAGGGCTGGGCAAACCTTAGGGAGCCATAAAACTCATGCAAGCAGCTAACTTCCAGCAAAATGTACTCTATAGTGCTCATGGGATCAGGACAGGCTAGCTTAGAGGAAGATGACAACATGGATATTTCACTGGGTGGATTTAGAGTTGGAGTTTCTGTTTCTCTTGAGACACAACAGGGTTGTTGGTTACTTTGCCTGGGGGGGCTGGGGGTTCACATCTGGCACCCAAGCCATGGCCTGCAGTTGCCACCAGAGGCTGGGAGATGCCAGTGGCAGCAGAGCAAGCAGCAAGCATGGGTGAGCATCCATCCCTCTGTGGGCTGAGTGGTCTCCTGTGAGCTGCTCTGTGGCTATTTTCCCACATTTGTATAGCCAAAAATGATAGTCATGCTCCTAGCTGAGAGAGTGGTAATAAGGAACTTGAAGCAGGCAGCTGCATTATGAAAAGAAGCCTTGGCTTTTTCCCTCAGCAACATGCTCAGCTAGATAATGCTGGTGTAGCTGCATAACCCACCTCCATATTGTATTATTAATTCTATAACAATTGTGTTGCAGTTCTGTACCACGGATGGGGTTTTTAAACTATTTCATTAGCTCAGTGGGAATGGTACACAGAAACAGTTTAATTCTGTAGGATTATAATGAGTCACAACATTCGAAGGAGCAAATTCCAGGATACTAGAACAAATTTGGACACTGCCAGCCTCCTCACAGCACAGGCTTCAGCTAAGATCACTCTGACTAAAATATGCAGCTAAGGCACAGCTGAACGTGACTCATAGGAAATAGTATGCTGACCTGAATACACATGCTGAGTACATGCTGTGGGTGGGCAGCTTAAATGCTTTATAAAACCATTTCTTTTAGTCCTATTTTTTTCCACCAATGGTGAAAACTGAGCTTTAATAATCTCACTTTCCCCTCTGCCCTGCAAAAGCAACAAATAGGCTGTCCCCTCCACTCCCAACACTGTGGGTTTCTCTGTTACAGATTTATGTAAAAAAAGCTTCTGCCAAATCTGGTGCTGAGGAGCAGTGGGAAGGATTTGCAGCTGGGAGATGTTGGAGGTGGTGTGAGGTAAGGGAGGGGGTTTGGGTGAAGTGATGGGCTGCCAGGGTGGATCTGCAAGGACTGTACAGCTGGGTGGAGGCACAGGCAGGTCCTTGCACAGACACACATGCTGCACTGGCTGAATGCTTTGTTTGAAATTATTTTTTGTGTGTGTTGTCTAAGGTAGATACAGACTGCTCAACGAAGTCACTTACCAGTGCAAAAATACAAATGCTGACAGGATTATTATGCCTATTAATTTACAATGGAAAAAAGTTCACAATTCCTAATCCCTACTTTGAGTTAGAAAAGAGGCATACAGTGATGAAACTTCTTTTATTCATCCTCTCAGGTCTTAAGCAGCATGAGCATTAGGCAGGCAGTCTGTTTATAGCCTCACATAGCAATTCCCACTGACTGCATTTGGGCACACATTCCACTACAGGCAACACTTGCCTCCGTAAGGGGAATTCAGGGAAAAATAGGAGCTTATGTTTTCTTGACATTAATGAGAGGGATCTGGCATTAACTGAAAGTAATTGACAACATTAGGGTAATGATAAAGGGCTGGCCTTGTTGCCAGAAAGACAGATTAGTGGGAGAGACTTTTTTTATTTTTTTGCATCCAAGAATTATTCCAGAGGCAAGGAAGTGCATTCTTTCTAAACCCATAGGGATATATAATGGATCTACTTAAAATTTCATTTTGCTGCACAAAAACGTTCAGTCTCTGAAACAGTGAGCTCATATTTTTGCCACTGTGAAAAAATATAGATCAGGATTGTACTGGTCTATTGGAACCCATGGTCTGCAGCTGAGCTCTTGCTAAATTAAAGAGAGTCCATTAATGTGTTACCATGACATAGTAATGTACTGTGTGCCAGTAGAAATGTGCTAACTGGGAGAGGAGGTTGCACCAATGAAAAATTATATTATTTCAGCTTTTTTTTTCTTTTGTGTGCTTTTGTGCTAAATACTTTCAGAGGACAACAATTTATGAAATGTAATTCCCTGGTGTAGACCCATGTCAGTGGCATTTCTGCTGTGCTTAGGCATTTGATTGTATTTAATTGACAGAACAGTCCTAAATGTACATAGGACTGAAGGTCCCTTAAGACAAAGGCAGGACTAGGCAGCTGGGAGTTCATCACTGTAAGTATGGAGTGAGTTTGTAGCAACAGGTCTACCTGAATTACTTGAATGGATACTTCAATTTAGAAAATACTTATATCTATGGAACCTATCTGTGTAGCTCATCTAAAGACATCATGTTCATAGCTGCTTCTTACAAAGAGGAGTGAGGCACTTACACAGCTTTGGAATATAATATGATTTGCTCTTAGCTCAGCTTTGAACTTTTGAATCACCAAAAGTATGTGACTAATTTTAGAACAAAGACACCAAATGAAAAACAGCGAGTCACTGAGATGATGAGATGTTGTTTACCTCAGCATGCCAGAGAATTGTGGGGATAAAACAGCTGCTAGTTGTGGTGTAGAGACTCTCTGGCAGAACTCCTTGGTTTCTGCCACTTTTTTTAGGAATTAAATAGGTTGCTGATTAATTAAATTTAAATTAATTAAAGGGGACTAGGGAAAATCTGATGTCAAACATCTGTACTGAGCAGATCTGTTGAATCAGTAAAGAGTATAATCCATGGAAGTAAGAATGAATATCATGTTTGGAGGATGTCACTCCACATCCTTTGTCGTGGAAAGGTGTGTCCCCTATTGGTGTTCTTTGCATGCAGCTGCAGCAGACCTGGCTGACACCACCCACTGATTTCCAAGCAGTTTGGTATAGACTAGACTAGACTAGACTAGACTAGACTAAAAGAGTTGGAGGGGACTTACAAGGAACATCTTGCCCGACAGCCTGACCACTTCAGGGTGACCAAAAGTCAAAGCACATTGTTAAGGGCATTGTCCAAATGCCTCTTAAACATTAATGGCTTGGGGCATCCATCACCTCTCCAGGAAGCTTGTTCCAGCTTTTGACCACCCTCTCAGTAAAGAAATGCTTCTTAATGTCTCTAAAACAAGTCTAAATCTCCCCTGACAATACAGCTTTGAACCATTCCCACGCATGCTGCCACTGCATACCTGGGGAAGCAATCAGCACCTCTCTTTGTTGGGTTCCCCCAAGATTCTTTTACAAGAATCCAAGGCATCCTAGGCATCCAAGGACAAGAAGGAAGGCAAAAAAGTAAATGGTTGTTTGAAAGATAGATAACAGAGGGTTAAAGTAGTAAGTTTTCCTAGGGAAGATAGATCCAGAATGCTTTGTGCCAAAACCTGTGGAATTCAAAGTATGAATTTATGAATTAATTTGTGTATAATATTCTGTAAAAGTGGGTGAATAATGACTGTTGACAAACTTGTACTGGTGATACAAAATTCTTCAGAGTAGTAGAAGTGAAAGCTGATTGTGCAGAACTGCAGAAAAATATTGCATGGCTAGGGATTGGGCAGTAAAATGGGAAAAAAAGAAAATTTAATCTAAAATGGGACATACTGGAAATAGACAATCTTGACTTCATACATAAGAATGATGGACTAACCTGGCCATTAGCACTCACCAGTCTGTGGAGGTTGCTGAGTACATGGAAATCACCTCAGGCTCTGAAAGTCCCTGAGCTGCAGATTGGTGGAGGCTGGAGGAGCATTCAGGATAAGTAGTTTATTCACTTCCCTGTTAGACTCCACTTTAGGTGTCTGGTTCTGGCTGCTGTTGGTGACAGAATTTTAGCATCTGACCATCAGTCAGAGACAGGACTGCTGGTATTTCTATTTTCTTATGCTTTCAAAAATCTCCCTCTTTATTGTGTTTACTGTCTGAGCCACTGAGAAATACTTCTCATTTTGGAGAGAATTCAGAGAAAACAGAAAAAATTATATTCAAATGTACTGGCTAAATCCAAAACAATAAATGGGTTTCTTTGTGTGTGTCTGGAGAAAAAGAGAAATGAGATATATTGAACCTGTGATACTTAGAAAAGTGCCACTGTTCTGAAAAAGTTCATGTATCCTTAGGTCAAGATACATGAAACTGAGTTATGGGTTTATTATACTCCAGTCGTGGCAATGAAAAGATTTATTTATATTTAAATCATCCATCATAATGCTTTGCTCACATTTTTCTCTTTTTAGAGTATAGTCATATAAGAACATATATTCAATCTTATTGGTTTTGGGGCAAAAGATGTTTTAAGGGGAAATACCATTCTGTATCTCAGATGCAATAAAAGAAAAGGGGTTTTGCCTGCTATTATTTCTCATTTTGATGTCAGAAAACAAAGTTAAATGGAAAAAAGGAAATTTTAAAACCTCCATACTGCTTAATACCCAGGAATTTCTGGGTATGCAAATGAGAATGCATATTTCACCAGAAAGTGCTTTGATAATATTTGCCAAAAACGTATGTGCATTTAAATCCTTGTATAGAGAGGATCATACAGTCATAGCACTGTATAGGCTGCAAAGGTATTTTGGAGATTGTGTGATTAATCCTCCCTGCTAAAAAGGGTGACATTAAAAATTAAGACCAGGTTGCTCATGGCTCTGTCCAGATGAGTTTTGACTATTCCAAGGCTGGTGATCCCTTGAGCTTTCTGGACAGTGGTTCAGTGTCTGACCACTCTCATGGAGAATTGCTCTCCATCTTGCTTTAACTTGTGCCCATTTCTTCTTGCTCTTTTGCTGTGAACCCCTGATAAGAGCTTGGTTCTGTCTGCTGTGCAGCCATCAGCTGTGGCAATGAGTACATCCCTTCTGAGCCCTCCCTTCCCAGCCTGAACAGCTCCAGCTCCCCCACAAATGTCCTGCAGTGTGGTCCTCTGCCTGTCCTGGTGGTCCTGCCTCCATCGGACTGGACTGAGTGTGCCAGGCTGCTGCTTCCACTCCAAACTGCACCCCTCCCCTCCACCACACCTACAAACCCCTGGACACAAAAATCTCAGTATCAGCTCAAATAGGAGTTTCATGCAAAATGTACTAAGCACCAGCCTGGAGTAGCAAGCCCTGAAATGTTTGACCTGTCTGCCTTGATGTGCAATTCTTGGCACTTATGTACTTGTTGAGAGATGGTCACAGATCATATTTGTGAATATTGTTTAAACATAAAAACATGTGAATATTATGCAAACATCATCTGGTCACTTAAAGGTAGTAGTCAGGAAGTATGAATGGGTGTGACATAAATTCAAATCAGTTTTTAAAGCCCCTTTGAAAAATGTGTCCTCTTTCACACCCTATGTTGGGTTAAAACAATCTTGTTTTAACCTCAAAATCTAGAAACTAATGAGGATTTTCTTTGAACATTTATTTCTCAATTTCCTTTTATTGCTGTTTACTTGTGTGATAAAATTTGTTTGAAAAATCAGCCCTGGGCTTGCTGATGTGCTTAAACATATGCCTAATGGAGAGAGTATCCCAATGAAGCCGTCTAGTTAACTCTACTTAGAGTCAGGACTGTGTTTGCACTATGGGAAGAATTGGTCTTCATCCTTCATATTTAATGAGAATAGGGATGTGTGCAGAAAAGACAGCCCTTTACTTTCACGATATTTGGGCTTTTTGTCCCTTGATGTACCCATTTCCTCAGTCTTAGCAGGATATTCCCTTCCAGGAGTGAAGTGCAGCATACTTTTGCACATACATTCAAGCAAGATTTCTTGTTTTAAATGTCACTTAATTTGTCAACTTTATTGCAGAATGGGGAAATGATGCTGAATGCAGCTGCCACCTTCAGTGCTTGGCCTTGGCAGGTTTTCCAGCAAGATGAGTTTTACAGCTTGTCTACCCTCCAGCCCTGAGTTATCTGGAACTGCTTTTTACCATTATAGCTGCTCAGCTGCAATTAAGAGGGCATCTGAGTATTTGGGAATTCCTTGGACCATTAGTTTGAGCAACTCTAATTACAGTAGGAGTTGTTTTTTTTTTTTTTAATATTCTGTCTTTTTAATTACCTAGAAGCAGTTTGTTTGAGAAGACATTATCTGTTTTGTAGGCAAATTTGTGGTTTTTAAAACCCAGTATTTCAGTGACACAACTGTAGCTTGTACCTAGAGCTGGGCAAAATCAAATCCATCAGCTTTGTGTCAGTAGACCATCTGTGAGCATTTCCACCATTTCATACAACTCTTAATGTTTCTCTGTTGCTGTGGTTTCTTTTTAATTTAAAGTTACTACAAAATACTCATATTTGCATCAAAATACAGGCAAATGGACACACATCCACAAAGGATTCCACCTCTCCTCGCCAATCCAAGGCTATATAAGTTAAAACGAAATTCCTGCTGTTCAGGAAAGACCATCCTGCTTTTTATTTTTATTGCATGTTTTTTTGTATACTTCCAAGCTGTTTCTGTCCAAAGGAAAGACTGTTGCTTTGATTTGATGACTATAAAGAGTTTCTAAGCCTCCAAAAGACTACTTAGAGGAGCCTTCCCATTGATATCAAAAAGCTTTAGATCCAGGGATGCTCATTCTGAAGACACCAAAACCGATTCTGACTTTTTTTTCAATCTCTGCATTGTAATATTGATATTTGCGACTTATCTGCTCTTTCCAAAATGTTGTTTCCTCAGTTGAATGTAGAATTATTAATTGCTTGTATAATGTATATGTAAATGTATAATAAAAAAAAATACTAAAATTGATATGCTAGAATTGATTGTGGGAACCTTTTATCTTAATGTACTTAGTAGCTGTAAATATTGTCAATAAGGTTTCTAGTAGATAATTATACTGAGCTGTTTAGCATGCATTTGAATACTATTTATTATAAGTTCTGAGTCTTAACATCACATGGTTCTGTTAGAAGTCATTAGCCTTTTACTAGAATGGCTTTTCCTGACAGTAGGATTTCCTGCAAGTCCTGAGCAATTTGTCACCATTTCAGCAATAATGGAATTTGCAAAAGCAGTTCATTCTGTGCTTTCTCAGTGCACAGCTGTCAGCCAGATATCATCTGGACATAGTGTTAAATAAGCAGTATTACGAAAAAGAAGAAAGAAAACTTTGACAGCAAAAGCAAGCTGCTTCTGCTTATCAGACTGATGGCAGCAGGGCACTCTGCATTCTCAGCCACTGCTCAGTCACTGGGGTTTTCTGCCACACCAGTAGGAAACACTGGAAGGAAGGGAGAAGGAAGATCAAACTGCTTCTCACTCTACCTGGGGCAGCTTTTCATGAGTCCTGCTCTTGGTCTGTCCTCCCTGTCCTCCACCCTCTGTAGCAGTGCACAGGAGAAGAGGAGAGTTTCTAGCTTCAAACTGGACTGCAGTGATTTAAGAGGGATGTTTGTGTGTTGTGGTGGCTCAGGTGGCTGCAAAGGAGAGTTCTGCTCTGCCATCCCCAGAGTGAAATAGTTCTGTGTTTTACTGGGTTCCATGTGTCTGGACAGTCAGCTGAGGCTGATGACACAGACTGTGCAGCAGCAAGGACAGGGAATAATGCACGAGGATCTCTGCTTTTGCTGCAGGGACAGCCCTGGTGCTTAGGAGTGACAGAGGATGTGAAAGGCAGGCAGCAGTTTGTCAGTGTGTTTGCCCCACAGGAGTGTCCTGTGCCAGGGAAATTTGTGGTTTATTTATTGTGGTTTTTTATATGTGGTTTTTAAACTAATGTCATGGACATCTCACTGATGGAAAAGATGGGAGCTGGCTCTCCTTTCCACCGATGGGCAAGTCAGGAGACAGAAGGAAAGCTGGCATATTGCATCTCAGTGACAGGTCAGCTGGACTTGCTCCCTGCAGGAGAAAGCCTGCATTGCTTTGTTTTTGAAATGTGAAGAAAAAGTCCCAAGTGGTTGTGTTGGGCAAAGAGAGCCTGAAGTGCACCTTTTTCCCTAGGTTAGGGAGCTCGTGCCTACCTGTGAAACAATGTACCATAACCAGAGCATGACCTGGATGTACCCTTGGTCCAGCTAGTGGCCTCTCATGGGCTGCACCACCATGGGACCACCTGACATCCTGGACATTAGAATCACCCTCACCTTCATGGTGTGTGCTGCTGCCCAGCTACTTTAACCCCCACTCAAAGCACTGAGTGTTAAACTTCAAATAAAACCAGGTCTTTGCTCAGAAAAGAATTAGTTTTTTACCTTTCAGGTAATTTGTGCTGCTGAATCTTAACAATTGTAAGCTCTATGTATAATCTCCAACAGGCACTTAGGGAGCCACTTTCATGTATTTCCATCATCTGTTTTAGGATAAAATTCATTGCCCTCTGGCAGGCACCCCCCTCTCTCTAATGACTTTGCAGGGACAAAACCTGCTGAGCACAGACCAGACTCCTAGACAACTTTGTGTGATGGATCTTGCCCTTACTGTACTGGCTCTCAGTTGGAAGAAAATGGTGATACAACAGGCAGGAGCTGGAAAGCATCTAATATTTAATGAGCTTATCCACAGCATAACACATAAAAATAATAATCCCTATGACCTTTTCCATTTTGAGGAGGACTCACAGAGAGCTTAGCCTCCTCAGTTGCTGAATGCCATCAACAGCAGTCAGGGTTTCTGTGCAGTGACAGGAGTACACAGCCCTCCACAGCATTAGGCCTTTGGTGATCTCACATTGCTTCTGACAACTCAAAGCATCTCTTGTAATGAACGTCCAGAAAAGTTCAGAATTGATTTATATGTAGGCAGAGCATATAAGCACAAGTCCAAGAGCAAGGCCTGTTGTTATGGCTGTAAAGGAGCAGACAAAATGTTAATCCTAACCATGTGAGACCTATCTCATCAAAGGTGTAATTATTTAATATGTGAAAGTAACAGCTTTGGATATGTAAGGAACTGCAAATTTAGTTATAGGCAAATCATGCAAACTACAATGAAGAATTTATGGTGTGAATGCAGCCTGTGGCATGTCTGAGTCATTCCACTGGATTGGATGTCCATTTGTACAGCTGGTGTTGTCCCTACCATGTGTGACATGTGACAACACATGTGTTCTTCAATTCAGGCAGTGTGGAACAGTAACACACCTCTACATAACTCAACTTCCAAATGCCATCTACAAGCTGGGACAATGAAAGCAAAAGTGTATTCACTTAATGGCAGATTGTCAAATAATAGGACATTTTTTTGGGATGGAAAAGGGCCCTTTCTTTGAGAACAGGTGAACTGTGAATTTTTCAGCAAGCTTTTTCAATTTCTGCTCACTAGAACTATAAAATTTATAACTTAATTTATTTGCAGAAGGAGGAGAAATCATCTTTCTTAGTTCCTTACATTGTAGCTTGCCCTCTCCTGGGCTTAAAAAGATACAGAAGTGGTCTGTCAGTAAGATTGAGTTCTTGTGTTGTATGTAGGGCAATTTTAAAAAAAAGCTCATCCTGTCTCTCCTTTTGTAACTTTAACTTAATTTTGCCTGTCTTAACCAACTTAATGACATGAGTACTAATCTACAGGCAGCCTTGTTCTGTCTGAGTCTGCATTTTTTTCCTGCATAGGTAAGGAAAATTGACCCCAAAACATCACAGTTTGAATCATGAGTATAGAAGAGAAACTGGATGGGGAAGAAGGCAGCAAACTTCAGAGGCACAAAAGAAAAGTCTGGTGCAGAAAGCAAGGGAGCAGAACCTTTTCCAAGTGTGTGGTAGACATAACAAGAAGTGTATGAGCCTCGCTTGTAGGAAGATGGTAAGAAAACATTTCTAAACATAGACAAAATCACAGACTGGGATACATTGCCTGGGGATTTTATTTCTTGAGATTTGTAACCCTGAGATCTGAAATCTGTAACTTTTACCTGCTAATGATGAGATAGGTATGGCTAAGTGGACATCAGGGTTTGAGGTCCCTCAAGCCCAGTTCTTTGAGTTCTGTGATGTAGACCTTCTTCCTTGCCATAAAAACATTACCAAATGGACAGGTCCAAATGAATGACATCTCTTGATTGACATTTCCTTCATGTGGTGCAGTGGCCTATTTGATAACAGACCATAGAAATTAGGATATGGCATTGCAGCAGGAGCTCAGTGTGGGGTCTCAGAACTCTAGCTGGGGCTGATTTTGGTCCTTACAGCACCTTCTCAGCCCTTTGCCTGAGGCTTGGAGGATGAGGAATTACATGTTACTGTACAGGTAAGTCCCATTTATCAAGCAGAGTGTTTACTGGCTATCAGTGAGCAGATCACAAAAATATTTAATTTTTTTGAGTTGGTTTGCATCTGAATTTTCTGCAGTTTAGATCTTATATTGCTCAACCAGCAGATCTGATAGAGGAAATCTGCTCAATTAAAATGATACATTTTTCACGTCAACTGTCTTAAAGTATATAAAGTATACCTGTTCTGCTGTGAATGATTGGTGCAAATGATGAATCAGCAAGGATGGGTCCATGTTTAACACTTTGGTTTGTGATTTTTGTTATAATCTCTGACATGACTGATTATGCCATGGCCTAAAGCAATTTATTGAATTAATGAATTACTTACTAACACATGAGTATGATTAATTGAGATGCCTGTTTGGATCCTACTCTGCATAATGAAGCTTGAGCACTGACAGGTGCAGCCTGTGGGCCTGTTTCTGTCTTCCAGGAAATGACAGGGAATCACAGAGATAATCCACACCAGCTAAGGCTGCAGGACTGTGCTGAGAAAACTCTCACAGAGAAGGTAACAGGCACATGTCACTTCAGTGACCTGGAAGCTTTACCCCTTCCTGCCCCATTCTCTGTCTTTTCCTCCTTCAGCTTTTACTCTTTTATGTATTTACTGATTTATTGTCACCACTGCAATGACAAGTCAAGGGTGGCACTACTGACCTGCTTCTGGAAAGCTGGTGTGAAATTAGGAGTCACCTTCCTGAAAGTCAGAAAAGAGTAACCTTGTAGTGTCTGGTTGAGCTGTAAATTCCCCACTGGGGTTCCTTCTTGAATGTGGGTATTTTCGAGATTGATGCATTAGTGGTTTGGGTATAAACAGCACCAGCCATCTGTTGGATGCTGACCCCTCCTGAGGTAAGTTAAAGCAGTGACTGGCAGAAGTTGAGTAGCCAAATATCAATAATATTGTGCCTGTGACATTGCTCACCCCAAGTGTGCAGCAGAAGAGCTGGTGGCTGGAGGGACAGAGGGGATGACAAGGCTGTACATCCCAGAATGCTCACCCCTGCATTCCTCCTTCCCAGCCCAACCTGCTCATCCCAGGCTTTGCCACTGTGTGGGTGGCACGTGGCTGTGAATAAAAGGCCTTTGTCTGGCTAAATTGTTCCCTACATTGTTCAAATGAGCCATGGAGGAGATAACCCAAGAAGGACAACAAATTGGGCTGTATGGCAGTGCAATTGTAGGCTTGATAGCTTCCTGCTCAGAGGGGTAATTGAGACCTGCTTTGGTTGAGGTGAATGGCTTAAAGATGTTTGAAAGAAGAATCTGGTGTCTGCATGCTTTCCTTGTGTGGCTTCTGGGGGCTGAAGAGTGAAAAACAGGGACAAAAGGCTGCCTGGCCTAATTCTTTGTGCCAGTGTGGAGGATGTGTGCATGGATCAGTGCTGATTTGCTGAGGAGCTGTGTTCTGATAATGAATAGAAAGCTGCTGAACTTACTGCTCCACAGAGCAATATACCTTTTTCTACCAAATGGGCCATTAACACTTGTGACACAATAAAATGACTCCTATCTAGTCCCTCATTACAGTATCTTAAGTTCAGTTTTCCTTTTTAGAGTTAGCAAGGCAGCTCAGCTAGAGCTGGCTCTGAGGGGAAGGATGCCAGTGGAGCTGCTGGAAAGGCAATAGAGCAAGGCTGGTGTTCAAGAAGCAAGGCATGTTTGGGGTGTTTTGTTTCAGTAGGAAGCTGGGTTTTGATTTTCATTGAGAAAACCTCTCTTCCACTGAATATCTTTACTTAGAGGGTTTCTGGTGGTCCATTTCCATGGCAGAGCCATTTTAAGCCTTCCCAAGTCTCTGACCTTGGTACTCCACTTGTAGTTTCTGCATACAGTGGTGCTTGACTTGCCATGCTGGCAACACAGACCCACAAATAGCCATGTCATACCTGAGCAAGGAAGGGCATGGGAAGGCCCTTTCAGGCCAGGACCCCAGAGGGAGCATAATTCCCAATGAATTACACCAGGCTTTGCTCAGAGCCCCCTTTCTCCTACACTGGCTGAATCTGAAGCCACAGCTCTGTAGGACTGAATGGTCTCCCAGTTCACCTGGCCTTTGTAGGAGAGGTGTGATTGGAATTGGCACGGACAATATGCAGAGTAGTTCAGCAAGGAGCACTCCAAATAGCCCCTGAAGGCAGCTGGGATTCACTGAGAATAACTAAGCCTGAGATGTCTGTGTGATTCACAGTGGCTTTTTGAATTCCTGTCTAAATATCAGGACCAAAAAATTCAGACTCTGCAGCTGTTAATGAAATGATCTCTTGAGTGCAGCTTTGCACATAAGGGATGCTTGTTTTGTGTGTAAAATTTGTAAGGCTATCATTAGCTTTTTTCTTGACCCTTATTCCCAGGATGGTGAAAAACAATTTCATTTGCAAATAGTAGATTTCAAGGACTATGGTTTGAAAAATCTTCTTGAAATAGTAATGCAAGCATTGTGCACTGTCTTTGTGGCCCAGGGCTTGCACGGTAGCTTCCTCATTGCATTAGTACCACTGAGTATTCTTCTCTTGTACTCATTCCTTGCAAAAGAGGTACTGACAGAGGGATCCCTTTGAGTTTGCCTGACTGTGGAAAAGAGTAGAGATAGGTGTTTGGAGAAGAATAGTGGGAATAATTATTTTTTCTATTGGTGTGATGTATGGAACAACAGATTTTTTTCCACCCAGAGCCATGTGAAATAAGACATTGTGTAAAATTTTGGGCTGAACAAAAGATTCTGTTTGATAAAACAAACTCAGAGGGTGTAATCTGGAGGAAAATGGACAGAAAATGATAAACAGAGGTGTGCAGTGATATAGGAAGACAGTCAACTTCATGAACCGCGTGGCCATCTGTGTTTGCAGAGGCTTGTATGTCCTCTGAAATGAATATATGGCTGAGTCTAATAACTTATTCTGTGTATGTGACCAAAGGACTTGGTCAAAAAAAGTTCAAAGTCCCAACATCCTTCAGTTTAAATAAAATACTGTTGTGTTATTACTGTGTCTGCCTATAGTAAAACAGAAGCATCATTTTGAACACATGTGTTTTGTTATTTTAATATCTATGATTTGAGTGTTTTGCTTGTTGAACCATTGAATGACATGACATTTCACTAAATGATATAATATTTCATAATTTTGCCAAGCTCAAACATAGATAAAATTTATGGGATGGAGTTTAGGAAAGTACATGGGAGAGAATATGGAGAAAAAGAAAAGGAAAAAGAGTTTGGGGACAGATAGTTCTATAAGCTGAAAGACCTGTCCATGAAGTATTGTTGGGCCTAGGATTTGAAGGCTGCATTGACAAGAAGGAGCCGTTCTGGGATTCCTAGTAGGAAGTTTTTGGATGAGGAGTATGGAATTAGTCTGAGTGAAGAGTGAAATTTCTGGATCATGTTTCTAAAGAACAGTTGTGATAGGAATCAGGCTGTACTGGGACAGCCTCAAAATGCCCTGCACATCAGAAGTTCTGAGAAAGTTGTATTTTAGAAACCAGGTGTTTCTAAAATGAGTGAAATTCAGTGGTGCTGCCAGCTGCTCAGAGCAGAGGACATCCTTGTCAGCTGTATTTCTGTCACCCAGCAGCTGTCTGGAACTCTAGTGAGAGGTTCCCTTCTGGGCTCTGGGTCTCCTGAGTCCACAGCAAGAAGCGTGGAATGCTGACCTGGCTCATTACTCCTGAGCTGGAGAGCCTGGAAAGCATCACATCTTTTCTCCTGTGGCTGCTCAGCTCTGCAGTTTGTCTCAAGTTCTTTGATGGGAACCTGACTTGGATTTGCCAGAAGTTCATCATCCTAAGATATAGCAGTCCAAGTGCTTGGCCCAGCAGGATGGCATTTACATTTTGAGTGCTCTAGAGAGCATATGTGGCATGTGGCACATTATCAGCTTCTGAAGGGCATTCAGTGCTAAATGGCCATGCCAGAGATTTGTGTGAGACAAAAACTTCTCATATCTACTGCTTGGTCGTGAAAAAACACTTAAGTGCACAAAGAAAAATATACAAATTATGCTTTCTGGTGCTGTGTTTCTGCTGCATTTCTCAAAATGAGGCATGGGTTCAAAGCATGCCTGGCACTGCGGTTTGCAGTGGTATTTGTTGGATCCTCATCCCACTGAAACAGCTGATAAACTGCAGAAAAGCCACTGAAACATGTGACTTGACCTACCTTAGTTAAACTCAGCAAAAATGGCAAGACAGAGGGAGACCTGAGACTCCTGCAAAGGTGACTCCAAAGTTCCTTTGCTCTCCTGGGACTTTCCTCAGTGTTGTGCTTTTTCCAAGCTCTGAAGTGCAGCTATGCTTTAAAAGCCCAATGCAGCCAGAGGCATTTTCCCCTTGCTTTCATTGATTTTTCCTGACATGCTGATGTTGCTTTGCAGACAGAAGTGCTCTGTTGTGGTCTGTCAGAAGCAGGAGGGAGAGCCAGTGTCAACCACGGCATCTGGACCAGCTGCTCGAGAATTAAATTCCCTTTCCATTCATGAGTGACCCTGCAGTGTGGGAAATTGGGATATATTATTTCCGATGGCTGCAGGTTACACGCCACAGAGTAACGGCGTGGGTAAGCTATGAAATGGCTTTCTGTATGACCAATAGCTATGAAATAGCTTTCTGTATGTTCTGCTAAAGAACAGAAAACCCAACAGAAACCAGAGTGCTCAGGCTTGCAGTCAGATTTCTCATTTCAGCCATGCCTACCCCCTGTGCTGTTTAGAAGCCTACCAGTTTCCTGAGCAGCAAAATGTTTCCCTCTCCCCGTTCCACTCTGGATATGTGGTGTGTAACAGGGTGGGTTGCAGGTGCCTCTCAGCTCAAGCCCTGCTCTGCCAGGGAGGTTCCATCACAGACCTCCTCACTGCTTGAGAGGAGCCTGTTCCCTGCAGGACAGGGGAGGATACCTGACTGAGGTAGTGAACAAGGTCCATTTGTCATCTGCACTGTGGCATTTATTCACAGAGCTCAGGATACCTGACTGAGAGAAATCCAAGACCAGATCTGCCAGCCCTGTCAATCTCACAACCCTCTCTGTCTTCTCTGAGCTCCATGGGAACCCTGATGTTGAAAAAAGAGCATTTCATCACAGTGCCTGACTGTGCTGCATAATGACAATATCCTATGCTGCAGGGAACTCCCTTCTTCAAAAATCTCTGTGAAGTGACTCAAGGAACTAAAAAGGCTATATTGCAATCAGCTGGGGAATCACTGCCATCTGGTAGCTCTGTAGCATCTGCACAGATTTTCTGTAGGACACTTGATCTCTGCAGGCAGTCATGGAAAGAGACCTGGAGGAGAGGAAACAACCTCAGCAGTAGTTGTAGCTTTCTGCGAGGACAGGTAAAACCCAAATGTGAAGAGTTAGGAGGAGGGGGGAGCTGACACTCCTTTCCCTCCCTAGGCATGCCATGTTTCAGGAGAGGATGTGGTCCCTCAGCCAAGGGATGGTGCAAACCTGGCTGCATTGGTTGAAAATCTGCAGCAGAATAACACACAGCATCCTTGAGAGCTGGCTCTCTGACTGCCCCTGCTGCCTGAACAGCAGCACATTCTCTGACTGGTTTGGCCCATGCCCATCAGTGCTCTCTGAGGTGCTGCCCAGTCAGTTTGTGAAACAGCTGGTGGGAGCAGCCATGTCCAAAAAGCAGCAGGGCTGTGACTGCACCAAGTTTGTCTCTCTGCACTTTAAGCAGGCCTCCACTGCTATTCTAGCAGGCTTTGTACCTTCAGACACCCCACCATGCCCTCACACCATCCTTCAGGCATGCAGCGAGTTTTAAATTCATGTCATAGCAGAGGCACTGATTTCACACCAAACTTCACACCCACAGGTTTTGCACCAACTTCTCTGTGCTCTCAGTGAACTTGTCTGGTCTTAATTCTTCTCATCTGAGTAAATCTGAATCTCCTCTGTTTCCAAAGTCATGATGGCCCAACATTTGCTCTTTACAGAACTATACTTAAAGACTGGAATAAGTGGAGCACATTTGAGTTGATGCATGGGAGTCCTCTCATGTTTGAGTCTTTTCATTCTAGAAAGTTTTCACCCCATCTTTACAAGGGCAAACTAAACCTTCTCCACTGCCAGTGTCAAGTAAGTACAACACTCCTTAGTGAATCTATAACCTAGGCAAAAAAAGGAAACTTTAGCTATTGGATAATTCATGGCATCCCTGCAGTAGTTCTTCTCAGTTTGTATGTAATACTTTTCTCAAATTTACACTGAAGATTTTCCTGGGGTCTTCTTTATGGTGCTATTTTGGGTAATATAAGATGCTATTAGTAAGTAAAATGCCACTGCAGAACATGAACACAGCTCATAAAGTGATGATGAGTTTTTATAGCTGCTTCTTTTAGAAGTGTGTTTTTTATGCTCTGAACTCCTCACCAAGTTCAGAGGAACTCAGAACCCCAAAGCATCTTCTTGAGAGCAGTTTGCCATAATTTCTGGGTTATAGGCAATGCAGGGGAAGGGGGAATTTTCTCAATAGTCAGCCATCATGTTTACTTGTGAAACTTCTGTCCCCTCTGACTGCCAGTGCTGCACATGTACCCCAGGACTTTGAGAACTACTGCTGTGTCCTGCTGGCTCTCCTTGCAAGGTACCTGTCCTTCTGTGGGGACAGCAGCAGACACTGGGGCTCAGGGTGGCCACCTCCCTGCTGGATTCAAAGGATCCATTCAACATCTGACTCATTAATTTCCTTTTGTGACGTGACATACTTTGACTTGCAAGTATAATTTATTGAGAAGGGATGGATGAATATTAGCCTGGGACATATTTTGCTTGCATATTTAAGGTCTGTAAACAGCAAGAACAGTTTTGCTTTTGCATTCCTGTTCCTTAAGAAGAACTCTCAGGATGGATTCTGTGGGGCAGTGCTGCACATGTCATCCTCTAGTCCAGTGAGCAGCTTGTTTTTGGAAGGTGTAGGTCAAAATGCACCTACTGCTTCACTGATTATTTGCAGCACTACAAGGACACCTTGCAGCTTCTCCAGCCAAAGTGTGCTGCCCAAGGTGGGGAGCTCAACTTGTTAGCAGCTCCTCCACTTGAAGTTATCAGACTGACCTTTCCATCACCTTTAGTAGCAGACATTTGGCTGCTGGCTGCTGAGTCAGAAGCTGCTGTCTCAGCTGAGAATACCCTGCTTTGTGAGTCATGCACTGTCTCTACAGACAAACTGTTTAAAGGGCATGGTTTAATGTTGGCTGTTTCTGTGCTCCTTGAGCATCATGCTGCCAAGTGGATTGAAAGGTGTCTGGAAATGTTGCATCATGTATAATTATTTTTCTGAATATCCTTTAAAACTACTCTAGCTCTCTGTATTGATTAGCATTACTCTGTGACTCCAATTCATATATGGGGTTGAGGAAATGGTGGGCAAGTCCTCCTTCCCAGAGGATCTTGTGATGGGTACACTGACGTGTCAGACAGTGAGTCATCACAAATTTGCTTGATTTTGTTAGGTTAGCCTTCATTTTTCTAAGCCCTCCAAGTGGCCATAGCTGCTTCCTTGAGTGGCTGACTTCAGAGAAATGTCAAGATCCACAAATAAGCATCACACAGAAGTAATGCCTGCCTGTTCCGTGTGTTAACTTCTAAGCTCTGCTACTCATTAGTAGCCAAAATGCAACAGCATTCAGGAATGGGAAAGGTCACATCTCTGTCAAATTGTTAGTGGAAACTTTTACATCTAGACATACATACCTGTGTGTAAAATGTATGTGTGAGTATACACACATACACATTTATATATGTATGACTATACATGTGCATGGGTGCACAATCCTAAATATTCATGACCAGGATGGATGTTATGCCTACCAAGCTGACATCAGAAATATTTTGGGAAGTCTAATGAAGCAAACAATTTATAAGCCCATGATGTAGTTTTCCAAAACTATGTAGAAGAAACAGTGAAGAATTTTATCATCAAATGAACACGTGTTTCTTTGGCTTAGCTACTGTAGAGCAAGGTGTGTTTTTTCCCATCTTGTAATTGCCAGACATCTAATTTTTCAACACTTTATGTTTAATTATAAAAATTAGTTTGCTCTAGCCTTTGCATTCAAGCCAAGTGATCTGTCTCCTGCCAATTACAGTGGTCTTTGTTATAGCACTACACCTGACAAATTCAATAGCTAAAATGCTTTTAGTTTCTGCTAAGAAGTACTGGCTCTCACTTCAGGCTTGACTTGCTGAATCAGATATCACAGGGATCTGGTCATGAATCTGGCTATGACTTCCTCTCCAGTTTGGTAAAGTGTTCAAGTCTGGCTCTCCTTTTTTTTTTTTTTTTTTTTCCAAATGCATACAAAATGATGATGGCTCATTTCTTGTATTTCAAACAGAAATTGATAACATCTGTTGGCAACAGCAAGTGTTAACTGCACAGAAAAAGCCAACTATTTGCAAAAAATATAGCAAGACTTACAGTTCTTTAAAAAATGTGAAAGATTTGTAGGAAGTCTTCCATTGAAGATGTGAGGCTTCTTTCCACAGTGGTACCTGAAAGAGGTAATCTGTACCTTCTTCTAAGCTTATTTGGGATCCAACTGGTTCTTTCTATTCCATCAAACATTCCTGGTAAGCCTTGCCTTTGTATGGAATAAACTCCATTCTCCTACAGCAGAAGCACTAGAAAATAGCAATGTGCTGTTTATACATCAAAGTCTGCTAAAATGAATGTTTTTCCCTGCTGGTGAGGGGAACTGGCTGTAAGCTGGGTGCCGCCCCTTGTAAATTGTGATCAAGCCACCGTTCAACCTTCTCTTGGATGAACTGAACAGACAAAAATGCCTTTCACTGCAAGGAATGCTTTTTCTTTCCCCCGTAACTCCAGTAATTTTTGAGGTTCTTCCTCCTGGCTTTTTAGCTCTGGTGAGGTGACTTGGACATATGTAGTAGATCTGTACACTATTCCTGGATCCTTGGTGCTTTCAGGACGTCCCTGATGGCCAAGTGCTTGCATGATCCCTTTGGGACTGAGGAGCACAGGGCCTGGGAATCCTCAGAACAATGGTTTAGACTGGGCAATCCCATGGAGATGGAGGCAGATGGTTTTCCCCTCTGCTATGTGGGAATTAAGAATATTTCCCTTTTTTTTCCCCCTTAGAATAGCTTCTCATGGACAGTTTATAAAATAATTTTGTTCCATTTCAGAAGAGAAAACATTTTCCACAATGCTGGTTTGGGTGGATTTACATAAACATTTTCTCCATAGTGGTCTTTGTTTATGGGTGGAGGAAACCTTCTTAATGTCTTTCAGGACAGTGGAAAAATATTGTTAAGGTCCTTAACATGCTCTTCAAAAATGTGCATGATGTGGACCAAAATATTTATGAGCAATTGGTGAAAATGGGAGTATCAATCCTTTTCACACTCAGGTATGAAGTAATTTAATTTATGAAGTAATTAAATGCCCTCATGCAGACACCACAAACAACAAAAAGATGCAAGTTACCTTTGTTTCTGACTGACAGGCATTTAGCTGAGGCAATAACCTCTCCTGCAGTTTGATGACCATGAATTTAGTTGAAAAGAGCCAAATGATCACTTTGTCTAATACATTTTAACTAAAAGACACTTGAATCATGCTACAGGCCTGGATGCATGGTTTGCACTGCTCTTCACTTGGCTTTGCCAGCAGTGGCATGGAAGAACAAAGATGCTGTGCAGGCTTCAGCCAGTGTGTGCTTATCCTGGGCTGTGCATGGCCATGTCAGGCTGCATTTTTCCTGCTGCTTTGTGAGCTCAGTGGTTCCAAGGTGGAGGGATATGGCTGCAGGTTACCCCACATCTGTGATGAGCACATAACACGTCTCATGCAGAAAACAAACATTTTTGGAGCTGTCTCCTGGGTGAGTTCCTACAGTGGGCGGGGTTATGCACTGATATTAGCACTCCTTTGACTCCTGGGAAGCATAAATACACAAGTGCTATATAACCCTCAGTTTCATGGTGCTGATTAAGCAAATTATGCCCCAGTTAGTTTACATTTGGCAAGTAATTTGCACAGATCAGTGAGCATCAGGTGATAAACCCATGTGCTTTAGTGCAGGTAGAAAACTGTCAGCCTCGCTGAGTGCCTTCAACAGCTGAGTTGCTTCCAGGTTTAGCTGCTTGCTGTGCCCTGATCTCAATGGCTGCTGTGCTTTGAGCAAGCCAGGTAGTGCTTATCCATCCCTTCCCTCCTTGCATCTTGGCCTTTCCCATTTATTGGCCTGTGCCAAGTGTCTTGATGAAAATAGGAATGAGATACATGGATTTAGGCTGATAAAATTAATTTGATGTTAGGGCTCTAAACATATGCTATTTGGATATCAGTGGGGTTTAAATCAGGGATTTATAATTGTTAAGCTGGTTAACTTGCTGGTGCTCAGATGTAAGAGGTGCTTAGTCTGCTTGTAAATACTTGAGTTTAAGGTTTCTGTTTTGCTTTGTTTTTAGTTGAGGTATCCATCCTTCCAGCAAGTGCTACTTAAAAGTGGATTATCTCTATTTTAAAGACCAGGAATAGGTTATCCAAAGACAGGTTGACCTACTACTTGCTGTACTGGTGAGTTCCAGAGGACTTTTAAAAGAGCATTTGATATTAGCCTGATTTCTCTTGATTTGTCAAGCAGGTTATGTGTGAAGTGTTGGTTTTATACAGCAGAGCTGGGTGCTTTTGCTCTGAAAGTCATTGTGACAGAGAGTGTTAGACTTGACCTGCCATGATGAAGCCCTGGCTTCTGTTTCCAGGCAGGTGTGAAAAGCCCTCTGGTAGTGCTTGCAAATTGCAAAATGTCAAAAGCTGCCTGGGGAAGAGGCAAATACTAATGTCCTGTTCTCCTGACTGGCAATTTGGTACCTAAGCCAAATGGTTTTCATTTCCTTGTCAGTGCCTGAGATTGTGTCTGAGCCCTGCAGAGAGGTGACACACCTGTCAAATGCACAAATCATGAAAGGTTGGTGAAGTCCGACAGGCTTGCACCATTAGAGGACCAGGAGCTGATCATGTCCCTGCTGAATTCACCATGGGGCAAGGGAGGAGGGACCCGTGGGGATGTTTGACCAGAGCCCTTCTGTAGTTTTTTAACATCATTTTTTAATGTCAGAGCACTGTTCACGGCTGTTTCTTGAAAATCCCCTTGGATCTCCTTTATACGTGATAAGTGGAAACCAAACAAACAGGCTGGAGGTTTTTTTTGTCAGATTTTGGCTGAATTGGTTTTTGTGTTGACTGCTAACCAGCCATGCCAACACAGCAGATTTTGTGTGCTGCAATGGAATGGCTGGGTTGTTTGGATGTATTGAGTTGTTAAACTTCGTTTTGGGCTACTCATCTGGAAAAATGTTTTGCTTGGATAAACAGGTTCCTAAACGGCACTGCAAAGTCCATGATGAGCAAAAAGTAAGGATTTAGGATATTATAGAATCACAGAATGGTTTGGGTTGGAAGAGATCAAAGATGTTCTTGTTCCAAGCCCCTGCTGTGGGCAGGGACACCTTCCATTAGACCAGGTTGCTCAGAGCTCAGAGCCAAGTGTTCAACTTGGCTTTGAACACTCCAGGGATGGGCCATCCACAGCTTCTCTGGGCAACCTGTTCCAGTGCCTCAGCACCCTCACAAGTAAAGAATTTCTTGCTAATATCTAATCTAAACATAGTAGATAAAACTAACATAAACTCTCAGTCTAAAGCCTTCCCCCCCTGTACCCTCACAAATATTTTCCCAACTTGCCTTTTTGCCCCTGCTTTCTCTGGCATGACAAGATTTCTGTTTTGCTCAGATCCACTAAACAGTTTGAAAATCAGAAGTCTGAGTGTATGCTAGAGGAATTGCATGGGTTGCGACCCAGCTGAAGAATATTGGCATGTGGGCTACTAGAATTTGCTCCTGGACTTCTCAGAGATGGATGAAGGCACTGCAGTGTCATCTCAAGGGGAGATGTGTTGCCTCTGGAAAGGCTGACTGCAAAAGTTCAAAGTGGTTCCTGTGCCCTGCTCTGCAGCATGCAGTGGGGCATCGCTGCCCGCTCAGGGGAGGCCCCTCACTGCTCTCATGGGCAGCTTTCTGCCCATCCCAGGCAGCCCGGGCTAGCTCCATGTACAGGGAACATCCCAGTGCAGTTCTTGCCTTTCTGCCTCGTGTCCCTGTGTCTGCAGGGCCTCCTCTGGGCTCGGGGAGGTGTCTGCCATGGCACATGGCAGTGTCTCAGCTCTGAGGCCCTGTTATTGTCACGGTCCCTCTGGCCTGAATGCCAGTAGGGTGTCTTGTTTAATGCAGCTGAAATGCTGAGTGGTTGAGGGGCTGTTGTGTGCATCTTTGCTCTCTGCTGCCTGTTATGTTTGGCATCTTTTTGTGTTGTTGTTTTGAAGCTCAGTCTCATGAATGGCTCTAAAAGTCAGTGGCAGTAAAACCAACTGTTTTTTAATCCTTTTGGGTAATCATGTAAAAGAAAGGAGATGGCATTGTCTACAGCTACTAAGTTGTTGAATTGATAGTAAATAAACTGCCAATGACTGAGGAGGAAATTAGCCATGCCCATTTCAAACCTGCTTCATTTCTTACCCCTTTCATCCTGGTGACCAGTGTCTTCTGCTGACAAAGAACCAATTGGTTAAAGGCTTGGTGCTGCCACCTCTTCCCTTCTGGTGTGATCCATCCACACAGTTCTCACCCTGACCTGCTCTGGCAGAACTAGGACCAGGCTTATTCCTCATCTTCTCTTCTTACCCTATCGCTCCTAAAATGCTTTCAGGCTTTAATCAGTCATTGTGAAGAAGGACACACACTCATGTTGTTTTGAGATGAGAGAGAAAAAGAAAGGAAGGAAAAAATCTTTCCAAGCTGTCTGTAGTTGGAGCTGACAGTGACAGCCAGTGACACAGAGTAGAGAAGGTGTATTTTGGTCAGCTGAGCCATTTTTCTGTGAATCACCTTCCCTTTTTCATTCAATCCCATTCTGCTCCAAGAAGCCATCAACAAACTCAATAACTCAACAAAAACAAACCATATATCTGCTTGAGAAGAGACCATTAAGTCTGTAGCATCCCACTTGTGAGCTGTATAGCTATGGATTGGTTCCATGTAGTTAGGGATCCTGCCAAAGGCTTTTCAGAAGTGACTAACAGTTCTGTGAGCATCAGTTTTTGGCACCTGAACACCCACCTCCTGAAATCTCATCCATTATACATGCTGCTACAGAGCAGGCAGCCCAGTCCTGCCTCATCAGGGCACCACTCTGGTTTCCAGGGGGAACAGATTAAACCTTTATGCTTCTTCCTCCTTGTGTTCACTGAGACTGTGCCATAAATAGTGTCATCCTAATGTGCAAACCCCCAGAATTTGTCTGGGTATCTCCATAGTCTTTATGGTAAATTAAGTGTTAGGATTGTCTAAAATTAAAACTGACTTTCTGGGTTGCTGGGTTTGTTTTTTCAGCAGAACTGGTAAAATTTTATCTTGATGACATTTGATTTAAAAAATACCCCTTTAACTTGTTTTGAGTTGTTTATAGAAACAACTTGTGAGTTGTTTCTTATACATTTCTGTGCTTTTTTTTTCGTAAATCTAGCCATTAGGAATAAAACAGAATGGGGTTGGAGTAAACAAAAACAATCCCCCTTGCTCATCCCTCTCACCAGCAAGCCAATGTTGTTTTGTACAGCCCTTTTTCTCAGCACCAGCACTGCTGGAACAGATGGGAGATCCACTGCTGTGTTCAGCAGAGCCAGGAACTTCCCTCAGGTGCTCTGAACCCAAACCAGATGCAGAATTTCTGCTGTGGCATAAAGAAGACAAGAGTCTGACCCAGCTGGGCTGCTCTGGATGCTGCTGCTGTGGACAGGACCTGTGACAGGGTGTGCCAGGGGACCTGTTCCTGGTGCTGTCACCCATAAGGACACCAAGCACCACTGCTTCCCTGTGACCCACAGGCCCCAGCTCTCACATCCCTCTGCCTGGCCTACGGACACATATTCCAGCCTGGATTTTCCATGGTAGGAGTGAACTTGTGGTGCATCCTTCTTTCCTGGTCAGGTGTAGTGCAGTTTTGCTTATACTGGCAGGATGCTCTGAACCCTCTCTGCCTGATGTGAAACCCTGGAGCCTGGAAGTCAAGGTCCATTTTGCAGCAAAGTCAGTCTTGTGCTGCAAGCAGGTTGTTACATTAAGTAAAAGATCATCAGATATCTCAGAATGGACCTCTCCAGTTAGATCTCTTACATAAATTTAATGAGGAATGGCTGGTGGTTTTACAAAGCCAGCTGATGATTATCAGTTGAGCTTGACATTTCTGCTAATGGATTAATACAATTTATTGTACTGTGGAGAGGACCTTCTGTGTAGAGAAGCCAATTTCACTTTCAGTTCTATGTGAAAGATAATACCCAGCATTATTCTAGAGACATCTTAATTTAAAGTCACAGATAATTTCAAATGCAATTCAAGTTCTTGCAAATCTTTGCTCTTCTGCCTGGTCAAAAATATAATTATTTACTTAACTCCACAATTAAGCTGAAAGCATTTCTTCTTCTATGCAAAAGACTCACTGCCCTTTAGAGAGATAAGATTTGAGTTCTGACTATCATTAATTCTCCTTATAAACTCCATCCAATGGAATAGATTTGCAAAACACACACATTGCACTTTTTTTCCCTATCTGCATATAGATTCTTCATGCTCTGGTCTGCAGTTCATATCTGCTCTCTCATCTTCCTTATGGAATGGTTTGCTGATAGCTTAATTATGAACCTCCCTTCAGTACTGGGAAAAGAGGAAAACTCTTCTAAAAGGTTGAAGTGTTACCATAGAATGTTTTTTTTTTTTTTTGGGTAGCTGTTAGTGATATTAAGAAAGACCCCAAGCCTGATGGCTGCAAGGGAATTTAAAAGTTCAACTTAAGGAGATTAAATGTTTCAGAGGGAAGAAGGTTTTGATTGGAAGTGGATACAAACCTGTCAGATAATTATGGAAAAATAGGTGTCCTGTGCTCTTATTAAACTACAATCTACTTATACCAAGTGGTGAACTGCCCTTGCTGGAATCCCAAGGCTATTGAAAAGCCAAGACCAAGGAGTCTCAGCAACGCATTAAGTATATGGTTATTCTTAAAATAATTGAAATTAAAGCACTAATGTTTTTAAAACCTCCATTAACCTTTGATATTCTAAGGTATCTTTACTGGATTGTTAACACCAGGTGCATTTTTCTCTCTGTGGGCAGTAATTTTTGCATAAATTTTCATTGCTGTCATGTTCAGATGCTGTTGATGACTTTTAAAAATACAGTTATTTCCTTGAAATTCCTGCTGGCTCACACTCCACAAGCTTTGTTGCACAAGTTTGTGTGTAAGGACAACTTTGATTTATGATACTTAAAAGCAAAATAAGGAGTAATTTTCTGTTTGCATACCAGGTTTTATTGCCAGACTATGTCTACTAAATGGGCAGATTTACTTGACATTCCATGAAACAAGGCAACTGGGCAGAAAATGGTATCTTTGAGCCTACAGGAAAAAAAAACCCACCACTTTCTTTTTCTTTTGAAATTCCTATGAAGCACATAATTGAATGAAACCTCTTGCCTGATTGTGTGTGAAAACACATCTTCTAGGCAGTCCTGGCTCCTTCTGCTCACCCTGCAAAATTCTGTGATGAAACAGCTCTGCTCTGAATGTGAGGTACATGATACAGGGGCACAATGTTGGCAGAAGAGTTGATAAAAAAATATATGCTCATATAATTCAAATTAATGCTTTCATTCAGATGTGCTTTCATTCAATGCTTGGTCAGATGTCCAAACACTGTTTGTCCAAGAGAATATCTTTTTTGAGAGGCTTACACAGAACTATCCTGAACATCTTGCTTCCAGGACTGTAGTTTCATATTTTGAGGGTGACAGATTGTAAGGGACTCAGATGTGAAGCCCAATTTTTTTTCTCAGTAAAGAGGATTAACTAGAGGAATCAATGAATGAAAGGAATGATGGATTTGCCATCCCTTGATATCTTCATAGCCAGTCTGAGTGCCCCTCTGCATGCTAATGAGAGATGGGTTGGTTGGGTCTGTGGAGGGATAACTGGGTGACCCTTGGTTCTGCCTCTCAACAATGGGCAGAGCAGAGGTGCTCCAAATGCCTCTTTTAGCCCTGAGATCCAGGAGCTAAGGACAAAGCTCCCTATTGTCCCCTTTCTGGACTGTCACTTTGCTGGCACAGTGCCACCAAGGTCTCAGGGTGCCCAGCTGTTGGGGCAGCCCTGGAGCTCCTGGGCCAGGGAAGAGGGATGAGCCAGAGGACGTGGTGCAGCTGGGGCTGGGCTGCCTCTGCCCTGCACAGATGCGCTGGCTCTCCCTGTGTAAGAAGCTGTGTCACCTATCTTCCCTGCCCTTCCAGCTGCCTCCACTCCATGCTGTCCTTATCTGTGCCTTTTTGTCTTCTTAATGTTTTCAGTTCTCTGCTTGTTCATCCCATTCTCCCAACTGATACACCTTTCCCTTCCTGCCCCTTCATTATACGTGACTCAACACTTTCACTCTCCTGTTTCTGTCTGGACTGTCTGGATGTAGATTCCCTGAGGTCCTGATACTTTGAGGGTATTAGGGAGGTTCCCTGGGGTCCTGATACTTTGAGGGCATTAGGGAGGGTTGGCTTTTAGGTTGGTGCCCTAGGGATGCACAGAAATATACATTATCTGATCTGTTTGCTCCAGTGTGGAGCACGTGAGGGTAAGTGCTTGAAGCAGAGGTAGGTAGATCTCATTTATCTACATTAATGCTTGGTTATCTGCTCATTAATCCTTGATGCCATAGGTCCTGCTGTAGATGGTGTGATTAATATAACAACAACAATAATTTGCGAAGATTTTTATTTTAGGGGGAAAAAGCAGTGAGAATCTAAAACTGATAGAAGTTATTGTTCAGATAATAGGCTAAAAGTTACACTGAAATGAAAGAAAAGGAGAAGTTTTTTAACTCTGTACTGCTCTGTCTTTGCTTTTCCTGAGGTCACAGTTTACACCTGAAGCCAACACCACAAGAGGACTGTTTCCTCATGGCCATACACTGGCCTATTTATCTAGCAATGAGGAAGGGAACAGTTTTCTATATGGTGTTGCATCCTGCAGAATTTCCTTGCTGGAGCACAAGGAGGGGCCAAGAAGTGTAGCATTACAAGCTGGGGTCCAGGGCTCCTTTTGCTGTACAGTCTGACCACGATTTCTGCATCCATCAGGCAGAGGAAGAAAAACAGCATCACTGGAGCTCCATGACCTGGTCTCACCCCTGCCAGCCCTGGGAACAAGGGATCCTGAAATGCTTTCTGAAGCACAGTGGTGTTTCTCTACTGCCAGCTTCAGCAAGAGAAGCAGCATGGGTCACTCTGGTGTGCAGGACTTGTGAGGATGTGTGTGAGCCCTTGCTGAGAGATGGGGGAGAGAGAAAATCAGACATGCCAGCAACAGTGGCTGCATTTCTTTTTCTGCTAATGTCCCCAAACAACAGCAGTATTTAAATGTTAGCTGCTTCATCAGAGCTTCCCCCCCCCCACCTTAATATTTTTAAAGCTGCAGATTAGAGCCAGAAGATTTCTATTGTTTCTGAGCTGCTTTTGACCTATTATCTAAAAGAAATAGTGCATGTGTCTCCACTGCTTTGGCCTCTTCCTATCCCACTTCTTCCCCTCTTCCTCCATCCCCTTTGGTGCCTATTGGTTGTCACTGAGGGCGACAAGGGACTTGGTTTAGTAAGTTTGGGAAAATAATTGATTTTGGACTCATGTACGGCACTAGGGTGATCATGTTTGCTGATCAACTTTCCCTTCCAGGAAATGAACACTGTAGAAAAGATGTGTAAGTGTTATTTTTTTAGCATTTCAAAATGTTGATTAGAGAATGAAAGAAAAGGGATTGGAAAAGAAAAAAGGAAAATTACTGCCCTCACAATATATATACATTCTCTTGTAATGTTTGCAATGTGCTTTGGAAGCTGGGAGATTAATTTCCTTTTTCTAATGCTGTTTGCCAGAGTGATGCAAGTTGTGCCTGTCTTTTCTCCTGTGTGTCAGTGGCACAGGTGCCAATGTAGCCCTGGCTTCCTTAACATTCACTTTTCCTGCAGTATCCTTGATAATAGAAACAGTGATTTCTGTAGCTCTGGAATAGTTTCTAGCTGTGGCAGGTAGGAGATTGCATGTCTTTGGGAGAATGCAACTGCAATTTCTTATGTTTGTGGTTTTTTTAAAATTTATTTTTTTAAAAGCTCTTATCTCCATGTAGTGTTAAATATATATACTTCTTTAAATGGCAAAAATTTAAGAGAGGATTTGTTTCAGATTCCCAGCCAAATGCAGTTCTGACTCTGCAGTTGTTTAAACACGTGTAGCCTGTGTGGGTACAGTGATATTAACAAACACTTTGAAGTTAGTGAAACTTTCTGTGCATAGACAGTTGTAAATTAGTTTAGATTCTCAGAAGTTTTTTGATGCATCCTATTTTTAGGCCTAAATAAAATCAGGGTATATAAACAGTACAGGAAACAGGGGTACACACCAGCTAACTATAACTACCTACATTCAGACAGAAACTTGTGTCTCTGGGGTCTCTCTATAGTCATTGGAGGTAGAAATATTATTCAAGAGATGTTTCAAAGAACTTACTTAATTTAGGCACTTTGGTGCATGCAATTTCTAATTCAGGTGCAGAAACAAAAAAAACCCCAAAAGGTGGTATGAATAGCCCTGCCTTTTTTAACTCATGGATGCAAGTCATTCAGAAGAAGGTTTTTGCCAAGTAAATTAATGATGGGAGAGCCAACAACACTGGTGGCTCCAACAAGGAATGATAATTAACCTCTCCAGCTCCATCCTGCACTCTGGGCTTTGCAGGGCTTTCATGAGCCCTGCTCATTAATATTGGAAAGGCACCCTCAGACCCTGTGAGGGAAGGTGGGAGAGAGGAGAAAATGTTGCCTGTGATGGGAGGTGAGGAGCACCATTCAGAAGCGTGGGGCAGGAGCAGGAGTGTGCATGAGCTCAGCTGGTGCTCACCTCCCTGTGAGCAAGGAGAACCTGGCTCTGGGACGTGGTGGCTGTGCCTGTCCTGGGCCAGGTGGTCCTCCAAAAAGAGGAGGAAAACGCAGCCTGAGCGCACCAACTTGCCCCAGTGTGCCAGACAAAACCTGCTTGTGTGTTCCTGCCCCTCTCCAGACAAAATCTGCCTGACTGTCCCTGCCCCACTCCAACCAAAACCCCACCTGGCTGTCCTGCCCCACTCCAGCCAAACCCCACCTGGCTGTCCCTGCCCAACCCCAGCCAACCCCAACTGGCCGGTCCGCCCCCCCTCCAACCAACNGTCCTGCCCCACTCCAGCCAAACCCCACCTGGCTGTCCTGCCCCACTCCAGCCAAACCCCACCTGGCTGTCCCTGCCCCACTCCAGCCAAACCCCACCTGGCTGTCCTGCCCCACTCCAACCAAAACCCCACCTGGCTGTCCCTGCCCCACTCCAACCAAAACCCCACCTGGCTGTCCTGCCCCACACCGTTGCTGGGCATGGGCTGTATCCCAGGGGAGCCCTTTAGCACACCAAATGCCAGAAGCGCCAAGCAAAGAGATGACTTTGCTCTGCAACTTCATCTCTCATCCAGACAGGGACAACTCTTAATGAGTTTGGTGTCTCTGATACAGCTTCTAGCATGAATTTTTTCGTAGCAGAAAAATATGGTGGCTGCTGTCAAGCTGCCACAGCAATGGTGCTGGGGACCAAAACACGCCGGATGAGGGGCACGATGAAATTTATTTCTTAGTGCTGCAGACATGCAAATTAAGTCTTTTACTCTTGGAATCCCCTGAGCAGAACTCTGCGCCCAGCAGTGATCCTTGTTGCAGAGCAGAAGCTGAGTTGTATTTTTTTCTCTGTTTTCAGCCTCCCAAACTTTCATTTTTGTCAGCTGACTGTGGAAGGTGTTGGTTGTCTCTGAAGCAGCATGGGCAGGCTCATGCTGCAAGACTTTCTCCTATGGAAGGATGAGTGGGAGGACTGGCACAGAGTTGAGCTTGATTAGTATTGGGTGTAAGTTTTTCCTTGACAAGTTTTTGGCACATTTCTGATTACTTACCTCTTCTCCGTGCCAAGTCCTTGCAAGACATGTACTGAGTGTCCAGTGCCAAACAATCTCTTTAAATATTAATGTCTAGGAAAGCACATAAATTCTGTGGTTCAAAAATTGTGTATGTGTCTTTTGACCTAAACCAAAACAGCTTCGTACCATGCTTGGTTTCAATTTCTTGTTTTCTGTGGTTTAGAGCTTTCTGTTCCTCCCTATAAGCCACTTATCCATGCAGACCAGATTATGGCTGCCCTTGCTTGTCTGTAGACAGATGCAATTCTATCATTAACCTCGTGCTGAGGGCAGCTTAATTCCCAAATTTCATATTAGGAAGGATGGCAAGAACGAGTGGAGCTGGATCAGGGCTTTCAGGGGTCACAGGGTGTCCAATCCATGGGTAATTTCGTGCTTCCACCCTACCCCTGATGAATCTGACCCCAGATGACAAAGCTGCATGAGGCCCTTTCTTTGTTGTAATACCTAAACAGAAGCAAGGATGTAAGGAAAGCCTGTAGTCTTCACTCTGATGCTGCTCTTAGGGGTGAGGTTTGACTGGATACCTGAGCAAAGATTTGGAGGTGGCAAAAAATACAGGACCTCTTTTGTCCTTTCCTGTCTCCAACAAACAGCTTTCATGCTTCAGGCCTGGACTCATCTGGCCTGTTGGTGAATTGCTTTGCCTTCCCAAACTGGCTTATTAAAAAACACCCAACAAAACAAAACAAACAAACAAACAAAAAAACCCAAAACCCAAAAAGGAAAAGAAAATAATTTTATTTTATTTTTCTGCTGTTTTTATATGTGAGGTAAGAGTTATCTTTTGAAATCTCACTGTGAGCCTTATAGCTGAGCAAGATTTACTCTAGTCTGGTTCCATCATATGTTCTTCAAATCTTGAAGTCAAGTCTGGGGGAACAGTTCAGAGAAAATCTCAGCACAGAAAACTAAAGATAAAAGGTTGAAATGGATAAGGTGAACCTTCCTACGTTGGAGGGGAATACATTCACTGGGTACAGCTGGTAAATAGAAGATGCCAGTGTTTTCACTTCTCTTTTCATTCAGATTGATCAACTTTAACTCAAAGTGCTCCTTGAGGATGGAACCTGAAGGCAGGCGCTGCCCCTGACCTGAGACACTCCAGCCACAGCACAGTAGTAGGGGAAATCAGCAAGTAACCAGCCCAAATTGGAGAGTGACTGAGCTGCTGCTCCCTGTTGTGAGTCCTCAGTGCCAGGGCACTGCTCTGGTGCCTCTCAGAATTGGATGACAGGCACTAAGACTTGAAAGGTTCATGGCAATGGTGTGCTGCCTGCACAGACAGTAAGTGGAGAGATGTAAATCAGCAGTTCCTGTGTCACTTCTCATGTCTTCCCATTCTTCCTGTTTCATAGGCGTTATTCAAATGTATTTCACAAAGTTCCCCATGCTCTTTGATGCCCTCAGATCCACTTCCTCTAGGGATGCTACAAAAATCTCTACCCTACTCCCTTTATTTCTGCTCTCTCAGATTATTTTGCCTGTAGATAGTAAGTTTTTTTGGCTTCCCTGTGTGGGCAATGCCTCTCATAAGATGTGAAATAATTTCAGCCTAGTTTTGCAAGACAAGTGCAAATTATGTCACTGAAAAAGAGTATGGATTCCCCCACCTTTGTTGTCTGTGTCTGAAGTCTGCTAAAAAAGTCTCAAAATTTCTCCTTAAGTTGGAGAAGTCATCTTGATTAAAATATCCCTTTTTCCTATTGATCTATAAAGCCTGTCTGGGAATCTCCCATCAGTTCACACTGGTGTTGTAGAAGCTACTGCTTTCAGGGAAATCACCTTGTGGTCAACTTTCAAAATCTGCACATATTGAAATTAATTTTTACTTTGGCCTTAGAATAAAATCCAGGATTTTCAAAATGCCACCTTTCAAAAAATTTGGGGTGGGACAAAGTTAATGTCAAAGCCCAGAAGTGTGTTGTTTGGTTTTTTCCTCTATTTGGTACTTTCATTTGTACTTTGTTTTGATAATTTTCATCATTTCGTGACCTGCCAACAGTGACAGTGAAATCTTGTGTCAATTTGTTGTAATGTCATGGTAGAGATGTTCTAACCTTTTATTTTTTTGCCTAGGGATTACATCACAGGTGTACCTATGAGGGACTGAAAATACATAATAAACTTTCAACTGTGACTCATAATTAATGTGTTTAATTTTAAGATGGTGCCTGGGAATTCAAATAAAAAAGCCCATGTTTGGTGGGTGGGTTTATTTGTTTGTTTTTGGTTTTGGATTTTTTTTTTTTTTCTTATGGAAACTTCTCAGTTTTGATTTTCACTGATGTAGCCAAAGAAAAGTGTAGGTAAGTGGAAATAATGCAGACCTATTTTGGGCAAAATTTGGCTCTTTCCAGCCAGCCCACACAATAGGTAACTTTACACTTTTGCTTAGATCTGTACAGTTGCTAAAGCTACTATGATAGCAAGGTGATTCTTTTAAAATGTGGTTACCATGATGGGGTAAGAATTCCAAAGTAATTCACTGTGGAAATGCAGATGTCCAATTCATTGCCAAAAAAATTATCCTGATTTCTGTGTCTGCTGAGTGAGCTTAAGTCACATTCAGGTTTCAAAGTGAACTTCAGGCTGCTGAGTTGATGGAGTCCCCTAATACTGCAGATCAGCGGTGGGATACAGCTGTTCTGCAGCTGTTCCACGTGGAAACCCAGGAGCAGGTCGTGTCATATTGTATTTGGGTCTGCAGAGCTGTGCTTTTCCTTGGGACTGACACAGTGCCTAAGTGGAATAATTGTTAACAAAGTCTTCAGAGTGCCTTGCTGAGTCTAAAGAGCAGTACTTTCTTGCTAAAATTAGCTGTATTTGAGGGTATGCAAGGGAGAAGGAAGTGGAATTAGTCAGAGTAATGTCAGCTTTGGGTTAAATCCAAGGGAAATTCAGTGAAGCATTTCTGCAGCTTTGTTTTCCAAAGGCTGTACACTACTTCTTTGGAGAAGTTAAGTATTGTAATTCTTTGATGATGCAGAATTAAATTTAAAGGATCCACCATCCATTCACCTCCACTGCTGAAGACATTTCCCTCCTTGACACCCTTCCAGCTGCTTGACCCTCCACCATGATTACAGGTTGAGTCACTTCCCTGGGAAGAGTGGTGGCCATTCAAGCCGCTGGCAGGAGGAGAGGAGCAGGAAGTTTTGGGAGCAGTGGTCAGTCTCTGCCTTCATGCCACATGCTGGGGATGGCCATGGCTTTCAGAGGGCTGGAGGTGCCCAGCCAGACCCTCCATGGGGTGCCGCAGCCTCAAATGGTCCAAGGCTGGAGGGAGAAATCTCACGTCACGCAGCAACGTGATGTCAGGGAAGAGATAAACCACCCCCTCCAAGGAGGCTAAGTGCTGATCTCTCTTGTGTCTCTGATGTCTTATCACATTTCAGATGCTGTCACTACACCAGCCTGGGATATTTTCAGTGGAAATACCTACAGAGAAATGAGAACAGTTTCAGTAAAAAACAAATATCCAGAACTCAGCCCCCTTTGCATTGCAATGTGATGGGATTTGGAAGAAGTAAAAAGATGTGTGAAAGAAAGAACTGGTTTATGCAGGAAGCTGCTGTGAAGCAGGACACACCAGGCTTCATAGCTCTGTGCTGCCGTGCTGGAGCTGTTTCCAGTGTTGGAGTTCAGTCATTTGGAAACCACCTGCAGTGTAAAATAATATCCTTTCTGCTAGGGCTTTCTGAGCAAACCTCTCACCGGTGCTGCCACGAGACAGGCAGGCAGCACCAGTCCCCAGCTCCTGCGTGTGGTACTGAGAGACTTTCTCACTCCTTTAGCCAATGTCTACTTAGCCAGTTAAAAGTTATTTGTCTTTGCTGTACTGCATGGTTGGAGTATGTGTGCCCGTACTTTGTGAGTAGTTTGCAGCTTTTAATGATTCACACAGCGAGGATGCTGCTGTATAGCCAGAAAATGGGAATATAGGCCCTGATAAACAAGGCAGCTGGAGCTAGGGCTCTGCAGATGGAAGCTGGTTTGCACCTACTGCTGTACCTGCATCCCTCAGAAGGGGCCTCCTGTTGAGCAGGGTCTGCAAAAAAGGCCTGGTGGCCACAGCTGGCTGCTCCAGTTGTTCTCAGGAGCAGTTCCCAAGAGGGAGCAAATACACTGCAGTGTGTAGGGGCTTCAGTATCCATGGCTCTTCCCCTTGCTTTCCCTGACTGTTCAGAGCATTGTGAAAATGGCAAGTGCTGACTGTGTAAGTAGACACTTGACAGAAAATACTCTCATCTCCATAGATGCCTCTTCCATTTGCACTCTTTTCAACATCTCCCCGTTACCTTTGTGGCATGACAGGTGCACAGGACCTCTGTGATAAGCAATATTCATGCTCTTACTCTTAAGAACTATCTAACTTCTTTTGGATGTGGGGGCACATCCCACATTTGCCACAGCAGAAGATTGTGTGCCTGCCACTTACCTAAAGCACCCCACGTGCTCTGAAGTCTCACTTTTGCCCCCCTAGAGCAGGTGGTGTCTGCTGGCCGTGGTGAGGGGAGGTCTGTGGTCACCCTGCAGTGGCAAACAGATGGTGAGCACAGCCCTGCTGGCTGCTCTGCTGGCTGGCTGTGTGTCTGTTCTCCCAAAACACTTCTTTCAGACACCAGCTCTGGAGTTATGGCTTCCAGAGATGCTGGCCAGGAATGGTTACACAAGGAGCTTGTAGAGATCGCTGGGACCAAGGACATCTCTTCAGAAAGATGGAGCAGCTGAATAAGTAATATATGGTTTTTTATATTAAATTGCTTTCCTTCTCCAGGTAGTTGAGTGTTTTTCAAAGAAGTTTTGGCCTTTGTCTAAGCCTTGCAAACCTGGTAGAAACCAGACCAAAATATTATGTTGCACTTGAGAAGCAAATCAGCAACAGCACTGGTATCTGCCCTCTTACTGCAGCAGTTTCTGCAGGAAGCTAAATAATATTTACCAGATTTATATGTCTGTCTCTAAGGAATTCTGGAAATGCATTCAGAAATACCTGTCCCTTTTTCAATTATCTCTGTTCAGCAAGTAGCACTATTGCCACTCAGTGGGGTCTGAACCATTAATGACATTTCTCAGCAGGGGCCCAGATGGATAAGACAAAGTAGAAAGAATTGGTTTAGTAATGGAAAAAAAGCATTAAAAACAACAATATCAAAGTTATGCTAAGCTTTTAAATTTCATTAATTAATTTGACAGTTCACTTAAAAAGTGTAAATCAGTTTTTAAAACTAACTCTTCTCTCTAATTAAAAACACTTAATATTATATTGGTATTCTTATTTAAACCTCATGACTATCTTTCAGATCTGAAACTGTCAATTTATCCTTTAATATTGACCTAAGATCCTCACCATTTAAAAAATTGTTTTATAATACGGCTCTTAGATGTGCTGTGTAATTAATTGACATTGAATGGACATGATGTTAGATTTATCTAGGAACCTGAAGACCTTTCAGGTATGTGTAGTTGAGACAAATTACTCACCCTCTATTTTTTGAATTTGAATGAGCTTTCTAATAGACTCTCCCAAGTTTCAGTTCATGTTAAGACTTTGGAAGAGAAGTTATTTATCTGTTCTCTCAAGTGAAAGAGATCCTACTGCACCATACCCTGGCCTACTTCCTGGAGCCAGGATGTAATACCAGAAGTATGTTGGCTGTACTCTGTTTACTAACACTAAACTAACACTTACTGTAAGTTTGCTCTTGCTCTTATCCCCTCTTATCCCCTCTTCCCACAGGGAGGATTGTTTGAGCTATTCACTTCCTAAATTACAGCAGATTTTTTCCCCCTTTTTTCTATAGGTACCTGTCACTTGGTTCTTAGGGAAAGGAAAAATGATGATTGCAGACTTGCACCTTGCAGCAGAAGCCCAGTTTGCTGAGGTCTTCAGGAGTCAAAGGTCTTGGAGTTCCTACTCACACATAAAACCAAATTGAAAAAAACCCTTTATCTCCACATAAGTCAGTCCTTGTCCTTGTGCAACAAGGTTCTCCTGTGCCTAGGAGCTGAGTTTCTTGAACTAACAGAGACAACTAGGTCTTTGAGAACTTGATTCTGCAAAGTGCTGGTTGTCTTGAGCTTGTAGGGAAGGGAGCAAGTTGTAGATGCTCCATGTTTAACAAGGTGAATTCTTACTGCATTTAAAGCAACTGCCCATGTGGTTGTCTTTTTCTTTTCTCAGTAGTTTTAAAGGCTTTCTATCTCAGTATCTCATAAATACATTATTGATAAATCACAGTCTTTACGCTGCATTCTCCTGAATTACTGTGGAGAGGACAACACACTGATTTTTTGCTGCTGCACAGAGGAGGGCCCAGAGCCATCCCATCCTGTGCCACCCATCACCTTCTCACAGCGGATGAGAAAACAGAGGTGGGAATACAGGCTCCTGCAGTTCTGTCCAAAGCAAGGGGGACTGAGGGAAAGGAGCACCTGACAGCACTAAGCTGAGATGTGCAGTCATTGCTTGCTGGCCATTTCATTCTTAACTCAACAATAAACCAGCCCTGAAATTACTTAGGCTTGGCACTGAATTGTTAATGAGCTTGTTAATGGGAAGTTAAAAAGATTTGAAAAGGTGACATATGGACTAAGAAATGATAAGGACAGGATGCCTCTCACTCACAGAAATACTAGGAGATGGTTATAATACTCAGCAATGATATGGAATTTCTTGAAAACCTTCATTGTCTTTTTTACCACCTGCAATGGGGGTCAGGATAATACACTCCAAGGAAATCTCTCCTTCCATCCTGCTCACAAAGAGAATGTGGTTGGGAACAAAGCAACTCCTGGAAGTCCCAAAGTTGTCTTGGCTCCTAGCTCTCTGGAAGACTTCTTTGCTTAGATATCTTATCTCTATGGAAGTGCAAACACCTCTTTTTTCTTTTTTTTTTTCCTTTTTTTTTTTTTTGAGTCATTGCAGTCATTTTGAGCACTAGATAGGCATTTAGATAAAAAATAGTAAAGCAAAGGGCTAAGTTCTTGATTATTTACTGGCAACAAAGTTACAGTAGAGAAAAATGAAGAAATAAATAAATGCAAACTTTAAATATACTTCACACCTACAATTGCTCCATCTGTCACACAGGATTTCTTTGTGAAAACTGGAGATATTTCTGTTCCTGTTTCAGAACCTTCCTCGGGCGAGGCTTTCTGTGTCCCTTCCCCCTCACACTGCAGGCAAAACTCTTTGTTGACACTGCTGATGTGTGCAGGTGAGGGGCAAATAATTCCCAAAAACTTCTGAACCTCTGTAAGGAGATCACAACTGCCTGTCTCAGACACTGTTAAAATCACAGGAGGATTTTGCCCTGACGTAAAAACAGAATGGCTTTAGCTCCAGGCCTGGTGAGGTCTGGCTAGCACATCCTGGGTAATGAATCCAGACAAAAATTCCGCAATTATGCCAAAATGTGTGGAGGGAGAACTGCCCCTAAGCACGTTGACAAAGTCAAAGAAAGATCACCCCAAGGTATGGGACAGATGGCATCTCTGACCACCAAAGTGTCCCCCTGGCCCCTGAATATGCCTTTGGATTCCCGAAACTTGGACTGTCAGTTAAGGCACTTGATGAGAACTTGAAATAAGATAAAAAGTGGCACCATTCTCTGCGTGTTATCTCAGGCCTAGAGGGGAGGTAAACAAGGTGGGGAAGAGGAATGAATCACTGCAAAGAACCCTCAAGGGAAGAAAACTCAGCAGCTGTGCTGGGGGCAGCTCCTGTGATCGACAGGTACAGCTTTATACAAGAGAGGCCTTGTAAAACCATGGCTCAGGCCTGTACTTCAGCTGAGGACAAAAGGACTGCGGGAAAGAGACTCAGCTGAATTAGGGGTAGGAAAACAAGTTACGTACCATTGCACGCTCACATTGTGGTGTATGGTGGTTGGTTGAATGATGTTTGTTATGATTTAAAACTGAGTGAACTGATTACCAACTAACTGCTTGGAAAGGCTGAGTTTTTGCAATAAATGGCTCTCCTTTGCCCTGCCTGGGGACTCTGTGTCACTACAGACCCTCACCCCACGAGCTCCCACTGGGTGGGGGTGTGTAGTATAATATTTTATAAGTTTCTTGAATGCAAGCTTGCTGAGTTTTTCCTTCCATAAGAAAGCTCACTTCTAAGCACAGATTTTTTATAAGCATATCTCGTTGTGTGTGTGTTTCAAGGACGAATAGTGTTTGGCTGCCCTTGTCTCCCACATGGGGAATGGGAGCCTTCCTTTTCTCAACCTATGATATAGAAAGTTGTTATCTCTCTGACTTTGTAAACATTTTCTAGCATTCTAGCAGTTAGGGTACTGAACATGAAAACAAAAATATGTTAACTCAAGACCTGGGCACATATAACCCAAATTCCTTCTGAACAATAGGGTCATTTAAATAAATCATATAAACCTTCTAATATTTAAGTCAAAGAGTCCTGATTCACTCCTGCCAGGACACCAGCAACAACAGGGGTGCTTCTGGCAGAGAGATTGTGCACAACCCCCAGAATCAAAAAATCCACCTAGTCAAAAGAAGAGAAAGACTGAGCATGGGACTGATTGGCATTGGAAGCAGGAGAACGATTTAACTAATAGAATCAGAAAACTGTGTCTCCAGTGAGCACCAACTCCTTTGTTTGCTAAAATGTGTAAGTAGTGAAAAGTTTTGAAACCTTGGGAAGTTTTAAAACCTTGTGAAACCCATCACTGAGAAGACCAGGGTGAAGAAGGACAATGGGATGCTGCTGGATCCATGGGTGGTGGTATCTTTCTTGCTGAATCTGTCTCTCTCTTCCCCACCACTATCCCCCTCCATCTTTTCTATTTCTTTACACCTCTCTCTACCTCACATTTATGAGTAAATAAAATCTGTACTATTGACTTCAGCTTATGGTCTTGTTTGCACCTTAACTTGGGTGGAGGCATCTCTCCAATAAAAGGATCATAACATCCTCAGCCACCCTCTGGTTTATTTTGTTTTTAAATTCTGATCTTTCAGCTTAAACTGTTCTGCATTTAAAATATATAGAGAAACTTTGTAGTGCTTATTTTTCACACTTACCCCTTCCTCAATTGCAATGTGGCTATGCATCTATAATATAACATTTGCCCTAAGGCTTCTCAGACAGGGTTGTTTTTCTTTTTTAAAGTTTAGATTTGGTTTTTATCCCTTAACCTTTTATGATACTAGGTTTAACACAGATGCAGGGAGTATGGGGCATGGAACAAGTACCTGTCTCCAGTGATGTTAAGTTTAGGAGATGTTGCTTTATTCAAATCTAAAGTGGCTCAATCATATATTATTTGCATGCCTTGATGATATTTGGATCTTGCAGGGAAATCTTGTTTATGATGAGTGCCAGATCCCAGTACCTTTGTGATGTTATCGTAGAATTACAGATATGTATGCCCAAAAAATGTATTTTTAGCATTTCACTCTGGACCTTATAGGAAACAAAATATTGTTCTGAATTTCAACTAGAAATCCTGACCACCAGTAAAGCTTTTATTTGATTTTCTTGCCTATGTCTACATGGCTTCCTACGGTACTACATCTCTACTATATCTGTAGTTCGGTAAAAATAAATTTACCAATGATGTCACTGTAACTTTGCTAATTAATACATATTCACACCATCTTTAAGAGCTGCTAGTAAATTTTTATTCCTCCAGCACATAAATTTAACACACGCTATGTAGGTCCTTTCCAAAATGGCTCAGACATCTCGCTTACAACTCACTTACGATCACCCTTCCAGGCTAGTTAAGGTAAGACATTTCAAGATATGATTCATCATGATATATATGAGATTATGCTTTCAAATTTATCCTTGGCTCTGTCTCTAAACATTTTAACTAAATGCTGAGCTGACAGCTGGTGTCAATGCACAAGCTTTGCATTTTTCCTTGCTTTTATGAGACTTTACAAGATCTCCGCAATAGTAATAGTATTTTCCTCAAAAAAAAAAAAGTATTATATGAGGGAAGGTGATGGAAAATAGTATGCTCCTGAGGGGTCAGAAAATAAATGTTGATAGAAAAAGGGTCTGATGTGCCATGTAGACCATTCTGTACAAATTAGCTGTTATTTATTTGTCAGAAATAATCCTACACACTGGAGAATAAAGCCATGATTTGGAAAAAAGGTGGAGAGGCAGGTTATCTGATTATGGCATAATTCCTTACAGGAGAAAGTACTAAGCCAGTTGTAGTATAATGTTCTCCCGGAAATTTTGACCCTGTTAATAACATGTTAAAGAAGAGACAAATATGAAAATTTAAAAAAAAAACAAAAAACAAAGCAAACCACAATAATTTGGAGACAAAATATCTCTTAGAATAGCAGTTTTGGTATTATTAATAAGTGATTACATCTTGGAAAGGGACAAATATACAGAAAAATCAATGCTAATTCATTTGGATCACTCAGCAACATTAAATATGATAGACTACAAATCCATGCTGGGTTCCTGGTGGCTCTGCTAGGGGCAGATATTTCTGTGCTTCAGTTACTCTACTGATTCCTTGAAGCCTCATCAAAATATAATCTGGAGCAAATGGGGGTTTTGACCTGAATTTTTATTTCTGGTTAAAAAAAAGGGCAATTTTTTATTTGGCTTTCACAGGTATTTAAAAGTTGCTAGAGAAAGAAACATTCTCTGTGTTCTCTTCAGTAGGCTCATTTCTCAGATTTCCTGACCTTGGGAGGGCTCTGTGCCATGGGTGGAAGTTCATCAAATCATTAGACATTCTGATAACTTCCTAATAAGGGACCTAGAAATGACAGAAGATTTCTGGTCTTTCTGCTGAAGTGGTTTGAAGCCCTTCTTTCTCTGTGGGACTGTTTGCTGTTTTCAGACACAGTCAGAGGCTGTTGCTTGTCTCCCTGTTGATACACAAACTCGCAGCTGTTCTTTTTTCTACACTGTCTTTTCTATATTTGGCCATGCCTCAGTAATCCTCAAAAAGATTGGACACCACCACAGCTAGTGCTGAGGAAAGCTTAGAAGATTTGACTAAGCAGGATGTGGGTGGTAGACTTATGTGAGTACTGCTCAAATTGGTTAAGAACAGATTTGGCATCTGCATTTCCTCATGGATTAGTTGAGTGAGGCTTGTGAGGTTGTTTAGGAACGCTTAATTTGAAAAGTTTGCACTGGGTGCTAAGGTCATGTGACATTTTATTTCCCTCATGGGATTACTGAGATGTTGCTGGTTTAAAAACTGTGAAATGAAAGCTGTTAACAATTTATTAAGCTCAATAAATCCTTATGAAAAAGACCTTACATCATGGAAGTTTTACTCAAAGACTGACATATCTGTCCTTGGTATCAGTTGTCATAATTCTACTGACACTAATGTTATGCTCTTCTATGCAATCTGAAGATCTGCCCTTTAGCATAAGATCACTGTGGTGTGTTTGCTCCTTTTCCTAGCCATAGTTTTTCTGTTGTGAACACTGAATTATCTGTATGAATTTTTAGTTAACTATTCATTTGCAGCCAAGCCTGTGAAACCCCTGGGGGTTTAGTTACTGATGCTGCTACTGACACTGACTCACAGCCCCTGACCCACTCTAGGAGCTTATTGCACAGTCTTGTGAAGAGTTTGCATTGGGAAGAAGGAGTTTGCAATCCTGGGCTGGGATGTGAGACAGCTGATGTTGATAGCATCTTCAGGAGCTCAGGGAAACAGGCAGGCAAAGTGGCTCAGCATGATACAGTGACCTCAGCACACACACAGCTCAGTGTTGACATATTTTGTAGACATCAGGCAAGAAAGTGCTTCAAGAAGGCATACAAGCCTGTCATTTGTTGTTTTGGGTTTTTTTCCCCTACCAGCAATAGAAGGTGCTTAGCTGAAAACCTAAGTGGAAAATAAAACTGGTATCTTGGACTAGGTGGTAGTAAGATGCAGCTACTGATGCAAAGATAGTAGGGAAGGAATAAACTGAAAATTACTTTGAATTTCTGTTGTATTTGAGAAAGCTGATGTTTAGCAAGATCTAGAAATAGCAGCTGGCTGAACGCAAGGGCTAAGTGTGCAAATACATTAATGAATCATATTTCATTAAACCCAGCTAGCTCTGTCCAGTGATAAGAGTGAGGCAGGAACTTCTAGCATTGATTCTGCTTAGAGAGACCTGTCTTCCAGATGACTTTAAGATGCAGTTCAATGTAGTGATTTGATGCTGAATGTGATTAATGTATTGGTACTTGCAGATCACCCTTTCTCCCAGTTTCACAGTTGAAATAAGGGACATTTCAGCTGAGGTTTGAAGACTGGTATCCAGCATTTGAAGTGTCAGTGCTGTTATTGCAGAAGGTTCTTCCTGCTGGCAGAGCACAGCTCTTACTCTCAAGGCATAAGACAAACTCCTCTCCCTTGAGGTTTTTCATGTACTGGGTGCCAGCTGATTGAACTCCTGCAAATGCTTCCCATATTTTGCTCCATGTCAAGTTGTTCTGGAAATGCTCCGAGTACATACTTATCACAAACAAAATAGCAAGGAGAATTTTTAAAATAAATGACAGAATCAGTGCTTTATGAGGGCCATTTACATTAGACAAGCACTGACTGATCTTATGCCAAAGCACTCTCTTTTGGACTATTAGCAAAATAAAAGGTTCATATGTTTCAATATCTATGGTCGAGCTAAAGACATCAGGCTGAAATATGCTGGAGTTAGATATAGCCATAATATTTTCTTATGGGATATGTCAGTTAGAAAGTGCAAGGGCTTCAGGAAATGAAATAACAAGCTTAGTAATGGTGGGAGATTAGAGGGAGAATATGGTTAATGTAATTAGAAATAGTTTCAATCAAGGAACGAGTTCATCATACAAGTATTCTTCCAGAGAGAAGGCACTTTCCATGGATGACTTTTGCTGCCCTGGCTTCTTGATCTTCATGCAAAATTAAGACTCATCAAAATTACATGGCCTATAAACTAAGCCACTTCAGTTTAGTGTCACCCAGATGAAATATTGGAGTGTGACCACGGCACCTGGTAATAAACTAATTTTAAAAGAATAGGTAGGGAAATCTGTGGTGCTGAGAAAGCAATTAAAAACTATATATAAAAGAGGAATCAAAAGAAGGAATGAGGCTTCCAATGAATGACAGGGAAATCCAGGGAAATAATTGAAGAAAGAAATGTCATTCTAACCTTTAAAAATATTAAAAAATTAATATATTTGAAATATCATCAACCCCCAATCCTGTAAACAAATCTATATTTATGGGCCTTCATGTCTGTCTTCACAATGCTCTTCAAACATGCAAAGCATCCCTGTGGTGGCCTAAGGAGTACCTAAGAGATGATGTGAGATGAAGTTACAACCACTGGGAAAAGAATGCTGAAATTTCCATATCCTCTTTTCCTTCTGGATTACACTTTGGATTACATATAATTTATAATTTAGGATGACACCTGGGAAACGCTTCAAGAAAATATACTCTAAAAAGCCTCTTTACAGCTGACACAAATCTGTTTAGCCGGCGTGTTTATCAGATTTACTTGTGTTCCTGCACAACTCAAAGGTGTTGATAGATGTAATAGAGCTGATAGAGCTCCAAGTACCTGCTTTCTGCTACTGTAGCAGGCATGGATGGGAGCTGGTAAAATGGAAAGGACTGACTGGTTGATTATCAGACCTGATTTTTTCAATTTTTTTAAAATATGAGTATTTATGAATATATCATTATCTATGCGTTCATCTTTGAACAATGGTCCCAAACCATTAAATACTGCTGGTGCTGTCATCTGGCAACTTGCAGACAAGTTCTGTTGAGAACCCAGTGAAAAACAAGTTATAAATCCCTAGCTGATGCTGTTAAGTGTCATGTGGCATTTGCAGTAGTTATGGATGTAAATCATTCGTAATCCAGTATCAAACTGAAAAGAGCAAACGAGTTTGCCTCTGTGGTTAAAAAGAATAAGACATTGATTACCATAACAAATTAACAACTTGAAACCTGATATATACCCTCTGAGTGCTGAGAGCTGTGAACTGGAACAGTCATGTATTACACATTGGCCTCATGAGGTTTAAAAACAATTGTGCTGCAAAAATAGCTAGTTATTAAAAGAGTTCTGTAAAAATTATTTTAATGGCATTTTCTGCAGAGCTAGAACAATTACCAACTTGCAGTCAAACTAATAGCTTTTCATTGACTAAGCTGAGCAAGACCCTGCCTTCACAGATTTGTTGTCAAAACTGATGCTGGGTGTATTTTCAGTGGCAAACAGATGGGTGACAGTGTGAACTTTTGCAGGATGGTAGAAGGAGTTAAAAAGCACTTGGCACTTCCAGAGGCTTCTACACAGAGTTTGTTAGAAAATAAATGGGAAAATGAACCTAAAAAAATCTGTGTGTTTGTTTAGGGAAGAGGTTTGGTTAAGTTCCTACAGATAAAACATTTAAGGATGCTTCTATCTGCTTTGGATTTTCTCTGCTTTCCTCCCCTCACTGCAATGAGTGAGATTCCACCAGCTGGTATAACAAGGTGGCAATGTGGAAGTGCACTAGCTTGAATCAATATCCAGCTCTGGCCAGCAAGCAACTTTCAGGGTAGTACTTCCAACTGATAGGAGCCTGGAAACAAGGCTCCTATCAGGAGCCCTGGAACAGGGTGAATATCCACTCACATTTTTAAGGAACTTCTCTTTGACTGTACTCATACTTACTCCCATTTTCGGTTTACTCGAATGTTTTTGTAAAGTAGTTTGCTGGCAATGGTATTCATGGAAATTGAAAATTATAGCAGATACTGCAAATAATGATAAATTTCTTTTTTTCGGATCCACAGCAAGGCTTGCAAGGAAAGCCACTTATTACATTCAGAGTCACGGAACAAAAATGTATTGCTTTATTATTCTGTAAAGCAAAATGCTTTTAGCTGAAGATGCTCAAAACTGGCAAGATATATTTTGCTGATCAGATAAAAGATAAAAAATCTGCACAGAGGCTATTGTGACTACATCATGCTGCAGCTGTTGTGGTATGCTGCTGGACAATTTGAAAACAGAAAAAAATATATGTTTGGTTGTTGAACTGTATGTTTATACTGAACTGTGTAGCTGACCTTATGAGAGATATAAAGATCCTTTTTGCTTTATTGGGTATTAAAAGAAACAGTTGGTGGATCTATGAAGGCATAGAACCTCCCATAAGCAAAAGGAAAGATGTTTTAGGTTTACAGATAAAGGTTTAATCCATTTTGGCCCTCCTTTCACCCTGCATTGTGAATGTGTATGAGGAAAATGGGAGGAGGGAGGTCATTCTAGGTGTCTGAAGGCAAAAATTTAGGTTAGTATTTAACCCACTAGGAACAAAGTGATGTACTGCTACCACTGGCAAAGCTGATTTTTGTGGTGAGTTTTGGGGAAAAGCAGGGCATGATGGGGGAGCTTGGAGGTACTTTGCTGGGTTGAATTTCTCTCTCCCCTTTGCAAATCCCCTGAACTCCTCATCTGATCTGACCTTGCTTGAGTGGAATGTCTAATGGTAAATTGTTGTCATATTGAACTTAACAATTGTGTTGATAATACTTCATATTATACGAATTAAAAAATTACATTAAATCCCACTGGAATCCATTGAACATGTTGAAGACCCCTTTAATAATGTACACAGATCTAGGAGCACTTGGAAAAGCAGCTGCTGTGATTTTAAGAAAGTTAAATGCCCTGAAATGTTATTTATTTGGGGACATATGACAAATTGTTCTGCAAGAACTAGATGATTGCAACTTAAAAATAAATTAAAGTCCCTCTCTGGGTGTCCTGCTCAACTTTGATATACAACACTCTAAATAGGAGTCTTGGCTGCCTGGGATGTGCAACATTTAAAGAATCAATTAACATTATAGAGCTCTGGCAAAGTTTCCCATCATCATTACTGCGTCTTCACTTTGTTACCTTGTATTTTGCATCTTCCCTCATGCTTTATCTCTTATACATCTGTTTCTAATGTTAATTAAAGCAGATTTAGCTCTCAGCGTGTGGAAGCATTTATTAGTGTGTTTGCTGGTGGGCTGATGGGACAATGATCCTGCTACATCCTTCTCTTCTTGGCCTGGCCACTACACCAGGGGTACAAGTGAGGAAGATGAAATGGCTTCTGGACTGCTGGCTTTTATCCATGGATGATCCAGTCCCACTTCAGGCTGCAGGAGCTTTGTCAGCAGAATTCATCTGAATTTGCTCTACCCCTACCTGGATAGCATCACGTGCCACCCCAACACATGGAGAGAGGACTAATGTTGTTTCCTGTGGCTAATCCTCCATAAAAGAAGATGCTGAAAGTGGATTAAATGTTCTTTTTCACTATTGTCTGCAATTGGAAATAAGAGATTGAACAGATCAGTTCAATGTAAGCACTTTTATACTTAGAATTGATTTGGAATGACAATTTCCGCAAGAGAGATTTTGGCACAGTAACGATCGCATTCATACAATCTGATAAGCTACAAGGGGAAAGTGTGGGGCTTTTCTTTTTCTTTCTTTTTTTTTTTTTTTTTTCGGTAAGAAGATCACCTTGCTTTATTTTTTCAGAATTTCCTGGGGCTACTGCAGGCTGGATGAGTATTTGGCTGTAGCAATAATATCCACACAGCGTAATGATCCGGTTGTGCACAGTGAATCCTTCATTTGAGGCTGCAGCCTTTGCAGATTAAGCTGCTGGCTGGTGGAGTTGCCTTCCCTGTGGGAATCAAAGCACCCACTCATTTCCACTTCTGGTGAGGAAATTAATATCCTATTCATGTAGCTCTATATTGCTTTTAATTGGTTTGGTATTAAACTACCAAGTGCCTGAATGAAATGTTGTGGGGAAGTTAATTTCTAGAAGGCAGTTTGTCTCTGGACAATTAGAGAGTGTTTATTTCTGTGTTACTGAATCACAGGAGGGAATATCTCCTGTAGAAAATGGTATTTGCAGCTAAATTAATGACCTTTTAATAAAACAATGAGCTTTTTTTTAAAAATAAAATTACTGACAAGAATAGTACCACCAACTTGGGTGGTAACTCATCTGGACAGCAAAAAAGTGGGTAAATATTTGTGAATTGCACATCAGGAGTAATCAGGGAAAACAGCAGCATAAAACATACAATAATAATAATAATAATAATAATAATAATAATAATAATAATAATAATAATAATAATAATAATATTTTAACATTACAAGCCCCTTCATTAGCTTCTTAAAACAGAGAGTGTTTGGGGCAGAAAGCCCTTGGAGGTGGAGTTCTCTCCTTGTGTCCACTTCAGCTGTCAGCCAGCTTTCTTTCCCTGAGCTTTGGGCTGGAGGGTCAAATGGAAGAGGCTGTGCCAGCTGCTGTGGAGTTGTGCTGGAGGATGGCCTTTACTGTCCTTACCTAATGACTGATTGATGTGGAAGTGCCACACAGCTTTGGTGAGGTGGGCAGCTGACAGTCTAGATGGGGCACAGAGGAGTTAAGAAACTGCAAATTTCAATGAAAAATACAAGAATTGTTCCCCTCAGTACCTCTTTTCTTTCTGTTCTCCATTCAGGAGGGGAATATCTCCATTTCCTCCAGTAGGGATGCAACAATAAAAAGAATAAAGCAAATTCCACTGCCCCTTCTCCATGACTGCATCAAGATCTCACAAGTGGTCAGACACCTGATGTAATTGGTGCCTGCTGGATCAAACTGTTCCATGAATGCCTCTGATGCCACTGTAAATTATGTTAGGAATTCAGTCAGTGATGTTCTGGTCAGAGGCAGTGGAATGCTTGTCCCTCAGAGTGGCATTAGGATGCAGTGTTGCTGTACAAGGTGTGAAGGTGCTCTCAGCCCACCTGTAGGTATCAGACATCCCAGGCTTGTTCTGTAAAGTGTGGGAGATCCCATAGTCCTTGCCACGTCTCAACACATCCTGGGAAACGAAGTCCATCCACAGTGTTTCCAGTTCTGAGGAAGAAGGAATGCATTGATGTTATGTATTTAGGAGGGATCTTGACACAGCCTGCTAAGATGACTGGAACGTGCAGGTCTGTCTGTGTGTCTCACCCTGACACTCCTGTAGAGATCCCAGTGAAGTATGTTTGATAAATCAGGTAAATCTCTAGAAGAGCATCCACTCTGCATTTAAAGACCTCAAGACACCAAAAACATCCCCCACCACTTCTTCTACTGGTTAATATCTTCACTATTAAAACCACGTCCCTAATTCCTGATCAGCCTCAGCTTCCAAACATTATTCCTTTACATGCTTTTTTGTGATGGATTAAACAGTCCTCTCCCATCTGGAAAAGCTTCCCCCAGAGGTCCTTAGATACTGTAATCCAGTAGTGTCTGAGTCTTCTTCCTGGCAAGCTTTTAAAATGCCTTGTGGTGCAATGTTATCTCCAGCCCTAGAATAATTTTCACAGTTCTTTTCTGAGGTTTCTGCATTTTCAAAATGCATTTTAAAGACTTTGCAGGCGTGATGGGACATATAGTGGGGGGAGAGTCATACATAAATACATACTGTACAAGTGATATATTTTGTACTGATTTTATGGTAACCACTACATGGAATAAAACATAAGTGTAGCTTTTAATGCATTAGATAATATTGAAAAGTAAGTTTTCCACCCATGGAGCTGAAACAAATGTTACATCTGTATGACTTGAAAAGGTGCATCAGAACAATGCTAATGAGGTCTTTGTTTTTGTAACCAACCAACAAAACATGGAGAAATTCGTTTGGTCTAACACAAAATACATTTATTTTTCCTTTTGGCAGCATGTATTAAAAGAAATTCTTTCAGGGTGGCCATGAAATTTTCTGAAGTAAACAGTTTTGTTTAAAAAACGCTAATGCAATTTTACACTTCTAAAGTTCTTTCCATTTTGTACTGCACCTATTTGCAGTGTTGGATTGTAAACAGACAAGCACATCAGTTGATAAGATTTCTTTTACGGTAAACAAAGGAAGTTTGTACAGCTGAATACATAGCTTGGTATGAAAGGTTGCTTAGAAGACACAGGTCTCCTAAAGGAAGGTGTAGACAAGTTCTGGGGGCATGATGGGGCAGAGGACATCTCCCAGTGCCCTTTCCAGGGAGGGCAAAAGGGGCTCTCTTTGGTTTGAGCCTGAAGACAATGAAGCTGGCAAAAGGGGAGGGAAAGAGACTGGGAGCAGAAAAAGGCAGAAGAAAAGGGAAAGGAAAAAAGCCCTGAGCAGGTCAGCAAAAAGGAAAGGTTAAAACCCCCCAAGCACTAGCTTTCCAGAGGATTGAAAACTGCAGCTTGAGCTGGGTCAGGCACTGGGAACATCCATTGAGAAGGAGAGAGGACACAGAGATTCACCAGGCAAGCAGAGGCTTCAGCCCCAGGTGGCTTCAGCGAGGCTTTTGGTGGCCTGGGGCTTTGGTGGAACTCAGGAGGGGACAGAACCTGAGAAAGGAGATTGAGGAGGGTTCCCAGGGCCTGGGCTGCATGCAGGTATGGCAAACAATGGGAAAGGGGGGATGGGATAGGGCAGGGGACAGAAGGCTGAAAGCAGGGCTTGAGATTTGGCAGGAGCCTGGTGAGACTGGGAGTGCTGATCAGGCAAACTTAAATGTAGGAGGGAGTCAGAGCCTGGCAGCAGAAAATAAATCACAGCTCTCCATGAATTCAGTGTGGGAAATGCATGACTGTTATGAACACTTAGCTGCCATCACATGCTCCATGAATCACTGCCCCTGGCTGCAGCTGTGACACTTGCATCTGTCAGGCCCGGGGGTGTCGTGTCACCAGCAAGGTGTGTGAAAAAAACACCATTAGGGAGAATGCAACTGAGCTTCAGTGACTTCTCTGATGCTGTGCCAAAACTGCCATGGGAAGTGGACACTGACAAGTCCAGTTCTTCTCTGGCCAGGCTTGTGTGCTCTCAGCTGGGTTGAGGTCAGGGAGGTCCACACAAGAAGAAAGCTCATTTTAGGTTTTGTTATCACTAAAGACTCAGGAGATTGTAAGTACCCAAAGCTGTGAAGCCCCATCACTATGCTATGGGTGTTTCTTGGGCACTGTTGAAAGGTGACGGCCCCTGCCGCAGCATTTTGTGTCACTCTCACCTTCTCCCATTGATTTGATAGATTCAATCACTATAATCTTATTTCCTAAGCAGGGTGTAGTTTGCATAGCAAAAGGCTGCTTCTTCAACTGCCCAGGGTATCACAGATTAGCACTGAATCCTGCTGAAAAGAGGGGCTAGAGGGTTGTAGAGAGTTGCCATCCATAAAGGAACCAGTGATTGCATTATTCCCCTTCAAACCATCCTCTGCACTCCCCTGCCAGCTGCTGTTGCCTAACTGGGTCCAGATGGTTTCATCTCAGCTTGATGGTTTTTCCTAGTGTGCATTTATAATGCCTTCAGTCTGTGCAGCAGCCAACTGTTGTGATTGGGCACTGTTCCTGTCCCTGCCTTCCTCTGCCTGGCATGTGGGATAGTTGTGGTTTGTCCCACGTTAGATTGCACATTTCTTAGGGTTTTTACCTGTGCACTTGGAATGGGTCATTGAAATTGTGCTCTGTTTCTGCCTACAGCTGTTTGTCCATAAATTAAACTGTGGTGGGAGAGGCAGGACAGGGAGCAAGTTAGTCTTGGATTTGCTGTACTGCCCCCACCTTGAAGAGCAGCAGGAGGTGGCTGGGAGAGAAGGAAGGACCTGCAAGCTGAGGTGGAGGAGAAAGGGACTTTGGGAAAAGGCATGTGCTTTGTGGATTTAATCTAACCATCTCCCTCCTGTGGCTTCCTTCCTCTAAAGGGATCTCTTCTGGACACCACAACTGTGTGTGGGTGAGCTAAGGTCTTGCACACATGGTACTAAACTGGATCAGCAACTCCTCTCCCCTCATTTCCATTCTCCCTCTGGAGCAGCAGTGAGAAGTCAGATTTCTGCTATGACAACAGACATGTGAAAAGATGAGTCTGTCTTCCTCCCTACAAGCAACCAGTGGAGGACTGTGCAAGAACACAGGAAAGGCTTGGAACTACAGCATGCTGTTTATTTGGCTCTGAGCCTTCCTGCTGTAGTGATCAAGGAACATATTTGCTTGATTATGGCCTTGTTAATTCTTTATTTGGCATTTATTAAAACTCTAAACTGGGCTTAGAAAATACCCATGATTAATGAGCACTCATTAGGGACCAAGGAAGCTTGAAAGATTGTTCAGTTACTTTTGGCAGAAGTAGTAGAGATTTTACCTTTTTACCAGTGTCCTGGTGGAAATGACAAGATTTGAATTATCCAGTGATTTTGGATGCTGTGGTAAGGAATTTTAGGGTGAGGGTGTGAAGCCTGTGGCTGCTCTCCATGGCTGATACTTCTTTCTACATGGATGATGTAGCTTATTATCAAGGTCCAGGTCACTTTAGCAAGTCACTAGAGCTACTTCTGCAGCTTGATCCTGACTTGGTAGAGAGCTCATGCCATGCAATCATCATTGTAATACTTCTGGTATGACAATACTTCTGGTATTCAATCTGTGGCCCTTCAGTGTGCACAGATGGGAGAGATCCCTGCTGGATAGTACTTATAAGGTGCTTTGCCAGAGGAATGTGCTTTTTCATTTCAGAGAATTAACTGGGCTGCTGATTTTGTTTGTGTTTCCCTGCTGAGTGCTGGCAGGACAGCTATTGCATCACCCTTCACTCCCTTCACCCCATCCCTTCCCTGAAGAAGGGCACAGATGAGTTTGTTTTGAATGCAGATGTGCATGGAAGTATTGCCAGGGAACAAAAGTTTTCAAAGTTTTTCAGGAAAATGAAAAGTGAGGCAGGATAGCTATATTGACATACCTTGGTTACACTAAAATAGGGGAGCAAGACTTCAGCATCTGGGAAAAATGCAATATCAGACTTTATTTCCAAATAAAGGTGTGCTATATGTACATGTTATTGTTGCATGTGTTTGGGTAGCACAGTAGTACAAGTTGCGTTCTGTAAAAATAATTTGTGTTTTTCTGTTAAAATAAATGATGTTTTTCTACAGAAGGCTTAACTGTAATATTTCCCCATTCCATAGAGAACATTGCATGGAGCAGTAGGCATTCCTTTGAGCATCACTTCGAAAGAAAAGCTCTTTAAAAGAAAATACAAAGAAAAGGAAAAAACTCACTCTCCCTCAATCTTCTCATAGGCAGCCAATAAACCAGCCTTCAAAGAGACTTCTGAGACTGACTGACAAGAGGCTGCCTTTGGGCACAGTAGCTACACAAAGCTGGCTCCTGATTGTGGCAGATATCTGTTGGAAAAAGATACTTTGCTTTCTGTGCAGGAAAGAGAGATGAGTGGAAAACCAGTGAGATGATCCTCATGAGTGGTAAGCTGTGCAGGGTTTGAGAAGTTGGAAAAAGCTAGGTACAAGCTTGGTGTCTGGCATATTTTAAGTATCTCTCAGAATTACAGCTTGCAACAGCTGCAGAGCACAGATCCCTCTCCCAGGGCAGATGTGGGTTGGTGGAGGGTGGTCTGTCACCAGCACAGCACATCTATCACCCCCAGTCCCAACAGACCCTGTGGGTGGAAGGAGTGGTATCTGTGGATTTGTGCATTGTGTCTCCTTTTGTTTGTGTCTGCTCTTTTTTAGCATTGTGACATCAAAGGGGAAGGGCTGTTCCCTTGATCCCTTCTAATGACATACACTTGGCAGGTTTCTAGATCAGCTGTGATCCAGCTGTATAAAGAGAGATTCCTTAAATCTCACCCTGAGATGAGCCACATAACTTTAAGGAAGAGATACACACAATAGAATTTCTTTTCACCAAAGTATAAACCTTCATCTCACCCACACTAGTTTCTAACACCATTTCTTAAAAGTCTATAGGTGCTGCAGGACTGTGTTTGGTCAGGCCAGCAAAGATAAGCACAAATGAATTGATGCTTCATGGTACAACTTTGACATTCATGTACTCCAAACCTTCCATACCCCACTTAACAAATGCCATATTGATTGAAGGCTAGAGATCAGTTGTGATCAATAATGATACCCAAAGTTTTCTTGCCATGGTCTCATTTCTGACTGGCAAGAGCCTAACAGATGTGGGGCCTAAGCCTACATTTACAATGTGTATAAGGACATGGTGTTATCTTTTTTGATTTTGTGACTTGTTTGTGCAATGACTTGTGCCAGACATTCTCAGGGAGCTCATCACCCTAAGTGCCATCATGTGGCATGTGCTTGACAACTGGGGGATCAGGCCAATATGGGTTTATGAAAAGCAAGTCCTGTGTGACCAATCTGATCTCCTTCTGTGACAAAGTGACCCCCAGTGAATGAGGAAAAAGCTGTGGATGTTGTCTGTCTAGACTTCAGTAAAGCCTTTGACACTGTCTGCCACAGTGTTCTCCTGGAGAAACTGGCTGATGATTTAGATGGGGGCATTGAGTGCACCCTCAGTAAGTTCACAGATGACACCAAGCTGGGTGGGAGTGTAGATCTGCTGCAGGGTTGAAGGCTCTGCAGAGGGATCTGGACAAACTGGATCGATTGGCTGAGGACTGAGGTCCCACAAGGCACGTGTGTCAGGTCCTGCGCTCAGGTCACAACTCATGCAGCACTCCAGGCTGGAGGAACAGTGCCTTGAGAGCTGCCCAGAAGAGGGTGACCTGGAGCTGCTGGTTGACAATCAGCTGAACATGAGCCAGCGTGTGCCCAGGTGGCCAAGAAGGTCAAGGGCATCCTGTCACCAGTGAACCAGGACAGTGATTGTTCACCTGTACTTGGCATGGGCGAGGCTGCATCTCAAGTCCTGTGTTCAGTTCTGGGCTCTTCAATTCAAAAAAGGGCACTGAAGTGTTGGAGTGTGTCCAGAGAAGGCAATGGAGCTGGTGAAGGGTCTAAAAAATACGTCCTGTGAGGGGCAGCTGAAGGAATTGGGGCTGTATAGTCCGGAAAAAAGGAGGCTCAGGGGAGACCTCATTGCTCTCTGCAATAACCTGAAAGGAGATTGTAGCCAGGTGAGGGTCAGTCTCTTCTACCTTGAGTCAGGTGAAAGAATGAGAGAAAATGACCTTCTGTTCCACCAGGGGAGGTTCAGATTAGATACATGAAGTTTGTTTTTCACTGAAAGATGGTCAGGCATTGCAGTAAGTTGCTCAGAGGGGTGTGGAGTCACCACCTTTGAAAGTGTTCAAAAGGCATCTGGATGTGGCACTTGGGGTTTAGGGCTAATTATGGTGGTGCTGGGTTGGAATAGATGATCTTGAAGGTCTCTTCCAATCTGGATGATTCTATGATTTTGTGATTCTGTTGAGAATTCTTGGGGCATTTGCTCATAGCAGGAGGGTCCGAGATTCTGCATGGCACAGCTGAGAGAGGCTTCTTGCTGGGAAAGCTCCCAGTATACATTGCCTTGCAGCTGCTGCATTTGCTTGCTCATGCATTGATGCTTCAGGTAGCTTAAGGTAGGGCAAGACCCTTTGGCATGGATACAGAAGCAACAGGTGGCTGCTCTCAGCCAACACATGTGGGAACCACATAAATACAAAATGAAATATTTTTGGGAGACACCGTTTTCCAGCTCCTGATTCTTACAGGAGTTCAAATTCAGCAGGAAGGATCCTGGCTTACTCTGAGCCTTACTCCATCCCTGAGTTTGTAGTAGCATCTTCTTCCATCTTTGAGGAAAGCCCTTCCAGCTCCCACTGTATATTCACTATGACCGTGCCACACCCAAGTGCTGCAAACCACTGGACTACTGGACTAAAGCTGGCAGAGCACCACTCACTCTGCTTTCTGTGAAGGCTGCTCTGACTGGTGTGCTCTGAGGCAAGACAGGACTGACTGTGACTAACTATGGTACTTCAGAGGAGGTGGACTTCAGAGGAACTTCCTCGAGACAGTTGTGTGTTAACATGGACAGACAAATCCTGAGGACACTTCACTGCTTCTGGTTCTGAAAGTGGGAGTCAGGGCATGGGGAGCAGGACTGGGGACTTGATGGACCTGAAGCTTAGTCTTAGATGCTCATCTTGTTGTGGACACTTGACCCCACAGTGATCACAGTTCCTGGAGGAGCCATTCTCCACAGGACGTCACTGCTGCCGGAGCTTTGCAGACTGTGAGTGTGGCAGTAATTGTCCTGGAAGTGCTCCAGGACCAGTCACGTTGCACAGCTAAGGATTTTGCCCTGTTTGTATAGCCTGCAACTTCAGCAGAGTATAATGAAGTTGGAACTGCCTTTTAATTTTCTTCAGTAGTCAAGCTAGAGTTACGATAATAATTTGGACTTGATACTGAAAAGAATCTTAGGCCTTTGTGATCAGGCATATGATTTAATTCAGTTTAATTTAATTTTGACAACGCAAGATTCTCATTTAAAGTGCACATTTCCAAGTGTATAAATCTATAGAAACGACACTGGCTCAGAACCTTTACCAAGCAGGCTGTCATAACTAATGCCTATTAGTTAAATTAATGTAACAATGTGCACTTTTAGTACTTAGGAAAGAATCTGCTCCTCAAATATAAACCACAAAGACCTGAAAATGGCTATTTAATTAAACTATTTTTTTTCAGATGCTTACCCTAAAATGTCTTTCTTTCCTTGGGTAAGGTGTTCTTATAAGACAATGTGAATTTAAAATCCTAAAATCAAGAAAAGGCCAAGTTATGGCATAATGAGTATATTAAAGCTTGCTCAGTACTCTGTTCTAAACTCTGTGAAACTCTATTTCTAGTATAAAATGCAGAGGAAATTGAATTAATTTGAAAATGTTTCTGTGGTGAAAGGTGAACAGTGAAGCCTTCCCTGGGAGCTGATATATATGAGTAGCAAGTGGGAAGCGTGTTCTTGCAATCACTTTCTGAATTACCTGTAAGTTCTGTGAATTGTTATGTTATGTCAGAGCATCTTAACTTTAATTTCATTTTTTGAAATCTGTCCATTTTGCTTCACAGAGGTCTTCAAATGCTCCTTGCTCCTAAATGCTTAAGGGTGGCCCAGAAAATGCAGGAAAGCTGGGATGTGTCTGGAGTTCGTGTGACATTGCAGGTACCCTCAGCCAACCGAGCACTGTGAACTTCTGGTCTCTGCCACTTAAATCCCCTGGTGCACAAGAATAAGAGCTTTATACTTGTGTGCTGTGGTCTTGGTTGAAGAGCAGTGTCTGGAGTTAACCACAATGCTGTTTGATGATTAATGAGAAAATGCTTTTGCCAGAGAAATCAGAGCAGATACATCTACTTTAAACTTTTAGTTCTCTGAATTATTAGCAGTCAATTAGCAGCAAGTATTTAACACATTTAATAAAGGCTACTATGGACACCATTTCACACTTCAAAACAATAAAAAAAATAATGTTTTTTAACAAAGATTAGAAGATCCGTTTTGGGTAAGAAACAGACGTCTATAACCATAAATAAATATGTAAAATGTCCATTGTGGGCTTTACAAATGTGCTAAGTACATTGAGTTAATTGGTAATTAATTCAGGGTAGAGTCTACAGATAGTCTAAACATATTGATTGCCAGCTCTTCCTTTTCCGGGAACAGAATCACTGTGCAATGCTGAACTGAATTAAAATAAAAGAGCACTACAGAATATAATTTCTGCTGCAGACTGAAGATATTTTTATGGCATGGAATGCTACTGGAATAGAGCAGCAGTCATCAACCACTGTTTAGAGCATGCAGCACATTTTGTATTCTAGAAATCAGGAAAATCTTTAGGGAGTACACAGTTGAAGAATATAGGCTCACAATAAAACTGTGATTTTATTATAATTATAAATGGCCATGGCCAGAATAAACTCTCCACATCTGTTAAAAGGCTGTTTCAGATAGAAAAAGAAATAAACTGGCTACAGAGGTCATGCACTTTGAATATTAGACATCCAAGCTAGGGTGTTAGAAACTGCAAGTAGGGACCAATGTATGCTCTGAGAAACTACAAATACCAGAGGAGACATAAAGAGGTGCTTCCAGAAGTTATACATTATTCTGTGAGTTTTTTCAGGAAGAGTGGGTATTTGGCATTTTCCTTGTAAATGGACTTGGAACTTTATGTGGCTCAGCTCAATAAAACCTAGGCTGATGAAAATTATAGTTACGATGTCCTTTGTTTTACATGAAGGTGGTTGTTCTCTTTGCTGCATTCACATTGAATCATGTACAAGTCTAATGCAACTCAATCACAAAAGGTGGCACTTTCCTCACTTAATTTTATAAGCCAAAAAAGCAGAAGTCTACATCTGATCTGGTTGTCTGTCCTCCTTTATGACTCTGGAGACAAGGGAGAGTCTGGAGGTGCTTCTAGAAAATGATTCATCTGCTCTGTTTCAGACATCTCTCTGGTGAGGACATGAATTATGCCTTGGGAGCACCTATTCCTCCTTGAGTTAGACAACCAGCCCAGATGAAGATGTCTGTGCTATAATTGTCTAAGAACAAGCAAAACAAATCCCGTTGAGGGGGCACAAATTAACACCATGTGCACCCTGGCCATGGCACAGGTCCAAAAGCCTCTTGCTCTGCAGCTCCAGCACACGAGCTTGCAGAGTCAGCTGGTCTCTGCTTCCCCTGACTCTGGTGGCCGAGTTTCCTCACTTTCCCATGTAGGTTTCAAATTAAAACCCCCATGGGCACCAATGACCATAAGATTGCTGGCTTGAGGTAGCCCAGCCCACTCCTGAGGCACTCCCTTCCAGGGATCCTGGTGCTGGATGCCTTTCCAGCCTGCAGTGAAAGAAAAAGGGACTTCCAGCACCTCTTCAGGGAATGGTTAAACCATTGTGGGTACTGCACAGTTCTTGTGGGTTGCCACAATTTTCAGAGTTATCCACTGGTCCAAATTGTCCCATATTGAGTAGCTGTCATCATCCTGAAACAGCATCTGTAAAGTGTTTTAATGGAGCAGGGTTTTGAAAAGTTCTATGGGCAACAGCAAATAAAATAACGAGCAAAACAGAACTTGGCTGCCTGGCTTTTCAAAATATACTGCTAAGACATCTGAAATATTGTCTCTTGCACAGCCCTGCTCCTCTGAGACATCCAAAAAGGAGTTCATTTTCATACTCAGTGTATACTTTTGCTGCTTGAGATATTTCTTTCTGCTTCTCATTAATGCCATTTTCAATCCCACAGGGAGAATGCCAGGTAAAGTGATCAAGAAAAGCTTTCTTGATGGTCTGCCCAACTTCATGAAATATTAATGTTTATTGTATTTGAGGCTTTTGTTTATTTAATATTTGCCCAGGGACAGTATAAGCTGTCCATATTGTTTTCCATCAGGATTATAATGCAGGAAAAGGGAATACTATAACTTAATACCTATCTTATTAATATTTTCATTACAACAACGAGACAAACAAAAATAGTCCAATCTTTTTACAGATCATTCTCGTTTATATGTGCATTGACAATGAAAGGGTGAATGTTGTTCAAGATGTTTTCTTTCTGTGGCTACTGTGATCTGTGGATATATTTTTTCAATGTAAATGCTGGAGTGAGGTGCCTACAGTGTAAGGGCTGAAATATCCTTCTGAGTACACGGCCCTTCCTCCAAGTGGGACAACACTCCATGGTCTTTTGGCTCCTTGAGAAACTTCACCATGTGTTCTCTTAGAGACAGTGTGATGCTTTGGGAGCTGACCTTGCATTCTATAAAAGTCCCACAGCAGAAACACAAGGGTTTCAGTCCCAGCTCTGGTTTCCTTTTCTTGGTGAAGATGAAAGACATCAACAAAGTCAGCCTCCTGGAAATGTTGTTGTCCTCCTGGAGGAGTTGGTATCTGCACTTTCTCCTGCCTGCACTGGCATTAACAATGAGTGATTCCCAAGTACACATTTAATTGTTCTGTTCAGGCCAGAAAAAAGCCTGATTCCTTCTCTCCTGAAGGGAAATTCTCTTTTTAAGGGGACCACCTTAGAAACTGCAAGGTCAGAGATGGGATGGTGTCTTGGACCCTTATCCCTCATCAAATATCCCTTGTAGGTGAGCATGGCAAAGGAGAACCATGAGAGCAATGGATGGCACTTAAGTTTCCTGACTTTTCAGAAATCTTGGGCTTTCTGGAGAACACTTCCACTCTTTGGAGTCATTGGAAGTAATGTTCTTCAGTACTTTGGATGCTGAAAAGCCAATTCAACTCTGCAGCCAGCATTACAGTTAGATGCTGACTGAAAGAGGATATGCTGTCTTTCAGTATCTTTTTTCATCCCTGTGTTATACACACCCTGATCTACTGCACTTGGAAAAAGGTCTGTCATAAAAGAAAGCTTTGGAACAATTTTGAATGAATGCAGTTGCTGGGATTCCCAATCCTGGTCAATTCTTACTCCCATCATGCAAGAGCTGTTCTTCTCTGTACATAAAACTTTGAAACTTCCCATGCTTTGGGTGTTGTAATACTGGTGTTATTATTAGCAATAAAAACAAAATAATAGAGTGATACTGTCTGAGCTAAATATGTCACTGCAATTGAGGCTTTGTATTATTTTTATGATATAAATTTGTGTATAGTCCTCAGCTGTTTTCCCCAAATAGATGCTGAGCTTGAATATGAGGGCCAGTAAACTTGCACAGTTTCTACAGCTGCCTTGGCAAAAATATTACCTGTGGGAGCCAATGAAACATTTATTATACATTGCCCCTACAGTGCCCACAATGACATTTCTCCAAATGTGGCTGTGCAGATTGAAGATATATTTATTGGTTTAGTTTGCTGCAGTATTATTATAAATTAGATTACCTTGTGCTGTGTGAAGTGTGATAGAGTCTGGTGAGTGTTTAAGTCTTGGAAAGTTGCTGCATAGTGTGTGCTTGTATTTCCATTGCTGGCTGGGGCTGAGGCTCTCTGTCTTATCTGAGTCTCTGCAGCACCTTCTGGATGGCCTGGGACCCACAGGCTTAGTGAGGAAAAGTAACAGGGGTTTTCAGTGCAAGAACTCCCTGGAAGTGGCATTTTAAAAAATTTGTGCTACAAAGATGTGCTAAAACCCTTGCAAGGTGCTGTAGGTTTTTTTTTTTTTTTAAGAGTGGTTCATATTCTTAAACCAGCAAAGAAAGAAAAAAAAATTAAGATTGTGTGAAGTCAGTGGGAAGGAACATGCACTGTAATTAGTAGGAAGGGGAAAGAAATTGAAAATCTTCTCAAGAACCTCAGGATCAGGAGTCTGTGAAGGGGGAGGCAGTTTCAGTAGACTAGCAGAAGCAATTGGCTGGGAAAAAAAGGAAAACCCCCCATCATTGGAGGGAAAAATCAAATTATTTTCTTGGTGGTACTGTGGTAGTCATAGGATAGCTTGCCAACCACAGAGCTTGCTGGAAAAATAAAAGAAGATTTATTGCATAAACTATACAGTGAGAGAAACAAATCCATTCCATCCAACGTGTCCATGAGATGATACTGTCATTTTGAAAAGGAACAGTTTGGGATAATAAGAAAATTGCAGCAAAATGAAACAAATTCCTTGCATTTATCTTCATTACAAGTGGACAAGGGGGAAATACCCACTCTAGAGCTTCTTTATTTTTGTAGATAATAGAAATGAGGAACAATTTAAAAATTAAATTAATCACTAGGGCCAGATAGTAATAATCCATGAGTTTTGAAAACATTTGGGTGGTTCATTTGTAAGCAAAAGTACATGAACTACCACTAAAGCCAGCTACCATAAAGGAGGACTGGAATTTTGCAAGAGTTATAGTTCCCTTATTACAAAGAAACTTCACCTCACTATTAGATAAATTAGTAAAGTAAATAGGGACATGTAAAACACTTAAATGATCACCACAGGCAAAATGTGTCTTCTTCTAAATTACTTAGGGGAATGGAGGATGTGGTAGGTAAGGGCAAAATGTCACGTGTGAACTTTGGAGTGGCCACTGACAAAACACTGTGCTGGCAGGAGAGAGGCCAAGTCAGTTGCAATGTAGAAACTAATTATGCCAAAGTAATTAGGGAGACCAGGAACAAATCTTCAGCTCTGCAACTGGAGGGCATCGTACCGAGTGAGCTCCAAGCTGATTTAATAGCCTGCCACCATTGAAAACTGAGAAATTAAACAATTAGCCCATCCACTTGTTCTTGTCAGCATGAAGGTGCCTGCGTGCCTTTAGGGACCTGAAATAATTTTTACTCGCCATCTGATAATATACATCAGAAAAGTAAAGATTAGGGGGAAATAGGTGTCTCTGAGCACGTATTTGGATTTTTGGGCTGCAGTTCATGTTTTTGACTGGAAATATTTGCACAGCCTTAGGTCTCCCGTGCAGCAAGGGATGCTGCTGGGCAAATTTTGCCTTCTCCTCTCCCCTTGCTTTAGCCTCCCTACAAACATTTTGATGCAGAGTGCACAGAGAAAGCTGCCTGTCAGGTAGGTTGCACTTTCTCAGATGCATTTCCAATTCTCTAGAAACTCACCTGTAAATTCCAGGTCTGTGCCTCCTCTTCCTATTGGAGTGAATCCTGAAATCCAGCCTATTTTTGACTGGGGCTTTGGCTCTACTCCCTAATCACCAGTTACTTTTTTCTTATGCTGTGCAGACTTGGTACTTGCCTACATTTCTGTAGGGAACCTGTGGAGAATAAAACCCATCAACGATAGAGAAGCAGCTTCATTATGTACCACCTAGAAATGTCTACTGAATACCTTCCTCAGGGATATTGTAACTTTAAAAAAAAATTCTTTAACCCTCTTCCTCCACATTTTTTCAGCCCTTCAACATGGCCATAAGGGTTGGGACAAAAGTCCTATCTCTTGTGTGACCTGATCTGCTTTGTTCTACCAGCATCACTGTCTTGGTGAGACATGGGAGATGCTGTGGCAGCGCCATGTTCAAGAATAACTCCTTGAATATTTTCAATTTTCTGGGGAATCACTCTCTTGCCAGGAAAACGGGAGAGCAGAAGTGGCAAAGTGTCTCACTTCCATTTGAGTCTCCTCTCTGACAGGCACCAGCAGCGCTCTGTGTTTGGGTTCCTGGCCTGTGCCCGGGGGGACGGGGCAGAGCACAGGCGGCAGCGAGGCGGAGCCGGCAGAGCCTGGATGGGCATCTCAGCACAGTCTGTGCTGTGTCCTTCAGATGGTTTGGTCCTCCAAGTCATGCTTTTGCCCAGCTTGCCCTTTGCCTCTGGTCTTCTATACAGATATCTTTCTGCCCATGGGTGCCAAAGAGAAAGCCCATGGTCCTGAAGCATCCAGGGATGGCAGTCAGAGGCAAGGAGAGGGGCTTGACTGAGGGACTGTCTTCTACCAATGTCTTGGAGCTTCCCAGCCTCTGCTGCTGAATCCATTTTCCTGGGCAGCCACAGTAATGGAAATGGCATCAAGCACACCTCTTTGCACACTTCTCCACCAAGATACCCAGGGCCAGATCTCCTTTTGCTTATCTGTGCTCTGGCTCTAGAGGCCATCACTTACTTAGATCACCATCACTTTTCCAAGGATATGTGGCACAGCCCTGTGCACAGTGCAGACCAGGGTGATGCTCTGTGCTGCACAGACATTGTCAAGAAGGTGAAAGAACACATTGGCTTTCTCAAAATATCTTGATTACAGCCTGTCTTTTAAGGGTGCAGAACTGTAAACAACCAGAATTGTTTAGCTGGTTATTGTATGTGCTTCTTTACTAAGCTATGAAAATTAACACCTACAGAATGTGATTACTGTTTGATCTTTCTAAAAATTTTGCTGTGGCAGGGACAGGCCTCTGTATGCAGTTGAGCTGAGCTGTTTGTCCACATCCCAATTACACATTCTAATTATAAGTAATTACAGGCGCAGGCATAAGCTGTTTTTCTGCCATAGATGTTCCAACAAGATTCAGGCATATTGTCAACATGTTTTAGCAGTTTAATTGTAGAGCTGGAAAGCAAAGACTTGTGAGCTTTATTCTTAGTCCTGGCACATGCCTTGCATCCTCCTCACCCAACTGTGTTGGGGTAAAGTTTAGGGGGTTCAATCCAAGCTCATCACAGAGGTTCCTCTCCTAGGAGGAGAGGAAGGTGCCCTCTGCACTGTGGGTCAAGGGAATTTGGATATCTGGCTTGGGATAGACACTGAGCTTTTAGGTAGGCAGCTCTGGTGGCATAAATGTCCCCCTCACACTCACGGGTCTGGAGCTGTCCTGTCTTGCTGCTGTGCCTGACTTTTGCATCACTGCTGCTGTGCATTGTGATGGTCCTTCCTGATGTTTCCCAGCTGAGGTCTGCTCACCAGATGAGCTCTTTGACACTAATGGCCTCTTAAGTAGCCTTTGAGGACACCCCCAGACCTCTCCAGCCCTCTTTACTCTTTCCTGTGGATATTTTTCCAAATACGAAAAAGGTATTTCCAAAGAGAGAAATTATACTCAATCTGATAATGCCTTTCCCTAATGAAAAAATGGCATGCCAGAATATTTGTTCTGATCAAGAAATGTGGAACAAAGCATTTCCCAGTTTTGTCAGTGGCAGTCTGTAGTGGAAGTTGCCTGTGCTCCCATGCTTTGCATTCCTGGTGACTGGTACATAGCACTGCAGTCCTCAAAGTATTTTGCCTTCTTCCCCAGCTCAAATGAAAATCATTTAAAAGTTAATTTTAATATATTTTCAAAATGTTTTTGTGCCACTATATGGCTGCCATCCAGCATTAACAGCAAGATGTCTTTTTTGTTTCATTTGGATTTGGGAGAACTTAATTTTGCTTTCTCACTGCTTTGTCACAAGTCATTGTAGCAAACCTGCAGTTACCAAGATCATGGATGGCAACAAGCACAGGAACTGCTTTTGTTGTACTTGTTTGCCAGCCTCAAAATTCCTTGTTAATATTGACAAGATCCCAGCTCCTCTGGTACTTATGAGCTTTTCTACCAACATGCCCTACAAAAGGCTCTTAGATGTATAAATTATGCATGCTATGATCAAGTAGCTGAAATAAAAGGCACCAGTTTCTGAAAACAACCTGCACAAAGCTGCACTGTGCCAGTTTCACAATGGTACAGTGAGACTTAGCGGTAATTAATTAATATTTCATACACGGCTTCCCAAGCCTTGATGAAAGGTTTCGTACTGAAATGACGGACGGACGTTCCTTGCACAACGCTCTTCTGCCACCCAGAAACACAGCAGGCACACCTTGGCGTGAACTCCTCCATTAAAGTTTAGTTTTCCACAGTCTGAGGCACTTAATCTTTCTGTCTTGATAAGATCAGTAAGTGCTTTACTGCAGGAGAGGGCAACACAGCTGTACAGAGGTTATGCACGGAATCCAAATGAGAAGGGAGAGGTATAGAGTATATATAATGCATTATGTACACAGCAAGTGATCAAATATGCAGTCATTGTGGGCAAAGAGGCAATTCCAGCTCTTACTGGGCAGACATTAAATGCGGAACACCTGCCTATTGCATCTATAAATAAAATCTCTGCGGTTCTTCCTTTCAGCCTGAGCAGCCGGAGCATGTGTTTTCTGGAGCAGCTGTCTGCTCAGGGAGAAGAGCAGAGAGTCACCCTGCGGTGGGAACTCTTTAATTTACATCCGTAACGACAGCCCTGGCACAGGCCGTCCTCCTCCAGCTCCCAGCCTGGCGGCGAGGGAATTCAGCTGCCAGAGCTGGAGAGAAGAGATTCCTCCTCCTTCTGAGTGGTTCTGGGGAGCGCAGCGGGGCTGGCACTGGCTGTGCTCCCCACAGGAGCGTTCATCCCGGTGGGAAGGTGCGAGGTGGGGTCTCTATCCCCAGAAGCCCCCCACAGCCATGTGCTCACAATCTCCAGGCATCCACCCTGACGGGCGAGGGGAGCCTCAAGCACGTTTTTCCTTTGCATAAATAGCTCTTTGCTGCTTCACTTTACAGCTCTGCGTCTCCAAAGACGGTATGAAACTTCTCCTTGTCCCCCTCCTTGTCAGTGCAGTGCTGCAGAACCACTGTGGACAGCGAGGAGGGGACTTGTCTGTCTTCCTTGTCCTTCTTTTCACCAGGCTCTGGGTGGGTACCGAGGAAATCTCAATTTCTAAAATAGTTTTATTTGTTTGGGACAGTATATCCCTATACCCACAGCTACACCTACCCCTACAGCTATACTTGTACCTGTATCAAAGCCCATTTTGTCTTTAGGGTTTCTTTCTACAGCCTGACAGGTAAATGTGACCTCCACTTTGTAGCCTCTAGCACGGTGCCTGAGCAGAGAAGCTCACAGAAGACAGGAACACCCTGGAACGCTCGTGTATGGAACTGAAACATTGAGCTGCAATTCCAAGGTTACATTATTGATCTGTTCTCATGCCAGAATGGTTGGAGGGAGTATTTGAAATTATCTGTGGTAACAAAAATAAATACACTTGGAATTACTAATTCTCCATAATTTCTTAGCTGTTTTTCCTCTCATTCAATTTGCATGTCAGCCAAACAGGTAAAAAAATCAACCTCATGTGACTCAGATGGTCATTTATGAGCCATCATGATTGTCAACAAGTAGCAGAAATGTGCAAATTTACAGAAGGTCTCAATATTATTGCTGACTATTTGGACAGCATGTTATTAATAACACAATATTTCGCTATAATTGTGATTTATGACTGTGTAATTACTAGTTGAAAACAAGACTGGAATTTGTGAGGAATGTGGAGATTTAAATAATTTATTTTGCCATGGTATTAGAAGTGATTTCCTATACATATGTCTACACTGGAAAATACATGAGGTGTATTGAATTTGCCCCTTAGAAATAAGTAGCACAACAGAACTGATTACAGAGTTTAACATTCAGACTGTACATTTTTCCTAAACTACTAAAAAATAATTCTTAAGAATACAAGCCACACCATATAAAACGGAAGAAGTCATTGGTGCTATATAAACACATGTTCTTTAAATTCAAAATGTGCTGATTCGTCTTTGAGTGTAACATATACAGATAAATGCTTAATAAACTTCCATCATTTTACAAGAACTACCTACCAAATTAATTCAAATATTATTTTTGTTTTCCTGATGAGAGAAAATCTGCTTTCAGTGGTATTGGTCTTTATTAGTTCTTTCTTCAAATCTGTTTTCTGAGGGGTGTTTAATATTCTACAGAAAACATCACATATTTTTCCATGAGAAACAGTGTGTTTCATCAAAATAGAAAGTTGCCACAGGAAAAAAGACTTTGATGAAACTGTGCCCATGAAAATGAGAAACAATGGCTGTTTCTCCTTGTGGCTGAGTCAGTGTGATACATCACAGGATTGTCCTAGACCTCTGCTGTGTGGTGAGGCCAGGGAAAATATATTTTGGCTGGGGAAGAGTGCCCATCTGATGGACACAAAGGCATGGGGAGTCAACTCCCCAAAGGCTTTTTGGCAGCTGGATTGGACACAGAGATTCATGTTGACTCGGATCATTTGATGATCCTTGTGGGTCCCTTCCAACTCACACTACTCTGTGAAATGTGAATTGTTTCTGTGAAAACAAAAAGTTTCATTTCAGGCTGGTGAATCAAAGAGGATAGCTTTGGTTTTGGAATGCCAAGAAATGCTTTATTTTAATTCAGAAGTTCAAAAATTCCTTAATCAAGGGTGTTCAAAATTTCTGTTCCCTCCATTCATACATCCTATTTTTCTGTGTCATTTTTGTAGGAAACAAATTCAGGTGATTAGCATCTCCTGCACCATGGAAATCCTGTGTCTTTGTTCTAGTTCCTTTGTTGTTAAATTAGTTTAATGAAAGCACTTGAAGCATTTTCTTTTCTTAAAATGGAAGGAATGACAAATATGAAAAGCTAACTGTCTGTACTAGTTCTTTCCTCCAGACAGAGGATGTTCTGTTACTCTGGGATGCACAAAATTCATATTTCCAAGGCTGATAATACCAATTTGCTACTGCCTGGTGGCACAGATGAACTTGTGAGCAGTTAAAACTTCACAAGTGAATTGGAAACAGTCTTTTCTTCCTCATTTACCTGCTGATGTCTTGAAGGACAGGTTTCCAGAGCTTGGTGTGCAGGCTCTGGAAACCTGTTCTTCATACAATCCACACAGAACAAGCCCTCTCAGGCAATACAAATCACAGAATCATTAATGTTGGAAAAGACCTTCAAGATCATGGAGTTCCACCTTTGATCAATCCCCACCTTGTCAACTACAACAGGGCACCAAGTGCCACATGCAGTCTTTGACTGGTGACTCCAACATCTCCTTGTTGGAGTCACCAGCCCATTCCTATGCTTGAAAGGCTTACAAGAGGTTGAAGACTCGAGTAATTTTCTTGGATTCTTCAGCTGGAGTGGGATGTGCTGGATCTAAAAGACATGAAGAGGTCTCCTGAGCACTCTCCACACAGCTGAGCTGAGCAATGACACTCAGTAAAACGGAACAGTCACACACTACACATAGAATGTGCCTCCAGAGAAAGGCAGGTTTGTCAACAGCTGACCCCATTCTAGCTTCAGAAAGGGTATTTTAGTCTCTTTTATCCAGGTAAGCTGAGTACTCAGCAGTTTTCAAACTGTCTTGGTTTAAAAATACCTTTGGGATGCTTTGGCACCGTTTTCACGCATATTGCTGTCAGGGGTGTGTACGGCCAGAAGGACTTTCACCTTCTCTCTGTTATTTCATTCAGTGTGCCTTGCATTGCACTGAGAAAAAACAACAACAGAAGAAGCATCCTTGTGTCAGGAGAAAGACCAAATAACAGGACAGTAAATATATTATGGGAGATAGAGATTCATCAGCTGATGTTGTCACGTGCTACATCTCCCTATGAAGTCTGTAGGACTTCCTTTAACATGCTTCAGCTACTGTGGCAACAATCACTAAAATCTTTATTTCAGTGTTTCAAACAATGGCACCATGCCCCTTCATATATTTCTAGACTGTTTTGGGAGTAATTTGATACCCAAAGATACTTCTAACTCTGTTGATCCTGGTGTGTGGAGATGATGTTTTTCATTAGGTATCTCAGACCAGTGAAGTGATTTACAGATTATGCCTAACAGGTTAAGGAATCAAATTCAGGACTGGGGAGCACAAAGTGTCTTGTACCACACTATGTAAGGCAGGTTCATGCCAGAGCAGAACATTTACATTGTGCTATTTACATTGCACAGCCTCTGGCCTTCACTTGAGCCTGCAGCCTTAAACTATGGGTGTTATTGCATGTGTGTTATCTCAAAGTGCCCAGGATCTGACGTGCTCTGTAAGGTTTGTGCCACAGGCCAGCTGAGCAGTGGTCTCATGGCACAAAGTGTGGCTCTATGTGTCCAGTGACATGGTGGTTCCATGGCAAGCTGATGCTGATGGACTCTTGCCCAACTCCCTTTGGGACCAGTCCTTGGCACAATCCTTGGCCCCACTACCTACCCAGGCGTGGTGGCAGGAGTGAGCAGGAGAAGGGCTTAGTTCTTCAGCCCTGGCCCTTTTCTGTGCATAGTGTAGGAACTACTCCAGTTTTAGATGCTCACAACCATCTACTATGATTTTTGTTCTTCGAGAGAATTATTTTTGTCAATGCTGATGGGACAAATACCAGACTGGGAGAAGCATATGATCAAATGCCAGCCTGGACCCCTTGTGCTGGGGGAAGCCAGTAGTTTACATCCTCTATTAAGCCCCATTTTTAAAGTACTTTTTGTGATAACAACATAAACCTTAATTTTTTTGGTTTTTACCCTGAATACAAGGAATACAAAGGTTCTTTTTCTTTTTTTTCTTTTTTTTTTTTTTTTTAGGGACAGAAAGGGGTTAAAGAACAAGGTATACCCACTGCCTGCTCAAGCCACGTATTGAACAAAAGCTTGTGTAGGCTCCCTTGAAATCCTTATTGCATTCACTGTGGAAAATTAGATTATTCTCATATCAGTGAGTTTCAGCTGCAGATTTCTATTTAGTTCATTAACTTGCCTTGAAGTTGGATGGAATCAGGAATATATTTCTCACTTTGATTGAGTAATTAGGGTTGATACTTTTTTGCTTTCATGCTACTCCTTTTAAAACTCTTTCAGCTGTGTTTTTGAAAATAAAGTGAGTGAATTTATCATATTTAGACATCAGCAAGCACCACATGGCAGAGACAGCTACTCTGGAATCCTAACGGGCTCTCAAGAATTATCCTCTGTGATTATCTCCACGTCTGAAGGACCATATGTCACAGTCTCTGCAAATGGCATCTGGTTATATCACACAAGGAGGTTTCTTCTATCTATTTTGAAAGCAGCTGAACCCAAACTGGTGAGCAAATCCCTGAATATATTGAAAGGAGTTGTATTCCTTTGAACTGTGTTATTGAAACTGATATATTCTATGAGCTGGATGCCTGTTTCCTCCAAAGACTATCTAATTTTTTTTCTTTTTCATGTTGTGTCAGAAAGGACACGTGATAAATCAAATGAGTAGCTGAGCCAGTATACCTGAAAAATAATTATGAATGACCTTTTTCTCTTCTAGCTACAAATGTTATCCAGAAAGGGTATGACCCTTTCAGCTCCACAACAGACCAGAATACCTCTAATCTATCAGAACAGAAATCTTGTAATGGGAAATTACCACCACCTCAGCAAACGGTGTCATAATTACTCAAACAGTTACTAAATTGATCTGAAATTTTATAGGCCAAGTGGATGGCCTGTCTTTGGGAGACATGGGATGATGATTTTTTTTGCAAGCTCCTTCTTGATTCAGTCTAGGTGATTCCACAGACCTTCCTGACATGCCTGGAGGCACAAGAGCTGCATGTACATCCCCCACCAGGTCTGTGCTCCAATTGCCCTGCCTACATGTATCAGTAAGTGAAAACTCTGGTGATAATTCTGGTGATCTAATCACAAAATTCATGTGATATAAAAATCCCCTTGAACCTTCATTAGGAAATACTTTACATCCTCACTGATGAGAGCAGCACATTCAGCAATTCCTCATGTCCTACCTATACAGCTTTCCTACAATCATACAGTCATTGTGGCAGAGTTATGCCAGCAAGACCCCACATTTTGGCCTGCACAGAAACACAGTCACTGCTTTCTGGATGAAAGTGATGCAAAGAGTAGGTCTGACTCACCTCTCATGCCAAGGTACATTAACAGGAACTCAGTGCAGAATCACTCTGAGCATGCCAATAACCTTCCCACATATGGGCTTAAAGGTGGAGAGGATGCAATGTTGTAAATCTGTGTCTAAAACAAACTGTGCTGCATGAAAACATGCCAGAGGGGAATTGGACAGAAAACTGTCACTGGGCTAAGTTTGGAGCATGGCTTCTCTGTTCAGGGGCACTCTGACATTGAGGTTGGGGGCCCACATCCATCAGCCCTTCATGTTTGGCATTGTCCAAGTAAAATTGGGGATCTGGAGACTTCCAGAAGAAAATATGAGGTGCCCTGGTTGCATGGACAGGCTCTGCCACGTGCTCTAACAGGAGTGGTTTGGCTGCTCTGACACCGGCACCATGCAAACTGCATTCTCAGGGCTGGGAAAGCAGCACCGTGGCCAGAAGCAGCTGTGAGAAGAACCATCCTCAGGCTTTGGGGCTGCATTTCAGCTCCAGCCCTCGTGCTGTGGTACAGCTGTACCCAACACTATGAATCTTGTCTGCTGATCCCAGACGTGCCTCCCAGAGATGCCCTGTTCCCATGGCCAACCCCAGCCAGGCTCTGCTGGTCACCTCTGAGTGTGGGGGACAGGGCTGCCGGGGCAGGTCCCTGCTGCAGGCTGCCCCACTGCCCCACTGCTGGCCAGCCCAGCCTCACTGCCCTGACAACAGGGATTTAGGGGTAAGTGAGGACAAGCAAAGCTGGGTTAAAATACAGTGAAAGAAAACCCACATGAATTGGACAACTCCACTGGTTCTTCAGACCTATGGGTGTCTGTGTAAAGCAAAAGCTATGGGGCTTTTAAATCTCTCTTTAGAGGGATTTTGACATGAGGAAGATTATTGTAGCATTTAAAATGATGTATTAATAGAGATTTACATATTTCTTCAGCTCTTTCCTACAAGCAATACATACATATATATGTATATATGTATATACTTGAGGGTGGAAATATTTACTTTGCTCATTATTGTGAGCACCTCACCAGTCTTTTAGCTGTCATTGTATCTAGCAAAATGCTGCACTTAGCAGTAATTGTTATTTTAATTAATATTTGTCTGTATGTTGCCTCTTACATTTAATATTAGGCTTCTGTGACTCACTGGTACTGATAAGTGACCTACAGTTGCATTAACAGCCTGTGTAAAATATGGCCTGTCATCACTAATACATTTTGATGCATTTTTATGTATTTTGCTATTTTGGGGATTATGTTTGGTTTTACAGACAAATGGCCTAATTCTCAGCGCTTTGTCATTTATTTGTATTTCATGCCAATTTTTTGCACAGATCTAAATTAAAGAAAGGAAAAAATATACTGCAGAACCTCAGTGTCTCATAAAAAAGGCTGAATCCAGGCCTCATAACTCTCATTTCAATCAGTCATAAAGGGACAGGTTCAGACCACTCGTTTAAAAATATTTGTCTTCTTCTCCCTCCTGGTAATTTCCTAGTGATTTGTTATTGTCATGAGGAAATTTCTAATATATATATTTGCTCCTGCATACACAAACCCTTTTGTACAACAGGTTGAAATCTGTCTGTGTTTACAGATAACTGGTCAGGACCAGCATGTGTCCACCATCTGAGGGAACCTGGCAACTTCTGGCCTTACATTATGATCACCTTTTAGTATAAGGAGCTTAGAGAGTCATTCAGAAGTTATCTCAGAGGGGCCAGAAAAGAAGATTAAACAGCTTTCAAGCTTCAGGAAAGCACATTGTTTGGTGGGCCCAGGCTCAGCCTGTGAGGATGCATGAAATAAATTATGTGGATAATTTTTAAATTGAAGTATTCAAGAGCTATGTGGAATATGAGTATTGTATACTAATGAGAGCTTTTACTTGAGGGTTTAAACAGTTTTAGTCACACCTGGGATTTTTTGTTTTCACTTCTTGTCCCTTACTAACAATTGATTATGGGTCTTGAAATTAGCTCTGTCTGCATGGATGCATTTTCAAGCATACATATAGTATTTATATATGTGCATGTATGTTTGTGCAAGAGTTGTGATGCCATGATGTACAGCAAGAAAGAGTGGCCCTGAGAATCAAGAAGTAACTTTGATTCTGTTCATTCTCAAATTCACACTTTTCCCTTCATCATGTTGGCAACTCTCAGTTTCCAACCCTGCAGTGAGAAAATACCTGGTGTGGGTATGCTGGGCTCCTGCCACTGGCTTTCTCACTCCTCAATTGCCCTCAGCCAGCTGCTGTGGGGATCTGGTCTGTCCTTTCTCACCCTGGGGGTCAAAAAATGGTCACTTGAATCTTGGCAGAGATAAAGGGCAAGATGAGTGGACAAGCAAGCCAGTGGATATCACTTTCAGAGAGGTATTTGTTGTGCTGTCACCAGTGGGCACTAAAAACCTCAGTTTGCCTTAAAATAACTGTATTCACTTTTCAAAGCTGCTTCTTGATAGAGCTGATAGAACAAAAATCTGAAATTAAAATTCATGTTCATGTCACAACATGACAATGAGAAGTGAAAACAGTGCTAAAGAGTCTTCACTCATGAGTCCTTCTAGAAATATTAATAGAAAGGAGAATTTAGCCCATAAAAGATCAACTGTAAAAACTGTTTAGAATATGGCTGGGAATTCTGATGTCCATCGATAATGTATGGATAATGTGGCTGATGAACACTGTATATTTGGAATATAGACACACACACACACACACACACATGCACATGTTCTCACTGTTTGTCTCAAGTGAGCACATACATAGTTCCCATTCTCGCATATGGACACAGAAGCTTAATTTCTGCTTGCTCTGGAAAATGCATTAATATTGTTGAAGTAAGCCTTGCCAAACTAAATGCATTGCTTTGGGAAAAATAAAATTTCCAGTTCAAAAGTAGAATTGAAGGCCTCACAAATGTTGCATTACACATCTCCCCAAGTCTGCATTCATACAATAATCAATCAACAGGTTCAAGCAGATGAGGACTGGAAGCAACACCAGCTGATGAAGATGATCTGCAGAGTCATGAGTGTGGGTGGCAGACTCCAGGTCATTCAGCCATGCTCTGGTGTAAGTACAGCCTTCAAAGATAAGTTCAAGAGCATGGACAGACTGCAAGCAGCAGAGCTTCTGCTGGCATTTGCAGCAACAACAAGGAGATTATCAATAGTACACTCTGTAGGATAATCATTGATCACTGTCAAGGGTCAAGGCATGACTCTGTACATTGAGGGACTCAGCACTAAATCCCAGATTATGTGAGTGGGAAACCTTCCATGTCATTCTGTGCACTGCCAGACTTGTTGCCATCACACTGCTTTGATGTTTGCAGCTTCTCTGGGAAGGAACACTCCTATGAGGTGTTGGATGGGGCTCTGCCCACTGGGACTGGGAAGGGTAATTCAGTCCTGTCAAAGACAAAACCTCTTTCTTTTAAGCTGATTATGCATAATCTGGAGAAGACTGATGAAAACTTTCAGCTAAGATTCTGTAACATCAGTAAAACCATCCAGGAAAAAATACTTCAAAGTAAGCTCCCCATTTTTTAGAAAGCCTTACGTTTAAATAAGAATAGAAAAAAGGCTTTTTCAGAAGCATCATGGGAAGGAAACACCAGTGAAACACCCATTCAAGACTCCACAATATGGCATGATTGGCCAATCCAGAAGCCTAATTAAAAAAAAAAAAAGGAAAAGGAAAAATTTGTAATTCAGATTATTTTTTTACTCACCAAGTGCCTGGCATTTAGCATGAATAAATGCAGGCTATGCATCTTGGCCTGTGAATACGACATCACTTAAAGAGGTTTATTTGTGAGTCGAGCATCTTGCTCTGATACACTCCCAACCTCTCTGATAAATTCATGACTACCATCAAGTTATGACATTAGTCACTGAAAATCTCTTGCTTGGTTATGATGGGTTGCTCTGTTTTTTTCCAATGCACTTTGAAACTTTGGATTTTTATGCTGTTTTCAGCCAAACCTTTCTCTCTAAGAACTAAATGACTTTTGAGTGAAACAGACATCTCTGCAGTACACTCCTTTACTTTTCTGCCAAAGTAAATCTAGATAAACTCCACAGAATCTAGTGAAATTGCTAAGTCTTTATGAAGGAATGGAGACTCAAAATGCAGGTAGTGACTACAGTATCTGGTATATTGATGTATGATCCACTTTCAGCGGGTGTGGGAGTATGTACATCACTGTGCGATGCTCATGATATGTCTCGAATGTTGCAGCTGAAATAGAATGAATTATAATTGAAGCACCTGAGCTAGTGGTGCTAGCTAGCCTGCTTGCTAGCTATTTTTATTAACCAGTCTTTCCCTGTTTTTTCTCTTCTTAAGAAGATTGATGCTTCCTTGGGAAAAAAAAATTATGAACCTAGCGCGGTCTTTGTGCACTGAATTATGCATGGAGCCACCGTAATTGTACCTATCAGTCAATGCCTGCAGAAAAATGCAAGGCTGGGCGGGGAATGGCTGCAGGTAAACACACATTTAGTCTTAGACTGGTTGTGGTAACTGAGTGTGCATTTTGTAGGCACAGTTGGATGAACGTTGTTATGACAGCTTTCACAGCTGAGCTGATTGCACTACTGTGAGGCACAGGAATATTGCTTTTCTTCGGGGACTGGCCGAAAAGGAAGACTGCTCTTCTATTCCAGTTGAATGCTTAAAGACATGTTCTGTCTCAGAGATTCATAGAAAACCAGAAGCCTGAGAAGCCACCCTTAGTCTGTCCCCTCATAGACAAGTTCTTGGCAAATGTTTACCCAGTTCTCCAAAATCTCCAGTGTGAGAAGATCCACATCCTCCTGAATTACCAGTGCAGTGATTTAGGAACTCTACTGTTCAAACAGTTTTCCCACTATTATCCAGTCCAAATCCTTCTTGCTGTAGTTTAGGCCTAGGCAACTTCCCCTAGGCACTATGACCATGGAGAAAAGATGGATTCACCCTCTTTGCAACAAAGCAAACTGCTAGTTAGTGTGAAAAAAGTGGTGGGAAGCCCTGAAGTCACTAGAATAACACTAACAGCTTTAGAAGAAAAGTGTTGTTAGCTCAGGTGCTGCTTTGTCAGGAGATTGCGGCCTTTTTCAAGCATCTTTAATCTTTTAGGGTTTAAAATTGTCACCCTAGAAATGTAGCAGGTAAAAATTACATAGACAGACCTTCTTTCTACAAAGCATGTGACTGCCCTTATCAGAGGCTTCCTAGATGCTGGCTTATAGTAATTTTGAAAAACATTTCATATACATTTCGTATACTTATGTCAAGATATAGACAGAGAGAAACATAATTCCTTCACTGTAATAGCTTCCAGCAATTTCAGTTTAGCAATTCCCTTTGTGGGCATCAAATTTAAAAGCTTAATGTGAAATATTCCTGGCTACGTTTAAACTAATAATGGAGATAGAAGATGAAGGGCATTTGCACACAAACTTCTCCCCATTGAGGTCTGCTAAAGGTGTTTCATGCCTCTGTTTTTTGAAACATGCTCATTAGAAGATTGCTAAAATGTAAGGCGCTCCTTAGTGGTGCTTCCCTTGTGCCACCTGTGCCAGTGCACTGCTTGCAGATGGCACTGCCAGCAGTTCAGAGGGCTGTTCAGAGGAGTGAGATGTGAGAGGGAGTGCACTGGAGATTGTCTGATCTCAGCGTGGGTGTGGAGCTGTACAGGAGTGGAAAAGGGCAATGCCAGGGTGGAAAGGTGGGCTTAGGCAACACTGCTGTGGGGTGAGAGAGGGCAGATGTGCTTTTACTGGCTGCACAACAGCAACCTGGCAGAGCAGGATCAAAATCTTTGTCAATAAACAGCTCTAAGGCTGTAATAAGGGATTGCTGAATGCATATATAGGATGAATAAAGGCACACCAAGAATGGCAGAAACACAAAGTGTGTGGGTTAAGAGCCAAAATGAACAAAATATGACATCTTTCCACAAAACCCCATCATTCATGAAGCAGGATATGAAGTTGTTTAAGAAGTCTCTTCTCAAGGAGAAAGATGTTTAAAAATTTATTTCTGCTTAAGGCATTATGTTATGGTTTTCAGAGCATTTGTGAATGCAAATATCAGATGAAGGACATTTATGGTCATTCTTATTACTGAATACTCTAGCAGGATCGGAGTTGCCAAATTTCATATTTGTAGTCTCCACCCATCTATAAAACTGTTGTCCCACCCTCAAGTGGTTTGTTGCTTGCTGTATGTCCAGTCACTTACACTGGTGTTAACAGCAGCCTTTCTCCCAGATGTGTTTCTTTAATCATCAGAGCGTGTTTCTTCCCAGAGCAATGAGTTACCACTTCATATATTTGTTACTACATGGAATATTAATATGGTAATCATGTCTGTCTCCTTAGGGGACAACAATTCAATACTGTTCACTATTTGGAATTAAAAGAAATACAATAGTTGAAGATGTTAAAGGCCTTTTCTACAAAACAGGCAAAAAGTGTACCAGAAATCATATTTTTAATTGAGTAAAAAACTCCAACAGCCACAAAAAACAAAAAGAAAAATATAACTCATGATCACCAAAACCATGAACTATTGCTCATGATCACTGTTGGGTTTTTTTTATGCGGAGAAGAAAAAGTGTCTTCTAAAAGATATATGGTGTTGTGCTTTTCCATGGAGTCCTGAAGAAATGCACAGCCCCAAAGGGTTTTGGGATGTGTGCCCAAGGGCAGTGCTGCAGGGTGCAGAGGAGGTTCCCTGTGTGAGCTGAGCTGTGTGAGAAAGGCTGCAGGAAACCTTACTGGGGCCAGGATGCCTCCAGGAGCTTCAGCTGCATTTCAGCTTCAGCCCCCACCCCTGGGCACTGTCCAAGCTTTCTGCAGCTCTGCCCACTCCTACACACATCCTTCACTGATTCTGAATCCCTGCTTGGCCTTGGAACTGCTCCATTCCCACATCTGGGGCCACAGTTCCCAGTCCAGCTCCTCTGGGCAGTGGGGAGAGGTCCATGTCTGTGGCCAGACCCTTTCTCCCTGTAGCTAAGGCACTGCTAGTGTGAAAAGGTAGCCATGACAGCTGTATAAAAAACCTCACAACTAATTTTATTCCCTTTTTCACTGTAAAAATAATTCTCAGTCAAAATTGAGAGAAAAAACATATTTGTAACCATTAGTTTAGCCACTGGCAAGGCAGCAGCTCTCTGGGTCTGTAGTACCTTTGAGCCTTGATTCTGTAAATACTTACACATCTGGGTATCATGCAAGGGACCCAAATTCATGGATGTACGAATATGTGTGAATATGTGTGTGTGGGTGTGTGTACATATATATATATATGTATGTATATGTGCCTATCTTTGCAGGAAGCAGACCTTGTTCCATGGAGAATATATCGCCTGAATGGTCCCAGGCTAATCATTGCCAATATTTTAAGCTCATTTTGCTTGATGGCAGATGGAGACAAAGAGCTTATAACATTAACTTTCTTATTGGATCTCATCTGACGAAATCCCCGGTTGCTTTCATCTTGCATGAACTGTTATTATTTTGTAGATATGTGCCTAATAAGCTTAAATGCTGAAAATGAATATTTACACTTACTAATGGCAAGGGATAGTTAAAATCAAACATGCTGCTTGGTCTTCTGAGAAAGCCAGCATTAAAGCACTGCTTTCAATAATCAATAAGTCAACCAAGCAAATCTCTAGACTGTTGTTACAAGGGAATCTGTCATCATGCAAAGGGAAGATTTGTCTGAGAAACCGCTAAGTAAATGTTTCTGCCACTTAGTAGTGGTTTGGTAGTTTGTATTTGCTACAGATCAGAGTGCAGCCATGCACAGGTTTGTTTTCCATTCCAAACAGAAGTAGTGTCTGGACCGAAGCACCTGTAAGTGGTCCTCACTCACTTGGATCAGTTTAAGGATGGGAAGATACCCTCTGTATTCCCTGGCTCAAACTCTTCCTGTACTGCTTCCTCTCCCTTTTCCTTGCATCTTCTGCACTTGGTATCTCTCAGCATTAAAATACTAGGATAAATTTACCTGACATTTCTACAGACTATCAAACAAATAAATGGTCTTATACCTCACTGATCTGTATCCACCTGTGACAATTAATACCCCCCAAAAGGGACGTCACTCCCTAATAAATGTCCAAATGCAAGGCAAGAACTTGAGCTATCTATCATCATTTTCCTACAAAGAAAACACTTACCAGAAAATAATAAAAATCTCAGTATAATATGAAACTAAGCATCATTTCTACAAGAAATGCATTGTGGGCTGCAATATTTCTAGCTTTTACCACAGTGCTGGCTCATTTCCTAACTTTGCTGGAATATGAGTTTAAGGCTTGGGACCTAAAATCCTTGGTAGACAGGTAACTGCCCCAAAGGGTCACGTTTGGAGGCTCAAACATGCACATTATGGTTCCCACCAAACCCTCTCCATTGGCATTTATGTTCCTTTCTGCAGCTGCTGAGATTTGCCTCTGTCTCAGAGGGAATATGAGTGACTCATTGTTTATAAATCCTTTTCCATTCTGTAAATCATCTCTCTCTTTTTGGACATCCTTCCCAGCAAATGTGGCAGGTGCTGTGGTGAGAGAATGGAGATGCAGATAGGATGTTAACATAAGGGTGCTGCTTCGAGTTCTTGGGCACATCTGCAAAATGACCAGGTGAACAAGGTGAGCCCCAGTGGCAAACACAAGCTCTAGCATGAAAATTGTGTTTTATTTAGCTGGATTGGTCCTGTGAGTAGTTGGAAATGGAGCTCCTTGTAGGTGTGACAAGTCCTGTACATAGGGCAGTATTAAAAGCACATAGATTCTGTGGATATTGTGGCACAAACCCAACAGATTCAAAGATGTAGGCGGTCTTTCCCCTCCCAGGAGATAGGGAGGACTTCAGCTGGGGCAGCAGCACCCCCATCCACACCAGAGCCCATCTATACCTAGCAGCATAATGTCTCCTGTGATGGTACTGGCCTGAATTTTATTTTTTCCCTTATCTGAGACTGTGTCCTTTTCCCCCTCAACATCTAGCCTTACACAATGGCATTGTAGTGTTGGCATTTTTCAGTGTCTACTTGTTCTCCCCTTCTGTTCTGCTTTATCTAATCTGTGTACAGGAGACACAAGTCCTCCTGTCCATGACCTTTGCCTTTCCCTTGTCTTGTACCATTAACACCCAACTACCCTCATCAGAAAAGGCTAATTCCTTTATACTGGCAAGGCCAAAGCTCTGTGAAATCAAAGGTGAAACTCCCACTGACTTCAGCTGGAGCAAAAAGTGGATCAGATTAATCAAAGGACTTGAGGAGAAAAGCAAAACAGAAGGCAGAGACAGTAAGTTCAGCCTAAAAGGAGCTCCAAAATGATTAAAAGCTTCTAAAGATCTCACACCTTCCTAGATATTCAGGTAACATTTAAGATGACATATCTATCCTTAGGACTGAAGCCTGATACAGATACCACCCACCTCAATAAATTCTGTTCTTCTAATTATAAGGCTTCCTTCAAAGCAGGAGCGTGTGGGCACAGGCGGGTTAGCCACTGGTTGAAATACAATTTTATTTTCAGGGACCGGTATTCATTGGTTGCTGTACGAATTTCCTTCTTAAGTTACAATTTCTGAACCGTGTCACTTTTCCCTAAGATGACAAACGGTGGCACTTGGTGGATGTGGTATTGATCGCATCCAGCTCCGCTGTGACGGCCGGCAGCGGAAGAACAACGCGGGAGCCCGCCATGCCCGGCTGGATCAGATGGCTTCCCCAGGGCTTGTTTTCATCCTGCAGTATAGCTCTGACTTAGAGTGAATAAAATCACTGAAAAGGTAACACGCTGATTTGCTGAATTATCTATCAAGGGAACTGCTCAAAGCAGAGGTAGGGCCAACTGAGAGAAGTGAGAACTAAGCCACTGCCCTGACGGCTGGGCTAATCCTCCACCTGTGAGAGTTTTATTGCCTACTGCTGCACGAGAGGGCTCAGGCACTGAGCAGTTTCCACTGGATGAATGAAAGAGTTTGGGGATCTTTTAGCAGGAAAATCACATTTTACAGTGCCAACTTCTTTTTCTTGATAGTGAACATTATTTTTTATTTTCTCATAATTCTTTTAAACATGCCATAATATCAGACCCTGCTAAGTAATCCAAATAGCCAGTAATCTTCTGGTATATCCTTTCCTGCAAAAATTCTGTGGTAAACTTTTTATGGAGGAAATGAGAGATGACCTTCTATGCCTTAAGATGTTTTATATCATGAAAGACATGAGCAATTAAACTGCCTTCTGCTCAGGACTGCTAAAACAGTTAAGAAGAGAAATAGTTCTGGTGCCTCATATGAGGCCAGTTCTCTCCCATATGAGTCAATTTCTTTCCTTGTCTGACTGTTCTTCATCCAACTTATATATATGACCATATATATGCTCAAGATGTAGAGGAAATTTCAGAAAGTAAGCCCTTTTCACGGAGATGAGTCATCTTCTGTATTGAAATTCTAAATGGTATTTTTAATAGAAAAAATAGAAAATAAGTGGTCTTTGTCTTTATGAGAGTTAGAGTGATCTCCCATACAAAGCTCTTTGAGGTCTGTTTATGAAGAGTGCCACATAAGAAAGTGATCTTGATTCTTATTTATTAAATTTATGTATTTCTGGCAGTTACATATTTTATTGCCTTTAGATTGAATGACTAGGCCACCTAATATCATGGAATCATAGAATGGTTTGGAATGAAAGGGACTTTGAAAATCATCTAGTTTCAATCTCCCTGCCAGGGACACCTTCCACTAGACCAGGCTGCTCAGAGCTCCATCCAACACGGCCTTAAACATTTCCAGGGATGGGGCATCCACAACGTCTCTGAACAACCTGTTCCAGTGTCTCACCACCCCACCACTGAAGCATTTCTTGCTAGTATCTAACCTAAACCTACCCTCTTTCATCTTAAAGCCATTACCCTTTGTCCTATCCCTACACGTGAAAAGTTCCTCTCCAGCTTTCTTGTAGCCCCTTAGGCACTGGAAAGCTGCTGGAAATTTTCTGAGAGCCTTTTCTTCTCCAGGATGAACAAGCCCAGCTCTCTCAGCCTGTCTCTGTAGGAGAGGGGCTCCAGCCCTCTGATAATCTTCATAGACTCTGGATTCACTCCATCAGGTCTGCATCCTTCCTGTTCTGGGGAGCCCGGAGGTGGATGCAGCACTACAAGTGGGGTTTATTGAGAGCAGAGCAGAGCAGAGGGGCAGAATCCCTGCCCTGGCCCTGCTGCTTTTGAAGCAGCCCAGGATGTGGTTGGTTTCTGGGCTGCAAGGGCACATTGCTGGGTCATGTGAGGTTTTCATCAACCAGCAACCCCAAATCCTTCTCCCTAGGGCTGTTCTCAATCCATTCTCTGCCCAGCCTGTGTTCATGCTTGGGATTGTCCTGACCCAGGTGCTGGACCTTGCACTTGGCCTTGCTGAACTTCATGAGGCTTGCACAGATCCACCTCTGGAGCCTGTCAAGTCCCTCTGGATGGCATCTTTTCCCTCCAGTGTGTTGACCAACACACAGCTCGGCATTGTCAGCAAACTTGCTGTCAATGTCCTTGTTACTGACAAAGATGTCAAACAGTGCTGATCCCAATACCAACTTCTGAGGAGCACCACTCGTCATTGGTCTCCACTTGGACATCGAAACACTGACAAAACTCTTTGAGGGCGACCATCCAGTCAATTTTTTATTCACCAAGTGGTCAATCTGCCAAATCCATTTCTCTCCAGTTTATAGACAAACATGTCATGTGTGAGTGTCAAATGCTTTGCACGATATGTTGCTATAGGACTTATTTTCCAAACATCCTTTAATTTTGTTTTTGTTTTCTGATTTTTAAAATTTTCTTCCTTTTTATCTTCTTTTTAAAGCATGCAGATCTCTGAGATTTAAAAAGGTCTTCTGTACAATAATTATCTTGTCTAGAAGGAGATCAACACAAAGTTGAGAATGAAAATGTGAAGGTGACACAAAAATTCCCACCTCTGAAACAGTGAAACTTTCTTTACCAAACATTTAACTAATTCTTGTTGATGAAGATTTACTTCCCTGTAATTTCCACTTCTGTTTTCACTGATTAAAAGAGTATCAGGAGGGTTTGTGGAGTTAAATGCACATGTTTTAAGCATCATAAACTGCACTTAAGAAACGAAGAAGAGAGCAATGTCTCACAGTGAGAGAGCCCCTATGCTGTGTATGGTGCTGTCCCAGCATAGCCAATAACTCCTCTGAGGGGGATGAGCTCTGACTGAGGCTGTGGCCATCCACAGAAGTGTGTGACACCCTGGGGAGCTCAGAGCTCTGGCACCTTTGCTGACAGGCAAAGCACTCACAGTGGGTGGCAGAGGGGAACCAGCTTTGCACTGTTCTGCTCTTCCTCGCAGCTGCAAACGCTCCAAAGTATGGAGTGAACTAGGGAAGCAAACCAAACACAGGACAAAAAACCCCCTCCAAAACACAGTTTCTAAGTTGTGATAACACTTAGTAACGCTGTGTCACACCATGTCATTCAAGGATGAAAAAAGAAAGGGAAAGGGGAGGGAAATTTGCTTGTGAGATATGTATTTATTGAAAATTTTGAAACCAGCAAAACTTCTTTTCACACTCTGAAATAGAAAAACCTTATAAATATTTTATGGATCCGGAGGCCATTAGCTAATTATGTGTTTAGAAAACAAACCTGTGAATTCAGCATCTGGGGATACCCATATGAAAATCTGAGCACATTGACTTTTGTGGTCCATACCAGTCAGTGAACAGGTATTACAGTGCCTGCAATTTTCAAGAACAAGTCACCATTCCTTCTTTGAGCAGTGATGGCCCATGGTAAATCTCAGGATGATTCTGGAGACTCGGCTACTGAGCCGAAGTGAGACTGCTGTGCAACAGTTTTCCATTGAAATAGGTCAGTTCTCCAACATGATCTCTCAACATGATCAGCAGCCTGCTTAATTCCCAGACATTAAGCTAATTGGATTGTTCAGATACAAGATACAACAATCTTTTGTATTCTTAGAAATAACTGTGGAATTACAACTTTCCCAGAGGTTTAGCAGTTCTCTCCCCTGTCTCTTTCCATTAAAAGAATTCAATCCTATTTCAGAAGATAACCTTGAGAGAATGAGGAAGGTACAGGCTTTGCCTCTATCTTAATAAAAGTCTGATATGACGGTTTAATTAAGAGAGAGAAAATACCCAGGCATGAACACAGGATTTAAAGTAAAATAGACCTCAAATAAGTGAAGTAAGAATCACAAATGTGATTCAAAAGGTCCCTCTGCTGAGACAGAGCAGAGTTTCTCACTGAAGCTTGAGATCTATCATAGCTGTTTTCCATTTTCCATCTGTGATGTCAATTCTTATCCTCCCTTTTTCCTTGTTCTGTCTTGGCTTAAAAGGCTAAGTTTTTCCCAGCTTGTTTCTTTTTTGAGCTTGGTGACACTTTCCTTGTGGCATTGTGGTGCTAAGGTTTTGCTCTCAGGTATTTTTTGTAAGAGTTTTAAACACCTGACATTCCCACTAGCCCACCTCATAGGCCTTTTATTGCACTGGAATAAGCAAAGGAGAAGCTGCTACATCTTCTGGGTTACCCTTTTACAGTCTACCAGAGACACAATGTTTTCTATAAACTGTGGTACCAAAGAAAACACAGAAGAATGCAAAGAATGGAGAAACTTAAGTTGCCCGATCTGATGTCTTCTCTGATGATTTTGAAGGGGGCTTGTTTTGTTATGCATGAATATATTAAACCTCCCCACCTTGATAATTTTAGCTGTGCAAATCTCTGAGAAAAGAAAAATATTTTAATAAGTGTATTGCACTCAAGGGATTTCAGAGCTCAGAAAGTGAAATCCAGCTATCTTGTTTATTCATAGATTCACCCTTCCCTTGAGCTTTTGAGGTTTTAGCAGTAGGGCTTAGTAAAGGAGTCCTAGGAAAAATTCTGTCTCACTTCATGTGGCAGGTGTGACATTGAAAACACACTGCTTTCCATGGAGATGGTCTTGTAGGTGTATGCTTAGTCAACAATTAGTGAAGGTGTATGCTTATTCAACAATTAGTCCTTCTTTCCAGAATTTTAGATTTGGCCTTATAAAATCGCATGGTGTTAGAATGCATTTGCACTTTCATTTGAGTCTAACAGCATTATAGTCACATCTTTGTCTGTGCTGCACTGAAGATAACGAGAAGCTGTTACTGGGATTCCTACATGATGCTACTATGATGTAAATGTATTACTTGGATTCCTAGATGATGCTACAGTAGGTACAAATGCTAGGAAACATTTTAAATTTATCTTTGGCTGACAGGCTAGCTTGAAAATGTGGTTGGCCACTAAAGAGGATGTTTTTCCCAAGCTAGATTTATTTGTTCTAAGAAAGAAGTTTTTAAAGCCAGTGAAATATTCCCAGGATAATTCATACACAGCTGACTGAATAATTCATCATGAATAATGTATTTAGATTTTGCCTCTCTCTTCATAAGGAGATTAGGATATTCTCAAATACATTAATTATTCAAACTAATACTGAGTTTTCTCATCCTCCCCCTCCAAGGGCTCGATTCTGTCACCTTTACTCAAGCTGAGTAGCATTGTCTGTTGGGAATTGTGCTGATTTTAGTGGCAGTTCCTGCACAGCATGGTACAGGGGAGAGCATCTGGACGCAAGTGAAAAGGTTACAAGCACTTGTGAATATTTGATAGTTGTACTTGGAAGCTCCTCCTGTATAGGATTGCTATGCAAATCCTAAGAGATACTTTTGTTAGTTCTTGTAACTAACCATTGCAACCCCAATTTATTAAACATACAATTCAAATTTTGATTGCAGCTGAGAGGCGAGCTAACATCTAGCTTTCCATGAGCAGTGGAGCTTGGCTTTGAACACTTTGCTGTTGACAGAAAGTGAACAAAAAAGATCAGAAATGAAGGCTAAAAGAAATGTGCTTGAGTGTGCAGTCGCTCAGAATTTCTCTTGTTACCAGCATTGCTTCTGGGAACTGCCCACAGACATTTTTTCAGCATTGAAAAAGACTAATTAATCACCTTTGTGTCTTCCTGTTCCCTGTGACTGCAGTTCTTTCTGGCAAATATTTTTAATACAGACCTGGCCTTTGACTGGGCAGATGAGGCTTCCTTCTGAACTTGCAGCAGCAGTGGCTAAAGGAAGAGCTGGAAGTGCAGACTGAGGTACACCACCAGGGCAGTACCCTCACAGGTGCCCTGCAGCTATTAGTGCCACCCTACATTGCTGAGGAAACCTCATCCTGGTGGCTCTGTGGGATGGTGTTTTCAGCTCCCTGGCCAGCTGTGCTCCCAGGTCACCTGCTGCTCCTCCCACACAGCTAAGGCTTGAAAACCCCTCTCAGCAAACATGTCTTGATCAACAGTTTTGTGTTTTACATTAAACTGCGGTGGGCTGAACTGAATATTCAATCTTTTTGAAAGAAGAGTATAATTTTTATCTAAAAATCATACCATCTCTTCCAGTGACTAGGTCAGAAAATCTCTCTTTCAACACTCTGCCAAGATTTCTCCTTCTTGGGTTAAAACCAAAAGTTACCTCAGAGGGGAAGACTTTGGACTAAATATAGACTGTATTCTTACATAAAAATGTAAGATATTTTATGTAAGAAGATTATCCAATATTTTATACACCTACATTTTCTCCATGTGGGGAAAATAAAAAGTTCTGGCAATGTGAAGTATAAAACCTCTAATAAAACCTTTGGAGCAAAGTGCTGTGCCTCCAACATGGGATTGCAGCCTTCTGTACGTTGGAGCAAGGACACCTTATCCATACATGTATTTCCAACTGATATGCTTGCAGTGTCTGCACCAGAAAATGGTTGCCTGGTTCTATTAAAGTTCAAGCCAGACTGGAGTTGGCAGGTTTAGAGTGCTTTGAACCTGGTCCAACACTAATTTGATGGACAGGGTTGGAATAAGGCAGTTTAGTCTGTGACAGTAAAACAAATACAAATAATCTCCTGGCTCTCTGATGGTGTTTACAAGAGTATTAAAATGATTTCCCACTAATGATACACAGTTGTGGGGATTGCAGCACTATATCATGAGGGCAATGCTGCTGCTGCTGTAGTGTGGATCTAAAGAGATCCAAAACAAAATGCCAGCAGAGGCACTGGACAACGTACAATGCCAGAAATTACATTCTAGCAAAATAGAGTCAAAGTGTGGCTGCTGTACTTAGTAAAAAGAGAGGAGATAAATTCTGGAAGCATGCTTTCATACTGGCTTTGCCTGATTCTCTAGTGATGCATCTGTTATTATTTACCTGGTATAACAGACCTGGTTTTAAATTTCTCCTGCATGTCTTAAGTACCTTACTCCATATCAGATTCCTTGCTTTTTGTGTTACTTCATGGCATGCCTTCTATATAAAAGACCTCTTATAACACACATTTAGGTTCAGGAGGATATTACAGAGATTACAGATTTTATTACATATTTTATTACAGATTTGCTAATTTAGGCTTGATATGATAATTTATTTTTAAAAAAAGTTTGATGCTTGCTTTTCTGTAACCACCACATTTTTCTCTAAACGAAAGGCAATAAAACAGTGTTTAGATGTATTTATGCATTCATACATTTAGCAAAAATGCTTCCTCAGGAAGCAGAGGATTTTATATTTACCCTTTGGACTTTTTCTCTGCCTTAATGCAGGTTCTTGTGTGACAGCAGTGCCCTTATTCCTTTTAACCACCAGCACTCATCTGGTTCAGTAGGAATGCCCCTGATTTCTTTTTGTTCAGGACAGAAGTTGTGTTAACCTTGCAAATGCAGTGAATGTCAAATCAGTAACTGCTGACTTGCCTAGCATCTGTCTTTTCAGCCTATTCATGCCATAGCTGTATGTTAAAGAGCACCATAAACCACTTATGATCTGACCCATTCTGTGCAAACAAAGCAAAATCTGCAGATAACACAAACCATAATTCCAGATGTCCGTAGGTTGCAGATTGCTGGCTTAGTATTTTTAATGAAAGACGAACAATAAACACTCTTTTATCTCGTTAATAATCTGCATATTATTCATATTGATAGAACTGGGACCTGCAAACTCATAAATATCACTAGATGCTGTGATACTGGCCTTGCTGTGAGTGCTTTATGGGTTATAAATTACTTTAAATTATCATTAGACCCAGGTTTTAGTAGAGCTGCACTGAAAGCCCTCCCTCCTTCCTAGTTTTTAAAGGCATCACAAGGCTATAATGATGCTGAAAACTGGCACTGATGGAATTGAAAACTGTAAAATTGGAATTGATGTGTGACTTGGAGGTTCAGATTTTGTGATGTTTCCCTCTTGTGCTTTGTGCAAGAATTCTCTGGTTTTCCTGCTTCAGATTTTTAATGCGATTTTAGGGGTTTACTTTCCCCTGGAGACTGAATTTTTGAGAATCTTTGCAAAGATTCTCAAAAACATGGTTGCTATGGAGGCTGTGGAGAGGAGGTATGGAGCGGGGGAGACATTTAAATTGCTGTTACTAGAGCTCATTTTTGTACCTGATCCATTCACTTCCCACAACATCTGATTGGATCACTGATGTCCCTATGATGAACCAGCAAGGAAAGGATTAAACTATCACATCATTAAAAATAATTTAAAAGTTAAGGCATTCACAGGGTTTAGAAGATGACAAATGTTCAATTGGACAGAAACAGGAAATTTCAGAATTTAGGATTCCCTTCTTGTCTTCAGTGCTTTTGGGTTTGTAATGAGTGTTCTGAATGTAACTTAGGTTCATCACAGGGGGGAAATACTAACAGGCATGATTAGTCATAAAGCCAGTGGAGTTTCAGCAAATTTGGCAACCGAGCAAACAGGAAAAAAGTAAGGTTTTAACTGAATTTTTCTGGGCTAACCTAAGGCTTATTTTCAGCGACATCAGTCATCAAGAGACTACTTCCCCCACTGCTTTTCTGTTAGGCACACTGCCCTGTGCCAGCTCTGGTGGCTTCACTGGGCTTTTCATGCTGTTCTAATCACTGTGCCCTGTGCACGGGAGGAGGCAGCCAACAGCCCATGACGACACCTGCTTTTTTGGGGCCAGCAGCAGAAATGAGAATTAACTCTGCATCAACTTGTATTTTGTTGTTTCAAAACCCCAACCTGGGATGCATTAATAAAATTTCCACTTGGAGAAAAACAAAAAAACTCTGCTATTACCCAGGAGTGTTATTTTGGGTTCTGTGCATTCTTACTGCTTGTAATTGTCAGGATTAAGAACAGTTCCCAGATTCCATCTCTATCTAGTTCAGCTTGTTCCCAGGATTTACATTGCACTAGGTTGCTGCAGTTTGTATTCTCCTTGCTCTGTTCCCTCCCCATACATTAACCAATCACCAGGATTAATGCATTCCTGAAAGGTAAGGAGCAGAAGCCTGTCTCCTTGACAGCAGGGGACAAACACATCATAAATACATAAAAATAAACATAAATAGTTAGAGCCAGCAGCAGATTGTGTTGGCAGTAAAGCAGGGTTTGCTTAATGCTTTATGGAAATGAAAGCTCTATCTTCTGCCTTCACTGCCATCATTAAGAGAACCCTTTTAATCTGCTCTCTGAACATGATTATCATTTCTATAAACATAAAATATGCTGCTTTAACTCTAAATTCCCCCCCACCTCAGATTAATGTCATTGAAAGTAATAGCAATTAAAATAAGAGGCTGTCCAGACAGGCACTGCAAGTGCACATTCAGATAACAAAAGAGCAGAAGTTCAGCAGCTGGTTTGACACAGGCAGGAATACCATTTCCAACAGCCTTTCTCAACATTCAGTTGCTCTTCCCCTGGCACCTGGCTGGTGATGGAAGTTAGATCATGTGTGGCCATCCAGGGTAAAAACCTTATTTTGAATAGGTCTTACAGGCCCTCTTATCCTATGGGACTTGACAGAGTTGACTGATCTGAAACTGGCTGAGGCTCAGTGCAGCAATATAACATGGTACATGAGTTATTGCAATATGGATTAAGTGCTATACACAGATATAAAATGACTGAATGACTGCAATTGTTGAGCTAGGAATAAAACAAGTAGAATTCTGTGTGCTAAGTTTCATCTCACTGTCTTAAATTATGCATCCATGTAGCACAGAAGCAAACCCAACAAAATGGTGATATTGCCCAATGAACTATCAACCTCTGGGAATGTGCCAAACCTGATCACAGTAACATCCAGCTGTCTTCTGTGCTAGATAAAATTATTTTCTGATCCCAGGTAGGCTCCTGAGGGACCAGTGGGAGCTTTTGACTTCTGTGAAGCAGAACATTTGCAAACTGGGAAGGAAAGTTCTATGCTTGTAGACATTGCAGCTGCCTTGCTCTTAGTTTGTAAATGTCAGACTCGGTGCTCAGCTTCCCTATGAGCTCTTCATGCTTCTCTGACAGCAGGGAAAGAGAGCATTGCTGGTGTAACTGGCTGCTCCCCAGTTTCTGCACCATGGCAAGGTGGAATCCTGCTGATCTGAGTGGGTCTGCAGGAGCAATTCTCTATGCCCCCATGAAAGCTGGGGAATGTCATGGACATGTGGGAGAGGAAGGGATTTCTCTGGAATAAGCTATGTGCCTGTGCCTTTTAGGGCAGCTTCTTAACATGGTAAGGAACTGAACAGCTTCTGGGGTCTGACCACTTCTGGAGTAAAAGCAGCTGAGAGCCAGGAGGCAAACTGAGGAATGAAATGACCTTTTCTTGACTTTTCCTACACCTTCATTTCCAGTGGCAACAGCTAACAATTGGCAGCAGTTTTAGTTACAGTTTTATGTTTTTATATGTTTACTTAGCAGTTCTACGGATGGTTTCAGATCAGATGTTGTTATTTTACACCTGTGGGATAAGATAGAGCTTACTGTGGAGATTACACTGAGTAACTAAACAGCCTTTCCCTTTTGCAGTCTTAGGGGCTTGCTCTGTGAACTGCTCTTTGTAGACAGATCATTCATTTCAGAAAATAGGCTGCAGGAGTTTCCTCTTCTTTGATGGTCCAGTTCCACTGTTCAGTGGCCAAATAATTTTTACGAAAAAATTTTTACAAAAGCCTTTGTTTATGTAAAGAATAAATGTTCAGACTACTTTTTCCATAATTCAGGTCTGACATTTATCCTAAGTACTCAGTTACTTGAAGGAACTGTGTCATGGTAAACAGTAAAAAATTGGGCTGGCCTTTGAACGTCCTCAGAAGATGTAGGCTAGGACAAAGCCATAGGTGTCAAAGGAGAAATATATTCTCATCCTACCTTCTTTTTCTCCTGTTTCAGGGTACTACATTTTTAGTCCTGTTTTTGTTGTTGTTGTTTCTCTCCTCCACACCCCAAAATCTGTGGACTTGCAGTAAAGAAACTTTGAGGCAGGGACACAAGAAGTTTGCCCGTGTCTTTGCTAAAGCCACTGGCAGCACAAACAAGCCAGTGCAGGAACAAACCTCTTGAGGTGGGCTGAACCAACTTTCTGCAGAGAGCAAGGAAGACCTGGTAACTACCTGGTCCTTTCTTTGCTCCAGGAATAGTGCAACTACATGCTGTCCCTTCCCTTGGGCAGATGGCGATTTGGATGCTGATCTTGCAGTGAGTCCCTCCTGCTCAGCTTGTTCGTGCTGTAACTTGAAAGTATTTTCCATGTGCGTGTGCTGCGCTGACTCCCAAATGTTGGAAAGAAGGACTGTATCGAGATCAGATTTAATCTAAAAACTTAAAAATAGCACTGGGAAGATAAACCTGGAATAGCTCCCTTGGTCTACTGTGCACTCTGCTTAGCACTTCCTTTCACCCTGCAGCCCAGCCCATCACTCCCATGTGGTGTCACCGTTGCCATAGCATATGTTAGTTACTGGACTGGTGCCATTGGTTTCCAGAGAAGTAGCACATAGTTTTTGCATACAACCCTCCTGATAAATTTCTGCATGGTTTCTTTGCTGTGATTCAGTTAATGGAATCCTTCTTGTATGAGAAAAATTAAAGAATGCACGTGACAAAAGACCAAAATATCTAAATCTTGTGATGTTCTGCAGGTACCCTGATTAAAAATGCTTCAGACTTGGTGCTGTTGTTGTATGTGAGACAAAATGGCAGGTAAAAAATCTTTATTACTGGTAGATTTTATAAGGCCAGCTGGCATCTGAATGCCAGCCCCAAAGAATCAGCATATTAAATAACTATTAGTTCTTTTCATACCCCTTTTACTCTTCATTTTACTCCTGACCTTATTCATGTCACGAACTGTGAGTTCAAGCAAGGTGACAAACTGGCACCCTAGAAATGCACCATTTCTCTGGCATTACACATACACAAGTTTCATGAACTTTACAATACTCATGGTCAAAAAGCATTAGAAAAAAAATCTCTAAAGTTACTCTTGGTTTTTTGTATTCTTCAGAATTAAGCTATGTCATGTATTTCTGCAAATGAACAGCACCCACTGCAGTTTCACTGAACTGAGAGAAAACTTTGAATTTGTTTTATTTTTCCCCTCTATGTACATTTTTTAAAAGCCTGTCAAGAAACAACAACAGAGAGAAGAGAGGCAATCTTATATTCTGGAAAGACAACTGCCACAACAGAATCTAAAGCTCTTGTTTTTTGGCTCACTAACTTGAATGCTTGAAGAGGATGGGTTGTAATCGCCCCCAAGCTCACTGAAAAGCACTTCATGTTCTCAGGGGTATTTATTAAACTGAAGATCCATCTCTCACACTGTACATGACAAAGGTGAAATAATTATGCAAAGAAGTAAGGAAGAAAGAATTGCTGATCGTTTCTTAGTGCACATGCTAGACATAGCATGTGTCCTTCTAATTCACAAGAAAGTGAATTTAGTCTTTTAGTCTTGTTCAAACAAGGGAAAAGTACAGGACCTTGCCTTGTGGGTCAGTGTGCAGGGGGTCTGAAGATCTGATAGACTCTGAAAACTGCTACCTGTGGCATATCTTGACACAGAAACCAAAACGAGCACACAGCACGGGTACTGAGGTGCCTCTTGTTCAGCTGATGCCTTTGATGTTTTAGGAGAGTTTTTAGTGCTGATGCGGCAAAACAACTTCAGAATGTGCAAAACCATAGCAACTGCTGCAGGAGGATGTATCTGGAAACAAAATACCCTTGTCTCTTTGATTTGACTGCATTTCTTCCCTTACAAGACAACAGCAGCAGTGCCCCTACCTGCAGTTTTTTGTTACAATAGCATTAATTTGGAGTTTCAGAAGAGACTCCAGCCCAGCCATGTGGGACAGAGGGGCACACATGCTGAAACCAGATGTGATTTTCTTGGGATAAGGGAGTGCCAGCCACTGCCTGGTGATTTTTCATGGGATTAAAAGGTCTATGGGGCAGAAACTACTATTGCCCAGTGTGAGGTTCTCCCCAGTACTATTGGCAGAAGAATATGGGATTGTAACATCTACTTCTGGGCCCCCAGTGCCAGGACATAGCCTATGCAGAGGCTGTCCATCTGTCTGTCAGGTCTTGATAGATTAAATTGAATAAAATCATATACATTTCTTGCTTATTAACATACCCAAAATATATACAGTCATGCCTCAGTGTTTTTTTTTTTTTTGAAGCAGGAAATATATAAAACAACTTCAAACTTCTCCTTGAGTAGGAAAAGTTAATTTCAAGTGCTTATAAGAAAATGAATTGTAATGAATACATGATCAAAAATTGTAAAATTAATTTTTACCTTTATTGTAAGACACTATTTTAGTTTACAGGTGGAGTACTACAGGATTTTGGAAATAAAGAAATACCACAAGAATCCAAATGGAGAGGCCCTTTCTGTTGCAAAAGAAAGATGCAAAGGAGAAGTCTTCAGCCAGAGAGAGCCAGGAGTGGCACAAAGGATCAGCCTTAAGGGTGAGTGGGTGCTGGCTAGCCCAGCTAGCTGCAGAGTTACCTTAATACCCAGCCTCCCTCAAATTCCTGGAACTGATTAGTCGGTAAGTGCAAGGAAAATAGTCGTGCAGCAAAAGGGAACGGAGGCAATTTTTGAGCGGCGTAATTTCTGTGATCTTTTCCCCCACACCGGCATGCCCTTATGCTACAGATAGAACTGCTGCTGGACCAGTCAATGCAATGACATCTCTCTCCACTGTCAGAAAGCCAAAGGAAATCTGCTCATGATTTCTCCACCTGTTCCAGAGTCCTGCATTGCAAGGCCAGGACACAGGAGCCTCTCTGGGCTCGCAGGGACTGCCAGTTCCTGCCCAAATCACAATTACTCTGTCTGAAACAGGCCCTAGCTTAACAGACGAGCGGGTTTATTGTGCCCAAAACCGGGAGAAACCTGCCCAAAGACACGCTTCCAGCCCCTCGTAGCAAAAACCGCTTGTTACATTTCCGCCGCCTCCTCCGCGCCGCCAGCGCCGCCACCCCCGCGCCCCTCGCCCCCGCCGCTGCGCCGGGGATGGCCGCGGCTGAGGAGACACCTGGGTTTCCCTGGCAACAGGTGCCGCGCCGGCCGGGGGAGCCGGGAGAGCCCGGGATTCCCCGCTCGGCTCCGCGCCGCCGGCGGCCCCGGGCGCGCCTCGCCNTGGCGGGGTCGGGGCGATGCAGGGCTCTCGGGGTCAGGCACCGCGGCTCGCCCCGGGCCGTGCATGGCGCACCTGCCTCGGAGAGGGTGCAGCTCCTCAGCACAGAGCTGAGCCCTGTTTCCCTGGGGCCGGGGCTTGCAGGCTGCCCCCTCGCTGCCCTCCGCCTCCGCCACCCTGCTTTGCCCGCCCGGGCCATCTCTCTTCCCAGCCTCTGCCACCGCGCTTGGCTTCGCCGACGGCCTCCCCTTGGCTGGGCGGGTTTTTCCGTCCCCGCTGCCCACCCCGTCCCTGACACCCGCCCTGAGTGTGCCCTGGGGCCGCTTTGCTCTAGCGTGGGCCTGGGCTCATACAGCTGGTATCTGCCCTTTCATGCGCTTCAACCAGCCAAGGCTTGTCCGCTCCCCCTTTATTTCTTCTTGTTTACATTTGTCCTTAGCGAAGGCTGGCCGGCCACCGGCCTCGCTGGTGCCTTGTGCCCCCATGGTCAGCAGGGCAGTGGCGGTGCCTGGTCCGTACGCTCCCCCCTGGCGCCCGCCCGGCGCTCTGGGCGCTGTCCCCAGATATCGGGGTGGATGCTGCCGCCCGATCTCGGCTCCCTGTGCTGGGCACAGACGCATCAGGTTGGGCACGGTTCTCTGCTGAGGCTGTGTGGCTCCCGAGCAGAGCTGGCTCCTGCGTGGGCGGTGAGCTCATGTCTGTCTGCGCGGGCCCCCGGGGGCAGACGGGCCCGCGGGCCAAGGCTCTGTTCCTCGGCGGGTTGCGGGTCCCCTACCAGAGGGGAAAATCCCCCGATTTTCACTGTGGGTGAGGTCACACAGCCATGGGCAGTAGTCTAAGGCTTGCCTCGTTGCGGCCAAGTAATTCCTTTCCTACTGCTTTATTTTCTTTTCTTGAAACTCAAACCTAAGGCACAGCAAAGGGCAAAAGAGAACAGTGCATATCCTGGTACATATTGTTTAAAAAAAATCCCAAACAAGACCTTTACAATTGCACAATTGCAAAAAACATTAAAAAGAATCTTTAGGAAAAGTTCTTTAACAAATGATCCCCGCTTAACATTTGCCTATTTGTTTTGTAATAGTAATGCTTCGGTGGTACTTGCTACTAAGGTTAGATGTCAAATACTCTTCCCATAAAATTTATCAGGAGAATGGGGCTGATTGGTGATCTCAGGCACTGATACAACAACAGTATCACAAGTGAAGGTACAAATTGACCTTGAATGTCAACAGAAGGCTTTATCCACAATTTTTTATTGCACACAAGACTTCTGGACTCTTCTGTGTCCCTGTGTTTCCTTTGTGTTGTGTTTGCAGAAAAAGAAAAGAAGCACAATGCTCATTTTACTTTGCTAAAACCAAAAGTTGTTTATAGTTGTGTGGCCAGCGTGATATTTCCTGATAATGTAAAAATTCAATTGAAAAAGGAAATAATGTGTTGCCTTGCATTGTTCCTGCAAATAACTTAGAGGGAGATAACTTGATAAAAACATTTCTATCACACCCTCTGGTTAGTTAAGTGCAGCTATTATGGTTCCAAAAATAGATAGTCCCTGAAAGTGCCTGAAATGTGCAACATGAAGGTCAGTTCTGCACACAGTCTTTTCTGTCACAGCCATTCTGCCTTAAAATTGTCACGGATTTCTCCTCAATTTCTTTAATTCAGTCATACTTTTTCATTGTTCTATAAAATAGATGCATATATGAAATCAAAGAGAGACAAGCTTGTAGTCAGAAAGTAGCCAACAATAGTTGTTTGATGCAATAAAAATAAAAAACATTTAGTGGTTTGAAATAAGGAAAATTATCACTTTTAAAATGGTTTCTGGCAAAACTCCATGACTAACTTTCTTTAAGAAATGTATCTACTAAATAATGAATAATGATCCTCTATAAACCATCCACAGAATTGCTTTTTTGTCTTATTTTTCAATGACTTAAAATGTTTTGGCTTTCCAGCATTATTGATACTAAATCAGCTGGCTGACTGCGGGTATGTCTTCACAAAGAGACTTGTCAAGAGTTGCACAAAGCCCAGGAGGAGTGTGCTGGGGTGGATGTTGGGAGATCAGGGCCATTTCCAGAAGGAGCAGGATGCTTTTCTTGTGCTTAGCCTCGGGCACAGACATGGCTTACTCCTTCCCTCAGTCAAAAAAGGAACTTCAGAGGCTTGAGCATACGCCCGGATGGCTGCTAATGAGACTGTTTTGTCTCTTCATATATTTCAAAATCTACGTGTCATATTTCAGTCTCTGGCCTTCTGGGCATTTGTGTCTAATTAGGCTGTAGGGCCTCCCGTTCAAGATTACCTATGCTGCCTGGTGCCCAGTTTCTTTATATGACTTTGGCAATAAAGTAGATTACCGTGGGTTTATGTGCAAGCAAATTAGGGACAGATGTAAGCATTCTTATAAGCCTTGTTCCTGCTTTCTTAACACGAACTGAATTCCACCATCATCTGTTTCTTTCTAAATAAAATGTGTAGTGTGCTGATTGTAGCATATTTATAACTGGGTGTATGTGCTCTGTAAGATGTGAGACTTTTAAATACTTCATTTTCTCTTGCCGCCTTCTTTTTTTTTTTCTTCCAAATGAAAAACGATAGTGCTTCAAGAAAAGTTTCCCAGTTCCAGATAGAATGAATGAACAAGAGAAAAGGATTCTGGGCCAAGTAGAGCTATTCATAGCTTAAATAGCAACAAATGTTTTAAGTTTGTTTATGTTTTCAGAACAGCCTAGAGTAGAATGGAGAAAACAAAACACATAGTACCTGAACTGGTGTTTAACAGTATGAAGTAATATTGCATTGTTTAGGACTTCTGTTTCCTTGTGCTTTAAAAACCCCAAACAAATTTCCCTGTGCATTATAGGAGAAATGTACAAAAACTGCTAAGGCTGTCTCCTTGGCGTCACTGAATAAATAAACCATATTGTAAAGGTATAGAATCACAGAATGGTTTGGGTTGGAAGGGACCTAAAATATCTCATTTCAACCCTTTGTCAAGCAGGGAACCTTCCACTAGACCACGTTGCTCAGAGCCCCGTTGAACCTGGCCTTGAACAGTTTCAGGGCTGGGCCATCCAAAGCTTCTTTGGACAACCTGTGCCAGTGCCTCACCACCCTCACGCTTAAGATTTTTTTCCTAAGAACTGATCTAAACCTGCTGTCTTTGAAATTAAAAGAGTGGTTTAAAGTCATTCCTGCTTGTCCTATCACTACAAGCCCTTGTAAAAGTTCCCTCTCCAGCTCTGTTGTAGCCCCTTTAGGTGCTGGAACCCCAACTCTCACAGGCTGTTTTCGGAGAAGTGCTCCAGGCCTCTTGGTGGCCTTCCTCTGGACTTGCTCCAAAAGGTCCCTGTTCTTCCTGTGCTGGATGCAATGCTCCAGGTGGGGTCACATGAGAGCAATTAGAGGGGCAGAATTGCCTCCCTCAGCCTGCTGCCCGTGCTTTTTTGATTGTAATTCTCCAGATTTTTGTTCTCTTTCTCAGTGCTAGATCCACTCTTAGGATGCTATCCCTGGCTTTGTTGAGCCAAAACCTGAAGTGAAATCCCAATTCCAATGAGCTAAATTACAAGATTTACTGAACAGTTGTCTCATCTTACGTGTCAGGAGAGCTGGGTGCATAATCAAAGGTAGTTGCCACCTTAAAAGAACCTTAAAAATATCTAGAAATACATGTTAAAATGAAGTATAAAACTCATCAGATTTTTTAAAAGTTACAGTTTTGGAATCTGAAATACTGTGTTTGAAAACAAAATTCTTCATCAACTCATTAGGAGGACTTAAGAATAACTGTCATCTGATACCCAAACTCTTGCTTAATATAAATCTTAGGGATTTTACCTCAAGTTCCCCGCTGACAGCTCTTCAGAAAAGCATTGGAATTCAAAATTCAGAAATTCACAATGAGACGGTGAGGAAAAGTGCACCATGAAAAGTGAGTGGCTTCTGCTGTCACACTCCAAGATTTTTCCTTGTGATTGTGCAGTTTGATAGAGTAAATTTTTATTTCTTTGAAGATAAAGGATTAGAGAAGAAACATTGATACATAATCCTTGGATTTAAATCGTATTATTGAAGTAGTTCCGCATTTGAGAATGCTTTCAAAAAAATCAACACTTTGTGTTTACAGGACTTGGAGTCCTGGTAAACTCATTTTTCCTAACATTGCATATGTTATGAAAAAGAAGATAGGCTGCCTGAATGTCATATAATGACAGATGTTTTCATCTAGCAGAAATACTGAACAGCCACCCTTTTGTGGGCAACTTTTATGATAAAAGAATTTCTTTCCTTTATGAAGGGTTGAAACAACTAGGACAGGCAATCACATCCTGAAATGTCTCTGCTTTGGTTTCTGGAATACGGAGGAGTAAGAAGTGAGGAAGCATTGCCTGCAGGCCTGGTGGGAAGAGCTGAATGCTTGGGAATGGGCATAGTGGAATCTTCTCTGCTCTCTTGGAGGTACCATGCCCTGCCCCCTGCCTCCCCAAACCATGGTGAGGGACAGCCTTGCAATGCCTTTGGAGTCTGATTCTGGACTTGGTGCTGGGAACCTCTGTCTGTTAAGGAATACAACAGCACACTTCTGTGTATCGTACAGTCATTCATTTTCATTGAGACCAAAGTGACTGATCAACAGTAGAATGTGCCTTCAGAAGAAGCTACTTTTCATGGGAAAACTATCACTTTAAAACCCCTCTTTCATGCTGTAACATTCCAGAGATGAACAAAAATCTGCAAGCACTAACCTTGAAAAGGAAACGTTTGGTCCTGACAGATGAAATGCAGGTGATCTCATTAGAGAGCAATCTTAAAAGGTCTCAGAAACTGCAAACCTAAGTCTAGTTGGTGTTCTACAAAATAGTTTTTCTAGTGAAGGGCTTCATAATTATTTTGTATATCAGATGTATCAAATGTAAGGGAGAGGTTAAATGTCTTAATAAGTTAGGAAGGCAATAACCTCATTTATCAAAAAGATAAGAGGAACCCAGATGACAGAATTATCAATATTTTGCAGGGAAAGAAAGCATATGGTAGCATTAAGAAATGTACTGCAATTGGTTGGGGGGTTTGCCTTTTGGTGTCAGGACACTAACCTGAACTCTGAAAAAGCATTTGGGGAAAAAATATTCTTACAGACCCTGTCTGGACTGTATGTGCTGGTGCAAATAAAATGTGAGTGGCATTTTGGGACTTCTTTTTTTTTTGTGTATGTGTGTATAAAACTGGAGTAGGACTCTGTGTCTTGGATCATTCTACTTTTTATTTTTTCAACAATTTTTGAAGTCAATGTAGCTGCAACTTGGCTATCCTGTTCTTCCTTTGACTGGAAACTGGCCAAGGGGATGGTTGGCAAGCCTGTTTTTTGGAAGTCTGGACATCTTGCTGCATTGGGCCCTCTGCAGTACTAATAAACCATGAATAAACTTCCTGGCATTTCTTTAACAACATGATGGTTAAAGAGCAATCCGTTTAAGCCTTCAGAGAATAGCTATTGCAGAAGAGCAGAAAACACAGTCCATTGACATCTAGCAAATTGCTCTTTTCTTGCTAAAGTAGAAAGGCTTTTTTTGATCTTCGCACAGCAGAAAGGATAGTCCTGGGACATAGTATAAATAATAAACTACCATTCATAAATACAGTTTTTCCACTGTGAAGTCTTACACACACTGATTAAGAATCTCTTTTCCTCACTTGATCTGCATATGATATTCATTGAATTTTGTGTCCTGTTCTTGCATTTGTGTTTTGGGATCTCATCTTGAAAATGCCATTCAAGTTGCTGTCTAGTTTGCATCTCAGCTGGCCAGAGCCAAGTAAACATCCCTAGATCCAAGGGACGTGTCTTTAACTTTCCCTGGACGGGGTGCTGCAGGCAGAATTGCTCTGCTGTGTATCAGAGGGACATTATAAAGACAGTTCTGAGGGAACTCGTGGTTCAGGGGTGCTGCAGGTGAGCCAGGGGCCGTCTGGTCTGTGCTGCTGCTCCTCAGGGGGCTGAGTGCTGTGGCCTGTAAGGAGCCCCCATCTGTGCCATGAGCCTTTGACCAGCAGCTTCTCTTGGGTGGTTTTTCCTGCAGCAGGGAGCAGAACTCTGGGGGATGCACATAAGGATTTTCCATGATAGAGGGGTTCTGTACTGAGTGTCATGGTGGCTGCAGTCAGCAGTACCACAGCTTTTCCTCCCCTGCAACGCTTCTCTATGTGGCATGCAAGTCACTAATGAGTAGCTAATTAGGCATAAGTGATCATTATTTTATTCTGTTTTCCTGTAATAAATGTATTCAAGTCCCTGTTCTCACTGGTTTATGAAAATGACCAGTTTCATAGTATTGAAAACAAGTTTCAAGACAAATAAAAATGATAAACCATTTTCTTTTCTGTCTAAGAATGTTAGACTTGATGACCAAAAAAATGAAACCCAACAAAGAAAAAATACTGCTATGAAAATCCCCAAGTGAGAAGGTAGGAATATGAAGGTTCTATAAAATAAAAGTTAAGTACTTTAAGAAATTGATAAAGGCACACAAAAATCTCAATGGTGAATGGGATAATGGATGAAATACCTTTTTCTTGTCCTTTTTTTTTTTTTAATTTTAAAGAAGCCTAGTAAGAACAAAAGGAGTCTGAACAGAAGAGTGGGCTGTTGTTGGTTGAAAAATGTCTGTTAGAATTGAAGAAAAATATTCATTGAATTACTTCAGTTCTTCAGGTGTCAGTACAGAATAAAGTACTGAGGCTGTATCTTGGCTGTTGGTGATGGTAAAGCACACAACAGCCTCCTCCACCTCTGCTGTGTGGGCTGCTCTTGTGCTACTCTTTGGCTTATTTAAACACCTGGACCTGACAACTAATGCCCAGAAGTTTTTATGGAATTCACTGTAGAGTTCTTTGGGTTATGAAGCTTGAATTTTTCAGTATGTTTTGAAACATTGAGAAATTACAGTGAACTTGGAAATTTGTCACCAATGCTTTCAAAAGGAATCTTCTGGATAATTGGAAGCCTATCAATTTGGCCCTGGTCCTGGAAAAAATGAAAGAAATTCTCTAACTGGGCTACGTTTAAGCTTCCTATCATTCTTTAAGTCTAGTCACCCATGATTTTTTGAAAATAGATTTTATCAACCTGCCTTTTTATTCCTTTCTTTATTCTGTTTTTTGAGAGATAACAAATACAGTTTGATCAATGCCATTGTGTTGAAGTAATATATAATATGCTTCTGTGAGGCATGATTTTTTGATCAAGTGACTAGACTGAAATGAAATCAATTTGATGCTTCTTAAATGGACTAAAAGCTGGCAGACAGGCTATGAAACATGACTGTAAATGGGCAATCCTCCCTGAGTGTGTACCTTTCTGTTGGATCCTATAAGAACTGGTTATTAGCAGTGACTATTTAGCACTTTATTGATGACCTAGATGGTACAATATCAGTTTTCCACAGTAAATCTGAGAAAGAGGAAAGCTCTCTGATGCAATGGGATTTTTAGTGAGTGTTAGTAAAGTGGGTGCAAGCTGTGGTGTGCTGTGAGTGAGGTTTTAGTGAGCTGCTGTGGCTCTTAGAGATGTAATGGCAGTACTGAGGATAGAGAAGTATTTTGCACATATACATCGTGTTGCTGTTAAGACGGAGAAAAGGGGCTAGATAATGTCAGGGGTTAGATAATGTGACAGTAAAGGATTTGAAAAAATGGACCCCCAAGTTCACTATGTGCTTGATTCACCAAAGAGGGGTGGCCCAGTTTCACTTGCACTGTTTTAGTACCTGTTCTGGTTCATCATAGGGGAAGGAATTCTTCAGTGTAGCCAACACCAGCCTAATAAAATGCGCTGTCTAGAAGGTGAAACTGGACAAGCAAGGTTTGTCTTTGTAACAGTGAGGTAAACTCACCACTGGAATATTAGTAACAGTATAAACATTATGTAAAAAAAAATCCCAGTTAAAAAGGACTATGATTTTTGAAGACTTGTATTTTTCAGATCTGAACTCTTAGATACTCCTGTTGTATTAAAAAATATTACTTCAGTTCAGGGTGGTTTTTTGTTTAATTTATGGCCATTTCCAAGAGGACAGTGGTTCTCTTTTTGTTTAGAGAACTTTGGATCTTTATTCAGGCTTCTGAATATTGATGAAACTTAATGGAGTCTCTTGCTCTACTCAGATATTATATCAAAGAATTGGTTTTATTTCAAGTTTTTATTGGCAGGAATGAAAGCAGGGAAGGTAATGTGTATGCTTTAGAACTTCAGAGATGTCTCTACTCCCCTCTCCTGTTGCTCTCTTACCATGTTCCTTGAGCCTTCCCAAATAGCCAGGGCAAAGAAACCAGGAATTTGACTTATTTTTCCTTCTGTTCTGTTTTTTGGGCTTGTAACCACAGTAGATGAATATAGTGCCCTACTCAGGCAAGGTTTCTGAATTGGCTAAATGCAGTAGGGGACAAAGATGAAATTTTTATGTTGGGCTAGATGAGATTCTGCACTGTGCTTGACAGAGGTTGTATGAAAACCTTAGTAGGGAGTTTTCCTGTGACTGTGTATATGTGGCTTACATATGAATTTTGTGGCTCTCTTCAGAGGTGTGATTGTTTAAGATTATATTGAAATTTGTTAATGTTGAAATGTTGGGTGACAGAAAGAAAAACCAGTTTCAGTTACAACTTAGATACCATGATGAGCCCAAGGGATCTTAATGAGGTTCTGCTCCACAACCTCAAGAACTAGAATTTAGAAGTTTGATCTTCAGAAAGTCCATTGCATTTAAGTACAGCTGTGAGTATCTGTTCAGTTTTTGTTAATGCTGTTCACTCCTGATAGGGCTCTGAGACTAATGCATGAAAATGTTTTTCATCTAGGACAGTTAATGTTCACCTGCATGTTTTTCACCTTTTTGCCAAAGCAATGAAAAATGCTCCTCAGTTGAATCCAGGTATTTCATAATTTCATATACAATTAGTACAGTTAGTAATTGTACGTGCCATTTCTCTCCCACTTTTGTCCACTGGAACAATTTATCCTTCCATCCTACTAAAACTGAAAATCATTAAGCTGCCTTGCTTTGCAGAGGTCTTTGAAATTACATGCCCAGATCACCTAGAAACAGAGCCAGGGGTAGTATCACTGAGTCTCAAGCTGCTCCTTTATCCACTGGACCATGCTGATGACACCATTTAATACAAAATTTGATAAGTACCCAAGAGCAAATGCATAACCAAGTTTCAGGTCTTGCTCTAGGAGTACATTGAGAATATTTTTTAAACCGTGATGATAAATTCTTTTTCAAACAGCTTTTTAAAAAAATGTTTATAAAAATATAAATAGATGTGTCCCTCCATGTTTGTTCTCGGGAGCAAATTTACATTTTTTTCCTGTGACAATAAAAAGACTTCCTTCCCCACCCTATCGCTGTTCCAGTTACTGCATTGAAAGCCTGCTCTGTGTTTATGTTCAATTCCTATTTCAGTTTACCAGTGGTAGCAGCCTACGACATGCACAGACTTCATTCTCCAGCAGTTGCAGGAGCACTTACACATTGGAACTGTTTGTAACATCAGTAGAACTCTCTCTTTCTCCTCTATGATGTCATGCCTTAAAATGATCCTTTCTCCCCAGTTTTTGCCACAAATTGAATTTCTTATGAGAACTGATAATTTTCCATCAGGCTTAAAAAGAAGATCCAGTTGCTTTCTTTTGCTCCCTGCAATTTGTGCTGAGCTGTGCCCTGCTGTTTCACAGCTGGATTGAGGGTATCTCTGATAAAGGGCTGTGTTGTTCAACTGGAGCTTAGTGCAATATTCTCTTAGTCTTGTGTCTTGGTCTTTTAGTGTTACAGTCTACAACTTACTATCCTTATCTGTGCCTGTCTTCTCTATCTTGCCAGAAGAATGAACTTGGCTGTGGCTGTCTCATGTGTAGCCAGGACTATCAGTGTCCTTACTAAAACAAGAGTGCTGCTCCTGTACGTGTCCATATTCCAGTGACCTGCCCACCGGCAGGCATTGCACACTTACCTGAGAGAACTCCTGTTCACCTGTCTGATGCCTCTGTTCAGAACATTTGGATTATTAAATCATCTGTATGAAAGATACTGACCAACCTTGATGGAAAAGAAATACATACCAGTGTCATAGGCATACATGCCAAGAGCAAGACTGATTAGGAGCTTTCTGGTTACAATCTAGCACCCAGCTGTAGATGGATGAGTATTTTCTATGACCAGTAACTATTTATGGATGATTCCTAAACACAAGAACTGAAAGGATTAGCAAGATGTAAGGTATGTGATTCTTTGCCCTTTCCACAAACATCAGGGTCACAGCTAAAAAGAACTGCAGTGAGGTAATAAAAATATTCTTTTTTTTCCCAAGCTTTAAAGATCAGCACTCTTTGTCATGGAGCAAAATGGCATGGAAGTTGAACTTCTGTTCCCACAATTGTATTTAAGAAGTGCTCATGAATCTTGACAGACTTATGAGTGATTGTAAGCAGCTGACTGAAAACAATAGGCCTGTGCATGCCACGGGACATGGGTGGGCCCCAGCCACTGTCAGTGTATCTGTGCTGGGCAAGTCTTATGTGTCAGGTACAATATGCCAGGGCAGAGCCCCAGGAGCTGGGGCACGCTGCAGCACGTTTGAGCTTCAGTCCCCGCTGTTCCTCAGCTGCTCAAACACTTTATTTGAAAAAATGGCTCAAATAAAGAGTATTTTGTGTGCTTTTTCTTTTTTTGGAGAGGCTGAACTGTGTCTTCCCTTGATGCAAATTCACATCTGACAATACGTTGTCATAGCTTTAACCCCAGCCCACTCTCTTAGTCTGGGGGGGCACATGTTGCCAGCTCAAGGCTAGTTCACAGAGAGGCAGATACAGCTGGGTCCATGTGTATTCCATGTGTATATGTTCATAGCTAAATGTTGTGTTAACATGGATATAATTAAGGAAAAGATAATTCCTGGAGAGGTTGTCTTGGACTGAAGATCTTCCATGGCCAAGGGCACCAAAGTTTGCAAAGTCAAATAATTTTTGTGATGCCAAAACCTTATTTCTTAAAATATGAAAGGAAGATACAGAAGAAGAAGAAGAAGAAGGAGAAGAAGAGGAAGAAGCAGAAGAAGCAGAAGTAGAAGCAGAAGAAGCAGAGGAAAAAAGTGCAATAGTGAGGTTGTTGCTGGTGGTATTTGAGGATAGACTGATAAAGGGAATAATGATATGACAAAGAAACTTTTACATCTGTAACTAAAAATCTACTGCTGTTTTGTGGTAGCTGAATCAAAATCAGTAAAACATTTTGCTTCTTTTTTTTTAAGTGCAATTGCCTCTGGGTGGAAAATGTTTCCTAATGTCTCCTAAATTCTTTAACTGATGTTCCTGTGAGTATATGAAGATGTATTCTGCACCAAGGAATACTGTAGTCTGAAATCTGTTTTGGAATCATGTTCTCTGGTAAATATAAGATATGAGAAGCTAAATAGTTACACTGAAAAGACTTTACATTTGAAGGTTATTATGATATTAAATTGCATATATATGATTTTAAGGAAATACTGTGTTGATCTTTAGATAATTGAGAAGATACTAGTTTAGTAAAAAAAACATTACTGGAAATATATTACTTAGGGCTAAAAAGCTGTTTATGTACAAAATCTTTCATATCCTACATATATTAAATGCAGCATACTCTGTCTATAAAGATCTTCTGTGGCTTACAATTTGATCTGAGCACCATGTAATAAAAAGTTCTGCTGAGATGAAATTCTGTGTAATTGAAAGCCCAAATGAGGAAGATGCCTAGCAGGAAAGGAATAAAATGCACAAGCTATAAATAAATGGACATGCTGAAGTTAGTATATGAGGTACTTTTTATTTCTATAACCTGGAATGCTAATTTCAAAAAAAAAAAACTACAAAAAAATGGAAAGGAATTTCGACCACTGTCACACTCAAAAGGTCTGTGTGACAAAAGGCAGGTGATAAAAAGAATGAGATCACAAAAGTGGTATGTTTGCAAGAAGAAAAAAGAGGCCTTTACCAGACTACAAGTAAAACCAAGATATGATGAAGAGTTACTGCCTTTTATAAACTAGGTACTTTACACAGTGAAGGGAATTTCATAGTTCAACAGAACTGCACAGGTGGGAAAGGTTGTATCCTATTTATTGCATTCTAATTTCTGTATCAATTGAGGTATGTAATTTTCAGGAAAAGAGATTTAATCTGATTATCTGGTAATTCAGAGATCCCATTATTATGTTTAATTTGCAAATGTTCATGACCTAGAACGTTTCACTAGGCAGCTGATAGTGTGAGGAAGAGCCAAAGCTGCGGCTGCAGCCTCCTGCTGTGCAGGGACTGTGTTGGTAGAAGCAGCTGCAAGGGAGTAAGGCAGACCTGGAAGCTGGGCTCCTGCTACATCAGCTGGGAATTAAATCAGTGTGTGGCTGAGATGGGATTGTCATAGTTGGTGTTCTTCCAGGAGATACACACGGCAAGGATTTGATGAGTGGAATTGTTAAACTGTATCTGAACAGTGCTACCCAGGGACATAACACTTCCTATCCTCAGGTCTCCAGGGGGAACTACAAGACAACAGGATTATCTGTCAGAGTGGATTTGCTCTGTAGACAGAAACTCCTTTCTACATGATTGGAATAGATAATTAATGGAGGATCAGATCATGCGGGCTTCTGAAGCAGATTAGTTTTTCCCTTTCCTTTTTCTCATTACAGCCTTTGTCATGAAAATGGATATACTTTATGCCATTTTCTGGTCTCCTTACAGTCATTACACTGGAAATGTTATAGCTTTTGGGTTTTTTTTCAATTTTTACATTCCTGAGGCCTGATATAATTGTTTTCTTATAATATATTCTGTTTCTGTGTCTTTATAAAAAAAAAGTAGCATAGGTGGAGTTTGTAAAGAAATTATATTCTTTCCTGACACCCTAAATATGTTATTGTTTAAAGAAATGATTAATTGTCTTAGGATAATATTTTCATTAGGACCTAGCTTAAGTACCTGGTCAAACATAAGAAAAGGTGGTGATCAGGACTTTCATGTTACAGACACTAAGAAGGAAAAGAGCTGTGTTTCTCTAGTCTGAGTTTAAGTATGAAGGAGATCCAGGTATTCTTGCATCTGACTCTGTATTGCTAGAAAGTCATCTAGCTTTGATCTGCCAGGGAAAATGATGGAGGATCTAATACAAGCTTTTGCAGAGCAATTTTGGAGGACTACTTACTCGGGTGAAAAGCAGTGAAATTGAAAATAACTGAAATAACTTTCTACTTGTGACATGAATTGCCTGTCACAGGCACCCAACCTTAAAAAAAAAAGTCTTAAAAATTTAAAATCTTGAGAAAGAGATAGTATCTTCAAAGAAGCATTAATACATAGATGTCATTTGGCTTCTGCTGTACTGGACTTCTCATTTCATAAGCTTTCATAGTTCAAACCACGTGCCTTGTTTCTAGACTAAAACTATCTAGTTTTAACTTCAATAGTCTGCTTTTTTAGTAATATTTTTGTCTTTTATGTTATTTATTCAACATCAAAAAAATGAGCAATGATGTCTAATTTTGGTGTATGTGTGACTTATAGGAGGTGCAGATTTTGGTTCACTTAGGTGATTCAGCACCTTCAGTTCCTACCCCAGTCAGGGTCAGAGGGGTCAAAACCCACACAGAATTCTGTACCTGCCTAAAGAATATTAATAGGATGAACTTGTACACCAAAGATCAGCAACACTTCCTTCTCTTCTGTACCCCAGATACCTGATGTGAGCAAATACCCTTAAAACAAAGTCAGATTGAGAAATACAGCAGGAGGTATTGTGTGTAGGTACGTGTGCTCCTGGAGCTTACTGGTATCCTGTTTGTCAGATGTTGCTGTTATATAATATCTATATATAATACATCTTCCATTTCTTTTTAATAATATTTTCTGGACACCTGTGGTGATGTTACTTTTTGACATCAGTCGTGTAACAAACTGGCTTGTGCTTTCAATTTCATGCCCATTAAAAATGGCTTAAAATGGGCTGCCCCCTTTTGGGGATAATCAGACTTCAGTTCAGTGATTTCAAAAAGCAATCCCATGGAGAAATACCAATAAACTAGAGAATCCTGAGCAGAGCAAGCCACTGCAGTGCAGAACATAATTCATAGAAAGCATTTGACAATAGCATTTTTGATGATTCATTCTCCTGACTCAGATGGAAGAAAGAACCAGGCATGGGAACAGTGTGCATTTGCAATAAAAGAATGAAAGATTGCAGGGGCACACTTGTTGTGATGACCCTGGAAATGATAGCAGGTTATTCTGGTGGCCATTCTGGGCCAGGCTGAGATGGGTCAGAGAGAGAGAGAGAGAGCGCAGTCAGTAAATTTATGAATGCAATATAAATTATTGAAGGATGCAGGGAAAATGTCTAGCCAAGTATAGCTGATGACTTTTTTTATAAGTTTGTCTGGTAGACATAATTTCACATGCTGTAGGACATTCAGCATTGTGTGACATCCTAATTTTTTCATAAATTGTCCTGTGAGATGGGGGCAACTCCGCACAAGATTGTTTTCATAGTGTTGTGTCTTGTATTTGCATTACCCTGTGACTAACTAGCAATGAGGTTTGCTTGAAGCTTCATGCACTGCTGAGCTGCAATGAAATCTCTCTGCCCTGTGAGCACTCTAGTATCTGGCATTGTGGTTGTTTTAATGGAATTATTTTTCTTGTGCAGGGACTCCAGTTTGGGCTTCCTTTGTCTGGCCACATCTGTCATGAATCTTGTTGGATTTGAGTAGGTTGGTGATGCCTTCCCTTTGCCGTGTTTAGCTGAGAACATCCTGCACATTTAAAAGCATGGGGAGAAAAGTTCCAGTGTGCAGAAAATCTTGATATTCAAGGAATTCATCTTAAAATGAAGAACACAGAATTAGTGTAGCTCTTGGTAACTGGATTAAAACTAACTACGTTCAAAAGAATTGTTATGCAATGCAGTCTCCTCCCGAGGAGGCCCCTAGTTTGGAATTTTTTGATTTGAATTGGGCTGAGAGGGAAAAACGTGCACTGTGCCTGGGTTTGCAAATCCCACATCATGTGTAGTGCAGTCAGGTGTGCCTGCCAGCCCCCTCTGTACACTGCAAGTACATCTCTAGTGACATGCTGAGCTGGAGGCTCTAAGTACCCCAGAAAGAGAAGGATGCCTTTTCAGTTAAGTCTTTTTGCTGTTTGCTGCTTGTTGCTGAGAAAACCTTCAGTAAGAGGGTAACCAGGTGTGGGATGCACAAGTGTCTCAAGGCTTGGGCACAACACAAGAGGGGCTGTGTGAGACATTTCCTGCTGAGCCCCAGCTTTGCTGTGCTCTTGGCCCCGCTGTGGATGTGGTTCCAGGTGGTTCCTGTGTGTGCCTTGGCTGCAGGTCAGGGCCACCTGTAGCTTGACTGTGCTGTGGGTGCTCGCTAGCTCTGGCCAAGTGACCTGGTGACATGATGGCAGGTGTCCAGCCCTGCCACTGGAAGGAAGTGGGGGTTTGCTTGGACTGGTGCAACCAACAGTGGTGCTGTGGACAGACTCTTCAGGTGGAGTGCAAGGTACTGATGCTTTTTTCTGGCTGATGCCTCTTTGCACTGGTCTTCAGAGGATGGTTCAGGTTTACTTTTGACCAATGAAGCATAGAAATGTTCTTGAAACCCAGGGAGAGTGAAGGAAGATGGGCTGATACAGATGCCTTCCTATTTTCAGTTTAGTTGTTTTCACTGCTGCCTCCATGCATTTATGCATACTAACTTCACAAATGCCTGGCAGTCTGTAAGCTTTACATCGTCTTTCTTTCAAACTTGGCTTAACCTGTCTGGGGAGTCTTCCGCAAGACTATATGAGTCACAAAAAGTAACAATATGCTAAGTTAAATACAGTAAATGATTTATCTCCTCTCCCTCTGGTTTATGTTTTGAAATGTACGCTGCGCGGTTTGATAGCTTCCTACCACTGCTGCCAGGCCACCTGTCCTGCACCGTGTCCAAGTCTTTGTCTCCAAAAATACCACTGCAGCTCAGACAAACAGCCTGGCAGCCATGCCAGGGAAGACCTTTAAAATGATGATCTCGTATCGCCGCAGTGGGAGAGAAAGATACATTACACATCTGACCCAACACTTCAGAACTGCAGAGCCATGTCTAAAGTGCATGTTGTGAGCTGATCAGCCTCTGGAAACTGAGACTGTATGGCATCAGAATAGTTAGCACAGTGCTACTGCTGTCTGTGATATAGGCTGTTTTTTTTGTCTGTGTTTTTTTTTTTTCTTTTTTAAAATTAGTGACTCACATTATTATTAATTAGTGAATTAGGCCTGGATCCCTTGCCACAAGCCCTGGAGTGAGTCCAGAGAAGGGCAGCAAAGCTGGTGAATGGGCAGTAGTGCAAGTCCTATGAGGAGCTGCAGGGGGAGCTGGGGTTGTTTGGGCTGGAGAAAAGGAGGCTCAGGGGAGACCTTACTGCTCTCAGGAGGAGGATGGAGGCAGCTGGGGCTTGGTCTCTTCTAGTAACAAGTGACAGGATGAGACAAAGTGGCTTTAAATTGCACCAGGAGTGGTTTAGCTTAGATATTAGGAAAAGTTTTTTCAAAGACAGGCTTGTAAAATATTGGAAAAGGCAGCCCAGGGAGGTGGGTGAGTCACCATCCGTGGAAGTGTTCAAATAACGTGAGGCTGTGTCAGATGAGAACATGGTTTAATGGTTAATATGGTGGTGGTGCTAGATTGATGGTTGGAATTGATCTTAAAGGTCTTTCCCAGCCATAACAATTCAATGATTCTGTGAAACCCAGTGCTTTTTCTGTGTGTACGCTTTATTTTTGCCCGTTAGGGAAGATACTGGAAATATGTAATGCCATGTGGTAGCTGTGCACAGACACTTGAGTTTTCAAATAAGTAAGTTAAATGTAAACAGTTGATGAAGTGGATGTCCCAGTGAGATTTAGGTCTCCCAAAAGTAATAGGGTTGCCTCTATTCTCATGTTTGGTTTTCGTAGGTTTGACCCACATGTTTCCATACCCAGGCTAGCTGGCAGCAGCTGAGAGAATGGCAGCACCCTCACTGCACAGGATTAGTGCTGAGCCCTGGGGTGCCATGCTGGCTAACACAGCAGTCCCTGGGTCCATGGACACTCAGCTTGTGCTGGGCATCAAAGAGAGAGCAAGAGAATGGAGCTGCAGCCACTTAGGCTTTATTTGCTGTATAGATGGATGTCACTGAACATTTTCTGCAGAGCTGTGGGGTGAAAAAACCCAAGTGGGATGCAGCTCTTGCCAAGCTGTCCCTAGCAGCAGCATCTTCTGGTGTGCAATGGAGGGACTTCAAGGATGGTTCCTCCTCGCTGCTGAGCTCTGCAGCAGGCACTATTTTGCACACCTTTGTGGTGGAATTTCCAATATCCTCTGGGTCAAGGCCAGTACTGACTGTGAGAGAGGTGTGGCAGAGACACTTGGTAAGAGCACAGCGGTCAAGGGGATGACGAGGGAGGCAAAGTACCTCAAGTGTCTGCCTACGTGCAGATAGAACAGGGAAGCACGTCTGTTAAAACAAAAGGTCTGGGTTGCTTGTTTGGTTTTAAGAAACTTTCCATCCTCCAATTGAAAGAAGCCCTTGGGGTGAAAGGAATACTGTTGTGAGTTTAATATTGTTGGCGTCTGTTTCTACCAAGGTTACATAATTGCTGTTTTCCTGGGAAATGAAATCATGGAAGTGAAAAAACTAAATTCGCCAGAGCATAAGCAGGCACAACTTTGATTTCAGGCACCTGTCTATGCCAGTATTTAATTTGGCACAGGAAACGTAGCATCAAAATGAATATGAACAAGTAGCACAGAAATAATGGCACAACTGGCATTCAGACACTGAGATGTGAGAACAAACACATCCCTCCCCAGCATGGGAAACTTCACAGTACGTAGTGTGTATAGGGGATGAGGCCAATGACAGAAGCAGGCAAGGAGACTCCTGTGCAGCAGGAATGGTGAGGAGGTTGGAAAATACACTTAGAGAATTCCAATGAACCCCATCTTAAATGAATTAGATGGAGAAAAGGGCAAGCTGCAGCCAAAGAAGAGAAGCTGAAAGGCTGTAAGGCCTTTCCTCTGTCTCGCCTTAGTAATTATCTCTTGTTTGCAGAGCTTCCATTAATTGGAATGCATTTCCTAATGAAATTAGGCTGGCAGCCAGTATTCAAGTCTTTTTACTGCTAGGGAAAATTTGTTCTTTGAACAACTCAGCCATTGATTTTTATTTGTGTTTTCATTAATCATGAGACTGTTATGTGCCAAAAATTCCACGCTCCATCATATTGCCTTGGACAGTCTGAGTGATTTGATTTATTCCCTTGCTCCTGTGTCTCAAAAATGGAATTCTACAGCAATGCCCCATATGTAGTTACTTTGTTGTATGGTTTCCACACATCCTCTTCTTTCTTTTTAAACCATTTGCCTTCCTTTTAACTACCTGTCTGTTGGGACAGCAAAGACATTAAGCATCCTAAATTTAAAAAAAAATAAAGAGGCTTTAAAAATTGGTTTCAGCGACTTTTGTAATGTGGCATTTCTGAATTTAAAAGGATTCTCAAATTTTCCTTGTCATGGGTAGCACAGGAACTATATCAGTTCAGAAGAGCACATTTTGATGAGAGACCTTTGACAATGTGAAACTGGCAACAATTTTGCTGGAAGAGGTGAAAACCTTTTTCAGACCTTAGATGGTCTTTGAACTGTACTTTGCTTCTCTCATTGAAGAAAGGTGGGACTCACAACAGGAATTACAGCATTATTTGGATGCAGTGCCTTCTGCTTGCAGCCAGGTCAGGCCTAGGTACTGCTGCTGTGTGTGAACAGCCTTGTCAATCTTACTGGGTAGGATATGGTTTGATATATGGACAGCATCTGCACAGTACCTTATTTGTCAGGCTGAATTACTTCCAAGAATTAATCTTTCTGCTACATCCTCACATCATGATAAATATCTGTACTGATCATCCTCCACAGCAAATCTGAATCTTATAAAATGCATGCAGCCATTTTACAACAGGCTTTAAGTAATTGATCTCCTGATCTCCTTTCTCATCCAGCACGTGGGAACAACAGTGAGCAACGCTGAAGGTTAGGTGGAGAGAAAATTATTTGAGTTACCTCCAGCTCAGAATGATCAAAAACATGAGACTGGCTTTAAAATTAGTTTTTGAAAAGCAATCTGCTTAAGGTTCATCTTAGTTTCTTTGATGTCTGAGACTTAAATGAATGCATGCCATTTACCTTTACAGATTTGTCTCAAGACATGCTAGCATAAATGGTTGTGAATTAAATCTTAATCACCCACCATCTATAGCAACTGGAAGCAGGGACAAAATTGGTAATATAGGACCTATGACAGAAAAAAGGAGAGAAAAAACCCAGTAGGACTCTGCACTTTTTAGGACTTCTTAGGACTGCCATTTCTTCAGCAGTGACATTTTTTTCTTTAACTTACTACAGCTTCAAACTTTGTGTGTATATTAGACTGTGTGCATGCAAAAAAACTCACACTGATATTACTTTAAGAAAAATAATTTTCTTAAGTTTAGTTAAATTCTTTCTCCTTGTGATTCAAGTAGTTTTATTTCCTATCTAGAAAGTAATAGTAGTAGTCATCTTCAAGAGACTGGGTGTTACTGTGAGAAGTCACACTGAGAAATTATGCTGAGAACCCTTAATACTTTGTGTATTGTGGATGGTGTGAACAGTTTAGTCGTGTTGCAACAATACTTACGGTGAGAAGGTCAGCCAGAGTCCCTCAGCTGCTGGGCTGAGGCTGCAGGCTCTGTGCAGCTGTGACAAAGTTGTGTGTGCAGGGGGATGTGCTGCAAGAAGTACTAATGGACTGGTTTAATGGGGTGTTCTGTTAGAACACTTCATAAAGAGAGGCAGCCCTAAGATCAAAAGAAAGATGTTTCTGCAAGTACTGGAACAAAGAAAAGAGGCTTTAGGTGCATCTTTCACCAGAAAATGATAAGGGAAAAGATGGAATGCTGTGGAGAGTGGTCTTATAAAGGGAGAGAAACAAAGGCACTTATATTTGCATCAGGTTGTTGTAACTGTTCTCTGAAGACACCCAACAGAAATCTTCCCTCTTTAGCTGTATGGATAACTCCTGGTAATTACTTTGAAACAAAGTTATTGTTAGATACCTAGAGCACAGTATCAGAACTGCACCAGATATTACAGCATCTTGAGCGGGTTTTCTGGTCATACATTTATACAAACATGGGTGGCATTTTCCACTAGCTCTAGATCTGATCAAACTCTCCACTGCAATGCTCTCTAACAAATCCTGGCACTTCTGTGAATTTTTCAAATAAGTGTCTTAGTCAGCCACTTCTTTAGGTTATTGATTACTGACCAGCTAATAGTCCTCAGCACACTTCCTCTCTACAATGAAGAAGATATTCTATGTATTTCTTTGTGTTATTAATTTCTTTCTGGTCTTGGGATGTTGTAGAAAATCTAGCAGGCTGTAGGTCATAGTTTTAGTCTTTTCCTGCAGGTTATAAACCAAACAAACTGGCTGCCTCCATTCGTGAAATTGCAGCAACAAGATCAGAGAGTGACACAAAGTTTTCAAGGATTGTTTCCCTCTCCATCTACAGCAGTTACCTGACTTCTCTCCATTCACAATGAAATGACTACAGAAAACAAGGTGTTACAGATGCAGAAGAAAATAACTGTGGGGAGAACATGTAGTTCCTAGTGATGCTAGAAATATATTGCCACTGGGGAGTGTGGTGGTTCATGGTATTGAAATGATCGACTCTCTCTTTAGGCTCTGAAATTCCATGACTACTGATATGTTTCTAAGAGCAGTTTCTGCTCTCTCTTCTGACAGTATTGTACCTATCTTAAATATGTTATGCATAAATATGGGAAATACAGATGCACACAGCATGCAGGTGTCTGAAACTGCTTTGTGAGATTCAACTAGCATATGAACACAGTACCAGAGTGAGATCATATGTGGCTGCTGGAACATTTACTTTTCCCAGCAAAACATTTATTTGCTTTTTACAATTCTTAATAAATGGGGAAATGATGTAGATTTGTGTTTTGCCAGCCTGTCTTTCCCATGAGGTGTTTATCTTTTATAAATAAAAAAACAAAATAAACCAAAAGACATTGTTTTGACACAGTGCCTGATTGTAAGAACATGAAGTTGCAGCTAAGAGGATTCAAGACCAGGCTGTCCTGGGGAGGAGCAGCTGCCACTTTGCATTGCAGAGCAGAGTACAAGAATGCCCCAAGGCATTGTAGGGAATAGGGGGGAGCAGGGGGGGGTCCTGTGGGATCATCTGCAGCAAAGGATCAGGCTCACAGGGCTTAGCATCAAACTCAACCCTCCTTTCTGGGGACTCTGCTGATGCTGTTATGGCAAGTTCTCATCTTCTGGTTCTCACAGCCTAAGAGATATGCAGTTAATTTTTAAATAGTTCCTGCACCTCTTTCTTCTTTTATGTGGTAAAGTGACTGTCTCTACTTGCAGTTCTTTCCCAGTGACAGTGGTTGGGGGGGGTGATGGCAGTGTGTTAGTCCATATTTTGGTAAAAAACATCAATACAGACTCATCAGGGGAGTGGCAGCCTCATCTGTGCTGAGGGAGAACGTGTGACAACAGTGCTGGAAGAGTTCTGGCTTGAGCCTTGATGAATGGAAAATGGAGACTTGAGAGCTGCCCCAGGACACCTACAGAGCATTATCTGTTACCTGGCTGGGCTGTTGGCATTGATTGGTGTTACAGGCAGTGGTTGCAAGCTATTTATCATTCAGGTGATCTCTCTAGGCTGACCAAAAATTGTACGCTGCACCACGACCATGTATTTTCTTCACTTCTTAGCATGGTGTCCAGCACAGCTGTGACTGGTGCCAAAGAGCTTGGGCATCTTCTAGGAACCAGGAGAAATATTTGAGAAATGAATTTGTCAATAGGTAAGCCTCGTCACACCTATTTTATAAACGTAAAATATTTATTACTATGGGAATTCTTTTCAAATCCTTTCAGGCTAATGATGCTATAATGGTGTTTCCACTGGAGACAAGACATGATATGGAAAATATCTTCCTTGAAGACAGTGGTTTGCTCCAGACTTCTCCAAGTGGTGCTCACTGGAGCAAACAGCAGCTCTTTAGGTATTACTGAGAGCTGTAGGGTGCTGCTGAACTGTTTAATGCTGCAGCTCTGTGATGCCTGTGTGTTACCTCTATTCCCTGTGATTGCAGTTTCCCATGCTGCACTGTGTTGTCCCACACACATATATTCCATTGCTGGAGCCTTTGCACGCATGGGTTTCAGGAAATCCAGACAGGCCCCTTTTCATTTGTTTTGCTCCAACGTTTTAAGTTGTAATAATTTCAGAAGATTAAAACTATGTGTTTTAATGCTTGCTCAGAGAGTGTTTTGCAGGCCTCCAGAGAGTGTATGTACGGACTTACAGATCCAGGATAGACTCAAGAAGAATGCTGAGCAGCACAGAAATGTGGGAAGCCAGAAATACGTTCAGACACACTTTTATGGTTTGTCTGAGTGTCCCCTGTGGGACAGGAGCCGAGGGTTTTCCAGGCTTACGCAAACATTGTTTTGATACTACAGCACAGAAGGGCTGAGCCTGCTGCCTGTGCTTGTGTGTGCACATATACTAGCTGTGCCAGAGCCAATAGGCACTGTCTTTTAAACCCTGCCATGAATTAAGAAATACTCTTTGAGGTTTTTTGCAGCCCCGCAGCAGGGAATTCCTACTCTTGTAACCTTTATTTCTCTTCTTGGAAGGAATTGGGTTAATGTGTAATGCTGTGTCGTCAGGATTACATGCTGATACTACTTTCTCTTTTTCTTTTCCTGTGTTAGCATATGGAAGCTTTGAGTGGTTGATGTGTCCATCTTGTCACTCATGTACTGCTTTATATCCTCTCCCCTCACCACCCATTTTCTGCAGTGTAGGAAGGCTGAGCTGTTCCAGGGCAGAGAAGACATGACGAAAGCAGCAGGAAGCAGGTTATAACTGGATTCTAGATTTTTTCTGCTGGTATTTTTGGAAGTGTTTCCTCTGGACTTCGTGGAATGCTGGATACCTCACTGGCAAGGGTTTTCCCAGAGAGGAATGCTAAACTTCATTTCTCTTTCCAGGCCAGGCAGCAAGGATTTAGTACCTGTGGAGTAGAACAAGACTGAGCAGCATATTATTTTTTCCTGTAATTCATTCATATGCAGGCCATTGAGAGGCAGAGTTATGGGATGTGGTGTGAACATGCTATGGTAGGAGCTACGCAGTTTCACTGATAGTGATCCATGTCAGAAGTATCCCTGTATTTCCTCTGGCTCAGATAAATCATGGGGTAATAAAACTTTTTCCTCTTGGCCCTTTTCCCCAGACAGCAGACAACTAGGGGCAGCAATTGCTTTGTGTCCCACACTTCTCATCCCTTTTCAGTGGTGTGAACTGGAAATAACATAAATCCATCTGCAGCAATGCATGGCTAAGCACCATGGTACCTCTCTCTGTAGGGAAACTGGTTATTTGTGAATTGTGTCAAGGAATGGTTAGTTGGAGAGGTGGTCCTGACACCAAAGTGTCTCTTTCTTGGTGTCTAGGTAGTCTGAATGATACAGGGGGCTGGATGTGGAGGGAAGATTTCCTTCTGGGGAGAGGTGAGCACATTTAAGGAGATCTTGGCAATCTCTCTGCTGGTTCTTCTGAGTTCTCTTATAATGCCAGTACACCCACTAACCACACTCTCATTGACTCAAGCTTGTCATTAATTTTTTGTTAGATGAAATGTTCTTGGGATCTTATTTTAAAAAATACAGAGCTCATGGCTCATGGCCACAACTGCAGTCCATACCATTTTTGCTGTCAACATAATAGCGGAGGGAATGCTAAGTAGTCTTAAAAAATGAGGTAGGCGGTGTCTTAACTGGGATATCCATTATCAAGGAAAACTTTTGACCTTATATGTCCTGTGCTGTGGATGTAACCTAGGATAATCCTCTTTTGCCTGAAGTATTCTTACTGCTGCAATGCGCTCTATTGGAAGGGATAAAAACACTATTAGTACTGCATTGATTGTAAAAGCATGTGGCAAATGGAAAACTGGTGCACACATGAGATGGCACATCAGGAAAGAAACTAGAAAATGCAGCATATACTTACACAGAAATTGAATTTTCACAGATGTGCTGTTATTCCCTGTTATGACCTTAATATGTCTTTTACCTTTACACTTCTATAAAACATGTGTGAAAGTATGTTTCAGGAAGAATTTTCATGTGGGGAAAAAAGGAAATAGAATTTAGTTGGAAATATTAGAATTTCTATGTTGCAGTAGTCTTTGACCCTGACCTTCCTATTGATTAGGGCAAAGAGGAATCTTGTCTTGGAGTTTGTGGTCCCACCTGCCTGGAACACTTCCTAGTTTGGCCTTAGCATGAAGGACTGGAACAGAAAAGGATCCTTTACCTTCAATTGCAAACCTCTAATTAATTAAACTCATTGTGCCTTGGTTTGCTGGGCAGTCTTAAAGTGCAAGCAGTTGTAAATATAAAGATACATCTTCATACAAGCAAGGGCTTTTCCTTGTAATTAGTGTAACCTTAATGACAACTGAGATACGTTGAAGAGCAAACTATTGAACGAGTTAGTATGGCATGAAAATCACATGGATTTTGCTGGAGTAGGGGAAGAGCAGAGGACTTCTTCTTCCCTCCTATATGGACTACAAATCTGCTTGGGCACTGCTAGTGTGCAGTGTGGTTTTATTGATGCATTGTCTGCTTTCTCTTCAGGTGTATTGAGCTGGTTTAAGCCACCACTTGCGATTGTGCCATTTCCTGCTGCAGGGTTTCTTCTTGTCCAAGAGCAGTGTATCATTTCTGTCCCTCCTTGCACTCACTCATCTCCTCGGTCCATGGAGGGTGATGGATGTGTTCCTGGTGGACAGGCTGTTGGGGATATGTGCCTCAGGGCTCTGTCATTGTGTAGGTGCAGACAGGGATGGGATGATTTGACCCACCATAATGCTGTCCCTCAGTGTGCTGTGCCACTTCTCTGTGTACTGGGCAGGGAACACCGGCACGCCATTGCTGCTTGGCTCTGAGGGAATTCCCAGGGACTGGGACAGATCCCCACCTCTCTGGCGGGCCTGGGAACCCTTGACTGGGTCTTGTTGATAGCAGCAAGACAATAACCAAGCCAGATGATGTCCCATATCTGTGTGTCAGGCCCCCTTCCCTGGAACAGTTTTGTGTTCTTCCTGAACCCCATAAGCCAAGCAGCTCTCACAGACTTCTGTAAAAAACCACAAATCTTGGCCTTTGTTCAAAACTCCATCTAACTCAATAACTTAATGTCTTTTAAAAGTCTTGACACTGAGAGCAGTATGCATCAGCATCCTCTTAGGACTTGCTTTGGGACAAACTCCTTTGCTCCTTAAATGCAAGGTGAGGAAATGAAACCCAAAGTTTGATTTACTTTTCAGTACACTGATACCTGTATTTTTTGACTGATGCTACTGGCTACTGGCTGCTGGCACCAAGACAGAAACACAATCAGCAGCACACCTGATTTCTATGTATTGTTACTTGGGTTTACAAAAGACTATGAAATAAAAAAAGCAAACCTAATGTCTGCAATCAGTCTTGCTTGAATGTCACATTGACCTTACTGCTAGTGATAATTTTGAATCCTGTGAGGTTTTGGTCAGAATTTGGCAAAGATTGTACTGATCAGTCTTTTCTCTTCTCCATATAGGTCTCCATTGTTACAATTGGAGGAATAGAGAATGTTGTCTTCACTTTTAATAATTTGTCTATGGGAGAAGTACTTTTTCTGTGAGTTCAGACTTTTTACTTTATTGCTAATAAAAATCAGTTTTTGCTTACTGATGCTGTCTGTGCAATATATTTTTCCAGTCCTTCTGCCATCCTGGCCTGAATACTCTGGGGAAATTGGGACATACTTGTTCAAAAGCATGTGGGACTTGGAAATCTGTTTTCTGTTTTGTTATGTTTTTCTTTTGTGTTTTCTTTTTTAATAAATATATGCTGAAGGTAGGCTGCAAACCAAATCTCTATTCTCACCAGTTACAAAGCAGGAAATTTTTTTTTTTTAGTCAAAGCCCCCTCATCAAATGTATATCTGAGATTTTTGGTCAACTCTAGTCCAGATACCTTTGAAGCAGGGGTGAAAAACCTGCATTGTAGTATTACTATGCCATTTGAAATGTTAAAACATAATCTTCAAGGTAACCTAGATGTATATAATTTCTTACTTCTTATTGTCCCCTTGGCATTGCAGAACAGCCTTTTCTCTATATGCTTAAACCCCAAAATATGTAGTTTATTAGTATTTTGTATTAGTATTACAATTATTAGTATTATTTTGTATTAGTATTTTGTTCTAGTTATACAGGCATGTATCTAATTTGTCTTAGTTTGGGTCCAAATTGTTTGCTTCCTGGGTTGTTTTCTTTTTGCTTTCCTCCCAGGGATTCATAGCTGCATTTCTGCACAGAAGCAGAAGACTGGAAAACCCTCTAATCCAGAAAAGCTGTGCTCTTTTTTCTTGTTGAAGTAGGCTTCAATACAATGAGTTTTTTGGCCACTTTCCAACAACATGAAAGAACATTTCTACTTTCATATAGTCTCCTATTTACCCTCTGTCTCCTCTGTCTACTTCCCTCCCTCACTTCTCCCCTGAAAAGCTGGGTTAAATTGTGTTCCAATACTTTTTAGTGAATTTCCAAATCACAAAAATATATATTCTTGTGGAAATACTCTATTTTTTAATTTAAAATCCTTTGCTTGGCATTGCCAGATTACCATATGGAACAAGTTCTAATAACCAGCCAAGCTATAAATAAATTCAGTAAGAACATTAAGAGCAAAAAACAAAGAAATCCCTGATCTTCCAAACAGCCTGTCGGGCACCACTTCCATTCCACTTGGGAAAAGAAGACTAGCTAGGAAGAACAAATGTAACAAATGCCTGCAATTGAAATGACAGCTCTCAGAGTTACATATGTGAGGTGGACTCTAAGAGATGTTTCCCCACCACCTCTGAAATGGTGTCCTGTGTCTCTGACCTCGGGCTGTCCCACTGTTCATAGAAGGGCCTGTACCAGAGTTCCAGAAGCACTTTGAAAATCCAGATACTTGTTGTTTGGCCTTGCTTGTGTTTTTTGTGCACTGACCATGACTCCTCATTTTGTATATCACTGACTAATTGCAGAGGCTCCAGAAAGCCACATCATATCACATCTAAGTAGTGCATATGGTTACACGTTTTCCATTGGTGTTCGAAGTCTTGGGAATGTGCAGTTCTTATGCTGATACACACAGGCATTTGTTTATTTTTAACTATCTCTCTGGAGCCCACGAGTAAATTATATGATACTCCAGTGACTAGTCTGTGCTACCTGTGTGTAATATGCAAGGATTCTTTTCAAAGATAGCAGAATTAGAGTTGGAAATCCATCTTTGATTTAGAGTCAAAACTTTTCAGACTTCTGCTACATCTTGACCCACTTCTAGCTCCATTGTTTGAAGGTCTGCGTGAGCTGGCTCTATCTGTGCTCAGCGGTAACATGCTGAAACGTTTTTCTTGTGCTCTTTGAGTGGAAAGCAAGGATTATTCTGAATCTTCAGAGAATCTGTATGTGTGGGATTTCATGGCAGCGTTACACCGTCCTAAACCAGCTCTGAATAATCACTGCTGTGAGGCAGCTAAAAACCTGTTTGTGATTAATAGCGGCAGATAAGTTGCAGGGTCAGAATTACCTGCTCTCCAGTGAGGCTGCTGCCAGTGATTCTGTGGAAATGGTGAAGGCTGCCAAAAACTAACGCATGAATGAACAGTTCAGAGGCCCAGCAGTTCACAGCAAAGCATTGCTTTCTGTCCAGACAGCAGCAAGTTTAAAATAGCCAGTTCCCTTTTCCGCACATCATGGCACAATTCCAGAGGTTTTCAGGACTCTGGTGCTTCCAACAGGGTTTTTGTTACAGTAAGTGTTTGTCATTTTCATCATTTTTGGAAAAAATGTCTGTATTGCTGGAAAGAAATTTAGCTCAAAGCAGGGCCTTGTGCTTTCTTCCCCCCACTAGGCTAATACAAAGCAGCTGCTGCTGCATCTTCCTTTGAGCAGCCTCAGCACAACACCCTTGGAAATAAGAATGACTCATCTTGATGGGGGTCTTCCTGTTGGGATATTGGAAATAAACACAGTTACTGCAGGAGACCTAAAGTACAGTAATCTGGATGATGAAACTTGAGGCAATGCTGGGCGAGGAAAGGCTGCAATCAGAAAGCTGTCAGAGGCAGCAGAAAGGCCCTGGGGGAAAAGACAAGCAGAGTAATAAGATATGTCCAGAATTCTTTTGCCGTTAACTTAACATATTGTGGAAATAGAATATTGGCTTTCAGTTAAATCACACAGAGACTTGAAAAAGGGCTTTGAGAAGCACACAGGCATCGTTCAGGATTGCTGCAACAACTATGCCACATAACTGCAGCTAAGTGAAGGTCTCAGACAGCCCTACAGCAGTAAGCACTCAGCAAAGCTCTCTTTACCTCGTGTGTGCAAAAGCCATGTGCTCTGGTGTGCTTGAGAGCCAGGTAAATAACAGGACTGCTCTAGACAGTCAGCCTTAACTTCTTGCATTAAACCATCGTCTCTTCCCTTCCTCTGCCTTGTCCCTATTGAGACAGAAGTGAATCTGTAGGAATTTTTAAATGGAAATATATTCATATATAGTAGGTAGCACATGAGAGGCAGATCTGTGCTCATGTTACGGTCATTGATTTATTGTTTAGGGGACTTATTCAGTCCATTTAAAGCTGCTAGTGAGTATTCAGGACTTCACATTTTGCTGTTTGGTTTTTGTTTTGATTGTCTGGTTGTGTTTTGGTTTTTTTTTTTGGTTGTTGTTGTTGTTGTTGTTATTGTTGTTGTTCCTTACACAGAAAGCTGTTGGTAGTTTGGGGAAGCTATGACTTCACAAAGAAATATTTCTGAGGAGTGGAGGAGAATGTTACGTGGGCTATCTTCTGCTCATCTTGATGCCTTGTCCTACTGGGTTGTCTTTTTTTCAGTTTTTGCAGCAACTCCTGATCTCCAGTTGCCTCCCGTCCCCTCTTTGTGGACTCTGAGCTGCAGAACCATGCCTGGAGAGAGACTGAGCATGTGTGACAGCACACAGGGCTCTAGACTATTGGGCATCACCAAAACAAGCTCTCAAACTTGATCTTGTGGCAACAATCTTTGCAGAAGATACAAATATTCAACTGTTTGGTATTTTTCCAGGATAGAAACCCAAAATTTTCCATAAAGGCCTAGAATTTTATTTTTGCTTCTGTGTGTTGATCCATAAAAGAATTCACACCCTGGGAAAATGTTTTCTGTGTACATCATAAAAGCATGCTCCTAAATCATGGCACTGGGCCTGTTGAATGAATAGAATAGGTGTAATATTGTTGTGTGAAATAAAATTAGACTTTTAAAAAAATCGTGGTCTATGACTACTGATCTTAATGATGGGCTAGAAGAAACTTGTGGCAGATGTGTGTCGGGGGTGCTGCTGTTTCCCAGCAGGATGCCTTTGTGCAGGCTGTTGTTCTGTCTCCTTGTCAGGTGGTGCTTTGAAGAGCTGACCAGTGTCAAGGAGTGAGGAAATCTGGAAGTGAAGACAAAATGCTTAACTTTCAAAGTAAATAAAATGAATTTACAAGATTCTGAAACAAACCTGTGCTGTAACACAAGGACCTTGTCTGTCTGGGGGCTAGAGCAGTTTTGGGATGCAGTAAGAGCCACAAAAATCAAGCTGAATTTCCAGTGTGCTGTACACCAGGAATCAAGTGCTGCTTGTGCTGTTAATATATGCACAACATAATGACTATTACTACTATAATTAGTATTTTTCATTATAATTAATGTAGCTGCAGTGTGAGTCTATTAAAAAAAAAGAGTTAAATAATGAAAAGGGATGACACAAACCTTGTATCACAACAAAGCCCAGTGCAATGTAATTTGTCCTATCCACAACAGAAATAATCAAGTCAGTTAACAAGTGCAGTTACATGGTCAAAAATTTAAATACTGCTCTATGCTTGTATACCAATCACAGAATGACTGTGATATCACTCATAAAAGGTTTGACAACTTGGCAAGTAAAAGATAGAAGTGATGCTTCATAGTCAAATGATAGTTTCTATAGATAAGACTTTATGTCCTTTTTAACTAATGTAAATACATGAGGATATGTCTCGTTCAAAGAGCTATTTGGTTTCTGTCTAAAAGTGGGGTTCTTGCTCTTTAATCTGTAAATGATCCTGCATCATGTTGGTATTAAATAAAAATGGACTCTACCACACAAGTTGGATGCTTATAATGTGGCACTGTTTATGTGATCTTGTTTCTTAAATACTTCATGGTTCATTCAATTTGAAATCTACCTTGCTATAATTTATCTTTTGGGCATTCAGCATTATCTTGTAGTGTGGAATTCAAATTTAAATTAATCATGAATTCTGAGGAGAAAACCTTTGTAGCAAGGCATTTTCAAATGTCTGTGTTGGTTGTTGGTCTGAATTATTTTCATGGAGAAATATTTGAGAGTTTGTGTAACACAAGTTTGCTTTCTCCCTGGCATAATTAATTTTATGGTATGGTGTAAAAGGTGCATTTCATTTAGTGTACTCAGAAATACTACACTTTTAAGCTTCTGCATGCTAACCTTTTTCATTGCTGAAACTTAAAAAAGCTGCTGAGAAAGAGCAAAAGAACACCTAAAACTTCAAGTTTATATATACCACAAAATAAATGAAAATTTGACTTATAATGTTCAATTCCAGTTCAAAGGCAAAACTTTAATTTAACTTGCTTTAAAGCAATATTGAGAATTTCTTGTATTTTCAGTCATCATTTAAAATAGGAACCTCTATGGCTGTCTTCTTCAAACAAGGAAAAAGAGAAATAATGCTGTAGTACAGGGAAAAGTATTACTTCTGTCAAATGTATGTGCTTGATTGGCCAGTAAGAGAAAACTTTGCACGTGGAGGCTGAATGTATTGGAGTACCCAAAGAGAGAACAACAGGAACATTGTATTTGTGAGTCTCTTCCAGCCCATTCACCAAGCAGGACTTTTAAGGTCAGAAGCACACTGAGTAATGGATACTGGCAACTGAATGACATTTCTGTGGCCATATCTTCCTGATTCTCTTAAACAATTGCATCTCAGGAAAACAGCACAGAAGAGGGGTTAAAATAACTATTTTTAATATAAAATACTAGTTTTTGCTATCTAAAGGAAGAAAAAATAAAAATGAGGATTTTTTTCAGCTAAAAATTATTTTTTCTATTTTTGCTGCAGCAATGTGTAGCAAAAGACCTTTAAAATCTCTTGAACTAAATCTTGAAACACCTTATCTCCAGCACCATGGGCTCAACCTGCCCAATCACTTTGTTCTCACCGTATAAATCAAAGAAATGAAGAAGGTGCATGGATCCCTTGGAATCTCAAGTTGTGAGCACAACTTACACACTGTTCCCATTTTTGATTATTTTGAGACTGGACAGTTGTAAGCAGAAAGAAATCATTTGTTATCTGGATTTGTGAGTTTTAAGTTGTTGGTTTTTTTCCCCCCAAATCCTAATGAAAATATGTACTCTAATTATTAATGTCTACAGAGAAGTGAAGGTCAGCTGCAGTAATAATTATTGAGCTCACACATTATCTAGTATGTAGTTCCTAAGCAACACATTGCACATAACTATTGTTGCTTGCCAAAATCAAATGAGAAACAGAAAAGTCTCCAAAATAACCAAGCTGCAACTGGTGCAGTACCCTGATATACATTTGTGTCATAATGCAAACACTGAAGTGTTCACCCACCTTTTTCCAGACCTATATGACATCATACAGAAAAAAGGGAAGAAACTACTAGTATGTCGAAATTACAAAAGGCTGCTAGTTTTAAACAAGGCAGAAAGTTATATGGAAAAGTGGAACTTTCCACTAGAGATTCTTTAAATAAAATACATTTGAAATTCTTAATACATGTAGGTTTGAAGTGAAGCAGTACTAATAGTATCATACAATACTTGGAAAGATTAATTTTGAATGAAGAAGTTTGACAAAACTCTTTTCAATTTTCCCACAAACACTCCATGTTTTCATACCAAGCCTGATGGAAAGGGGAAGAAGAAATAGGCAAGACCAGGACTTCTGAAATTTTCTGATGTGTTTTTTCAAGAGTCTATCCTCTCTCCTTGGAAAGGGTGGGATTCAATTTGGCAAACTTTACTACAGCCTGGAGGTGCCTACCTCTGAGCTATTCTAGGCTCCCTGTGTGATCAGTGGAGAAAAGTAGGCTCTTTTAAGGGGTGACTCATGTAATCTATTTCAAACACCTACTCTCAGAGAAGATGTCCATATAGGAGCCAAGGGTGTCTGGCTCAGATGTGTATGTCTACACTTGGCCAGATGAATCTTACCCAGTATGCCTATGCTGTAGGCTGCCAAGAAACAAGACAAATTTAGCTGTATAGAGCTCTGTGCTGTCACAGTGAAGTTTTTAAAAGCTAGCTCAGGTATTTCTGACTCCACTGTTGCCTAGAATCAAGAGACAAAAACTTTCCAAACAATATTAAGAGGGGTAAGATAAAAAGCAGTTCTTCAATGGAAGCTTTCAGGTGCACAAGTATGGCTATGCACACATGTGATACAGGATTTCTGCAATTTTAAAAAGGTTAATTAATTACTATATCTTGCAGGTACAGCCAAGAAGAGATGAGTTGCCCTAGTAACCCAATCTCGTGTCTGCCCCTTGGAGTTGGTCCAGGGGTTTCTTTGCCCTATATCTTGTTATGTCTCTCAAATTCTGGTGAAAACAAGGTGTCCCTGTCAGAAATTCTCTTCTTGAGAATAAGAATGATCAGAATTTCAAGAATGTGTTAGAAAGGGTTAGCTTATTATTCTAAAATATGAGAAAGGACAGGAGAAGTACTAGAAACTATACAACTGTATATTAGAAGTCTAAAACTACAAATATATGAAAAAGCTAGAAGTCTTTAAGCATCACCACAGTGTATTCTTCCGTAAGACAGCATTCACTCAGGTGTTTCAGGCTCTTGTTTTCCACAGCTGCCACCTCTGACTGGTGGTACAAAGCCATTGTGCTGTCAGGGGACTCTGGAACCACCCAGTACAGTGTGGCACTAAGCAAACCAGGGATACCTGAATATATCTGGTGAAGAGATACCCTGTAGGAGTTAAGCTATGATGTCACTTCAGTCCTGGTGAAACTGCTGCTGGGGTCAGAGTCCCGTTGTGGTGCTGATGTTTCAAATGCCTCTGAAATCCTTCCAGCACAGTCAGAGGTCTGGACATGCTGCCTGTGAGAAGTGAAGAAGCACAATCTTTTTATTTTGACAAAGAAAAGGTTGGCACGCTATTTTATCGTGGTTCAAGAGTTGCTTCACAGTGACATTTTTTGATACAGGATGACAATTTAATCTAGTGAATGAAAGCATGATGCTACTCAATCTCTAAAACCAGATTATTTCAGGTGACAAAAAAGAGTACTTTTTACAGCAAGGCTAAATAACTGCTGGAATAACTTTATCTAGGAGTTTTATAGATTATTCTTTTCCTTGAAAATCCTTTTAAATCTAGATATGATACAGCACAATGAACTCTTACTGCTTTAATGAAGGAATTAAACAGTGAAATGTTGTGGTCTGTGAAGTGAGACTCTAAAGATATCCCTTCTGGCCTAAAAAGCTGTTTAATGGGCCCAATGCAGCATTGGATCTCAACCTCTCACAGTCCTGCAAAATCTGCATTTCAAAAAGGGCTATGCAGCCTTTCCCATTTCCAGTACAATTACTGTCAATCACTGGTCCTGTCTTCCTCACATTATGTTCCTTTAATAAGGTTTTTGATCTGAAAATGTGCTCAGTGAACTCACTTTCTGTGAGCTGGACTCATACAGAAAGGTAGATCAGGGAGCTGGAGAAGCAGAACCTGCTGGAGCTGAAGGTCATGGCTGCAAGACATGGCACAGGGCTTAACTCTGAGGTATACAGATCCTTGTGTTAGAATCTAGTTTGTCTTTGCTTCTCAGACTGGGAGGAATTTGAATTTGTGCTTTGCACCACTCTTTGGAGGATGCTCTGTTGATAGCTAAAATTATAGGATGTGAGTTTTGCCAAAACTGTGGTATTAAATGTCCATCTTTCCCTGGCTATTCCCCCCACCTCTGTATCTTCAGTGCCAATACTTATGTGAATTTGTCTCTCTTTTGTTTTCTTTCTTGCTCAGACTTTATCGAGGCTGAGTAAGATCTTTGCTACACTGAATTTCTCATCCCATCAGTTAAATATGTTTATCCTTTGGATAACTTTGGCTTAGGCAGAATTACAGTGTTTCTGTTAAAAAAACAAAGAATTACAATTCTATAACATCTCCTTTGTTTCACAGGTGTTCCCATATATAAATGCATGCAAAATAAGATTTTATAGAAGAAAAAAACCCTGTAGTATTTAAGATTTAAGTTTTTTCACTGGTCCCAATGATTTCTCTTTGACAGAATGGCAATATCAGTCATCCAGTGCCAATCTGCACAATTGAAGGACTTTGAAAAACACCTTGTCTAGAAATGAGACCTTTTCCATAAGGACTTTCAGATGGCACTGCATCGTGTCCTCAGGAAGGGCTGCTTCTGCACGGGAGTGAAGGGACCACTTCATCTTCATCTTTCCTTCCTGGCCCATGTGCTTGGTGTGTTCCTGGTTGTCTCGGTCTGGTTCAGTCCATCACACCTGCTGGCTGCTTGAGCCCAAGCCAGGGTTTCAGTTCACTTCCTCACCGCTTCTACTCTGGAGCAAGGAGGCAGATAAATTCCTAACTAAGGTACTTTCCTTACATTTCTGTTCCTAGGGGTCCTCTTTTTCCCTGCCAAAATGCCTTTTGATCTACCTCTCCCAGCCAAAACATTTGTGAAATGTGATGACCCCTCACAATGCTCTTACTCCTTGCTGTCAGCTTTGAAACACAGAGAGGTGCAGATAGATGAAATCTGCCATGATGTTGCAGGGGTATGAATGATGCTAGAACTTAGGCTTTGGAGTGTAGTTTTAGTAGAGAAGGGCTTACATTCCTACACTTCATGAGTGCAATATTGATGAATCATGTAAAATAACATTGTGCAACTGAGAATAAAATTAGGAGATACCATGTGCTCCTTTTATAATATTGTATAGGACTTTCATAGAGGAGATGAATGAAGTAAGAGAACAGAGTTAAGGTGTCCACTGTGGTAAGAAAGCAGTGAAACTTTCCAGAGTCTGCAAACTTTTGAATTAAATATATACTGTACATTTTACACTGTACTAAAAGAAAGTGTGGTGGCTGCACATTAGCTTTGGGGAGTGACGCAAATTGCACCATTAATGCCATCTTTGCATTTAGATTTGTAACTGCTTCTTGTTCTATCAAAACATAACCACATTTTTACTCCTGCTTGCTTTATCAAACCAGCTTTAATTTAGGAGAGGAACTTAGCTTGTCTGTTTAGCTTGTATATTATTAGCAAACATTGGTAGTAACATGGGAGTCATCTACACGAAACTTGATGTCTGAGCCTAAGTCTATCACCCTCCATTTGTAAGCAATGAAGTGAACAGACAACTCCAGAAGGTGATGCCTCTTATGATAAGTCAGCTCAGATAAGGAAGATTAATTGCTCTTTTCAGGTGCTTTTTTCAGTTATCAGCTAGGAAAAAAAAAGAATAGCCTAGGCTTAAATCTTCCTTTGTTTCTTTCTTTGTCTTTGTTTGGCACCTCAAGTAAAGAAGATAATCCCATATTTTGTCATGGATCAATGGAGCAGCTTTTGGGTCATGTTAATTTTTATCAGATAAGGTTAATTTGTATCATTGCAACTCTTTGTGGTAATATGCTTGTGTTGCAAAAGAAGTTCAATGAAGGGAAAGAAAAGGAGAAAAACGTTGAAATAACCTAATGTAGTGTTTGGGTATTCCTCAGAGGAGCAGTAGCAGCCCTTTACATACAGAAGAGGGCTCAGTGGGTCAACAGGGACTACACTGAGAGACTGAGGAAATCAGTGAAGGACTCGAAGGGCAGGTGTAGTGCTCTGTACACAGAGCAGTGTGTAGCTGTTTTAAGAACGGGGGTAGAGATGACAGAGCCAAAGTCTTCCTGGTGGGGTGAAAACATACGGCAAGGGATAAATAGCTGTAGTGAAGCTTGCAGGGCTTAGATTAGATGTGAGGAGAAGCCTTATCTCTGGGTGGGTGGTACCCTCTTTGCCTGTCAAAGTATTCCAGACTGAGCAAGACAAAGCCATGGCAGAGCTGAGCTGCTGCTGGCAGCACTCCTGCTTTGGGCAGGAGGCTGCTCTGGGTGACCCTGGAGGTGTCTTCCAGCCAGTATCCTTGTGACTTTCTTCTCTTTACTCTAAGGAAAGCAATCTCTTCCTATGGAGTTCAATCCTCAAAATCTGGAGCCTGACTCCAGTGTCCTGTTCCCAGCCCTGCTGTACTTCTCACCCCGTGAACTCCTGAGGCATCTGTGCACTATGTGGATGTGCTCTGGCTGTTCCCAGCTCATGGAACATTTGAGAAATGCTCCTAATAGCACTGTATGATTCCACTTAGGACACTGCCCTGTGACACCTGTGTTCCAATCCCTGCTGTGATCAATACCAATGAAACAGCTGGAATTAGATTTTCTATACATAATGTAGGTGTGCTTTACAGGCTAACTTATCGTTTTTTCCTCAGAAAAAACAGAACAAAAAGATCTTCTTAGAGTCTCAGTTTTCCCTGAGTGAAGAGCTAGTTTATAGGATAGAGACAACTTATATTTTCTTATCTCTAAATACAAACTGTGATTGCAGGATCTTAATTTCCTGTTGCAATTCTGAAACTGGGCAGTATCCCAATTATAAAATGTGTTGCAAGTCTGATCACTTTAAAATAGTAACCACTTACAAATGTGGAGAATCTTGGAGAAAAATTAGGGAGAACACAGATACATGGAACTGGAAATTGCTATTTTAGCATTGATTTTCCGCATGAAAGGGCACCTTAAAAATCTTCCATAGCTTGCATTGTCATCTTGATGTCTTCTTTTGTGTCATTATTCTCCACATATTTTAGATGATACAAACAAATGCACTTCTTTTGAATGTTATCACTTTAATCCCTCTTCACCTTGAGTTCACTGGAGGAAATGATATTTTTTTCCTTATTGAAGAAAATGCAAAATGATCACAGTGTTTTGATAGTACAAGCAATGTATTTATTTAGTTAGTTATATTAGTGGTGTGGTCTCTTGATTTCCAGGCTAAGCATAGTACAATGTATATTTTTAAATATCAGTTTATTACACCTTGACATATTGAAGAACTTTACTGAAAGAACTCTTGAATCTTTTTTTTCAACGGTCCATCAACCTTGTTGACTGTTCTGGTTCTTTGCCTTCAGAGAAGTTATTTTATATTTGGTCAATTTGAAAGTACATTTTGATTTTATTGATCTAGCCAGTGACTATACAACTTACAGACCCCTATCACTGTGCTGTGATACTGAACATTATGCTTTGTTTCCAGGAGATAAAGCCAGTAAAAATTTATGTACCTTCAAAGCAAATAGGAATCTTACATTGTCTGTGTGCACCTAAAACACAAGAATAGTGAAAGCTTTCCCATTCAATTCTTTTTCCCAAGCTTCATTAATGCAGTCTCATGCAATCTGTCTCTGTCACACAGTTTCTTATTTCACTTTGTAATGATCCCCCTTGTATGGGGGGATTCAGAAAGAGGCAAAAGAAAACAAAGGTGAGATGTTTTTATGTTTTGAAATGCCTGGAAGAGTGCATTGGAGGATGGTAAAGGGAAGCAGCGTCCTCCCTGTATGACACCAGGTTGATGGGCTGGAGAACAGGGCTACTATTCAAAGCATCCTGGCAGCCTGGCCAAAATGACCAACAGCTGAGTCAGAATAACCCCAAATACCAGTACAAGCTGGGGTAGCCTTTTGGAGAGAAGTGAGGGTCCTGTTGGACAGCAGAGCAGTGTCCCTGGTGGCTACTGGGGCCACTACAAACTGGCAGCTGTTGAACAAGGCTCATGAGGCTTCATCTGGAATCCTGTGCCTGTGGGTGCTGAAAATCAGCTGGAGATGTGCTCCAGATGGCTGTGTGAACTCTGTGCTTTAACACAGCTTTAACACTCTGTGCTTTTCACACGTGGATGTGAGCAATACCTGCTGTGTGTGCAGAATGGCCCTGCTGGGGCGTGCCCCTGAACCACAGGAATCCTCAGAGGTCATGGATGGAGAGTGACAGCAAACAAGATAGCAAGCTAGGGAAGTTGAGTAGAGAGGGTAAGTTCTAGATGTTCTGGTGTCTAAAGCAGATTTTTATGAACAGCCTGACTCTTACAGCTCACAGATGCAAGGGGTGATGCAATCAGGAGACTTCTTTTAAAAAGGAAGGGAATATTGCTAACAGGCTGTTGAAATCTGGATTTCATATCAGGCTGATTTCCCCCAGAGGTCTTGATTTTCCTCCATAAACTACAGATGGTGTGTAGGACAACAGTTTCTAAATGGGGTGTCACATCTATGTTTAAAAAGCTAGGCAAGATGAATCTGGGTCAGTTCTGGGCTGAGTTTTGTCAGTAATATTGCAATCAAGATTAAAGCTCCTGAGAGTTTACATTCACTTTTCACTCTGTTCTCAATTGCACCCTTTTGGCACAGTCTGACTCACCACTAAACTTCTAAATGTCAGTCCCCAACTTGTTAAATCACATCTCTAACTCTTAAGCAGGGCAACTAATTTATTTTAAAAAATTAAGCTTCAAATTTAGTCTTTTCCTCCTCCAAAAACTGGAGGGCAGCAGACCAAGAAAGACTAGGTTTGTAACAGCTGATTGTACCAAGTGCACAGTCTGTCTGTGCTGAAGAGGACATCAGTAGCAGTAGTAAAGGTTATTCGTCAAATGTACAAGATGAGGCCCTATTTGCACATGAAAATTAGCTAAAGATGTGAGGAGAGCTACCTCAGCTATCAGCTACACCAGAGGTTTGGGATCACTGCTTCAGGGGCTGTATCCTCACCTGTCTGGCACACTGATGCAGCTGCAGTCAGGGCCTGTCTTGCTTGGTACTTGCTGCTGCTTTTTACTCTGGGGTAATCTGTCCTGTCTGCCCTGACACACACTGTCCCCTAGTGCCAGCTAGGTGGCACACGAGTGGGGGAAGGTTATCTTGAAGGGCTCAAGCCCACCAACACAGGGCTCCTGCTCTGCCAGCAGATCAGGGGAGATTTGGTGCCTCTTCTAAGTCTGTTTGGTCTGTGACTGAGCTGCCAGCTGTCCTGGACACTGGGAGATGTTTGTCCCAACAGATCTTATGTCTCCTCATGGCTTTTGAGGAACCATATTTTTGGTGCACTAGGAGCTGTATAATCACTACTTCAAGCTGGAGTTTCGCTGCAGGCAGAGCTAAACAAAGTCAGACCAGTACTCCAGGTGTGTCCTGGCTGGGCTGTCCTGTTCCTTTCAGCCTCCATAACAGAGCTGGCCTTTCCTCTCCCAGTTCTCTTTTAGTGTCAGCAGGGTCCAGCTCTAAAAGAAATAGAGGGGACCCCCAGGGTGCTTGTTTTTAGCTGTACCCAGACTTGGGCAGGCATTAGCTGAACTGCAAATTCTTGTGATCTTCACTGAAGTCTTTCAGAATTATCTGGTTTTGTTTTTTTCTACCCCCTGCAGTTCTGGTATGCTGTCAGTGTCTACAAATTTTAGCTTTCATTAGAAAATGCTTAACTACTACCAAACTGTGATGAAACTCTAGATATGACCCAGCTACATACATTACCACCAAACTAGATAATGACAGTTCAAAAAAATGTTTCTCTCAATATTTAAAAATAAAATGCAGACAGTTCTGCATTGAGCATCTGATACAAGAAACAACTTAAGTGCTGAAATGTGTTGTTGTTCTCAAAGCAACAAGTCTGTCCAGATCCTCTGCCTTAGAGTATAAAGGATTGCACTAGGCATATGAACCAAGGGCAGGCTAGGCTTTTCTAGCTCTGTTGTGCATGTCAGAGCCAATCCCACAGGAAAACATGGCACAGTGTCTCTGTGACTCCCTGCTTCTCCATGGGGAGGACTGTGACATAACCAGTAGAAGCACAGTTGACAGTGATGGTGGTAAAACACACATATGCCAGAAAGACTTGGAGCAGAACACCCCCCATGGAACAGGGATCTTCAAGGAGTCCAGCCTAGTGAAGCCAAGAGTTGCATGTGTTGTCCTTGGGGCATACTGGCAAGAATGGATTCTGAACAGTTAAGTGTGGAAAGCATAGCTGTCCTGGTGTGGAGTGGCTTTCCTCCCTCTTTTCCTGCAGAATGTTTTTACTGGAAGGCTGTGTCCCTGCTGGAAAGGGGCAGGGGATGCTGAGGGCTGCCTAGGTTGGAAAGACCCTCTGGTCCTACCTGCACACTGGGATTACTGTTGTCTAGCCAGCATCCTGGGCTTGTACAGGGCACATACAGAGAATTTGATGAGGTCTAAGTGAGGGTGCAGTTGGTGGCTGCATGGTTGGCCCCCCAGTGGCCTCTGCTGACTCAGTGCCTGAAGCTGTGCAGGACTTGGCTGAGGTGCTCCTGCCTGGGATGCTTTGCAAGGGAAGCCTTTGGGTCATGCACTCCTGGTCAGGGAGCAGCACTGACTGATATGGGGTTTGGTGTGATGCTGTAGTGGGTTTCATCATCTTTTGCAAGACCCAGTAAAGGGAAGAGTTTTCCATATTGTGCAGGACTTCATCTTAGAGAACAGAAAACAGCTGTCAAACTCCATTTTCTGTTACATATTCATAACTTGTTAGAGCAGGTCCCACTCTGTCACAGAAGTGACCTTTGTGTGTTATACATCTATTGTTCTTTGCTGCACAAAGTCAGTACTGCCAGCTGCTCTAGTCCCTAATGGAGCTGTACCTCCATTTTTTGTTTTGTTTTAGCCCCCAAAGTAAAGAAAGACCTGACTGTTAAGCATAAAAGGATGTGTGTTTATTGCTGGCCTTGCTGTGTAGCCTGAGTAGCCATGGGAAAGCACTGTAGGTTGTGTTCTGCCAGGAAGGGTTGCCACAAAGGTTACATTTTCCCAAGAAGTGGAAGATGGGTTAACTCACTTCTGTTTACTGAGGAAAGCCTTGTGCAAACATCTGCCACATTCTAGCAGAATTTACAACCTCTGAAATATCTAGCTTTCTGGAGCCTCAGAGGCTTATAGTGCTAAACTCATTGGAACAACTGCTAATGAGTTAATTACAGTGGATTCTTTAGTTAAAATTGCTGCCAGAGACTTGAATGTTTCAGATAACTCTGCTGGCAAGTGGGTTACACTGCTGGGCAGATCTTTGCCTGATTTATGACTCTTCCACAATCACATGGAACTACTGCCTGATTGTCCCCAGAATTCAGTTCTGCTTTTATCTGTTTTATAAAAATAATTCTTGGTTCTGAAGGGATTTCGTATGTGCTGCAAGTGCACTGTAAACCATTATCACAAACAGCTATTCTGTGATTCTTGTCTGAAAGGTGCCTTCCTGCATGGCAGCTTTCTGTGAAGTATAGACAGCTATCCATCACCCATGAAATATGAGGCATTGAGAGGCTTCCAAAGAAAAATGAAGCTAGTTCATATCCTCTGAGGGTCACTTGGTGCAAAATAACAAGGATTTTGTCCTTTTGCCCAGAACAAAAATTTGTTGTGTAAATCAATAGTTGAACTCCTTTCTTGCGTGAAGTATCAAGTATCTTGATACTTAAAATGCATATTTAGAAATTATCTGTCTTGGCTTTTTATAGTTACAAAGATTTCAGTCAAGAAATGTGTTGACTCTGGCTCCTTTCTTATAAATAGCAAACATATGATCAAACCTCTTGAAACCACAAAAATCATTTCAGAAGCCAGGTTTCAACCTTACTTTGGATGCTTTTCCCCAGCAAAAGTTGCAGCTGTGGGTGTTGAGCCCTTCGGAGACATTCTCAGACTTCCCTGACTCCTGCAGTAAAGCCTCTAGCTCTTCTGCCAGGTTGGTTTAAGTAGTTTCAGTTAACTTTTTGATTAAGGTCAATGAATGTTTTCTTTCCACCTTGGCTCTGCAAGAATAGCATCTCAATTTCTCTCCTGTCCAGTTAGATGTACCTTTGACCTGATGATTTAATCATTAGTCAGGGTCTTACAAGCTTTTTCATTCAAAAAAGGAATTGATACAGAGTCTGCATTTTTTTCCCACTACAAATCTGTTATTTCAAACATCCACAAAATTCCATTTCTCTGAATAGAGTAGGAGTCTCATTTTAGTCATAGTTCCACAACCCTTTCCAGGCTGCACCACCTCTGTAAAAGTTTCTCTTATATCCATTTTTATGGGCTTTCATTGCCTTTCTCCCATGTGTGTGTGCACAGGGCACATCTGCAGCCAGCACTACTGGGTTGCTTATAGTGCTCAATCTCTGAGCAAGCCTGTCTGTCTCATCTTCCTTATGATAGCTTCACTTGGCTGTGTCTCAGCAGAAGTCTGTTATTCATATGCTGAGCTGTTAAAATTCTTCTTGCCTTTGACACTTTGCTGCTGCTTAGAGAGATACCTCAGGTGCTTGTGAATCAGGAAGAAGTAAATACTTGTCTGCAGAAGACATTGAATTGTCCCAGTCCCAATGAATCATGTCTTCCTTGTGTGTTCAGTTATGCTTCTTCTACAATAGGCCTTCTGTTATGATTTCTGTAGCAAGCTTCAGAAAGCCATGTGATACTTGTTTGAAGTGCTTGAAGTGCTTCAATCCAAAAGCTAAACTTGTGAAGATAAACTAAATAGACTTCTGAAATTGATCTATAAATTGAATGTCTCTTAAACAGGCCAAAAAAACCCCAAAAGTGTCAACATTTGACAACTGTAGTCTCTACACAATGAGAAGGGCTAGAAAATGACTTCCATGTGGCTTCCAGCTGAATAGGTTTTTTATGTAGAAATTTGCTAGTGTTATCTGAAAATGGCAAAACATTAGGTAGATTAGGTATAGGACTAAAAGAAATCCCTCAGCATAATGTCCCAAAATATTTGAAAAAGTTCCCTCCTAACCAGCTTTCTGATGTTGCCTTCACATTCCTAGCTGGTTGGCTGAGTAGTTTGCAACTTCTACAAATGCTTGGACATTAGGGAGGAAAAACTTTCTCTCTTTCCTGCCCACTGTGCAGGAGAAGAACAAGCAGAGGACAAGTGAAAATGACCTCAAGTTGCACCAGGGGAAGTGTAGATTTGGCATTAGGAAAGATTTCTTCACGGAAGAGGCTGTCAAACATTGGAATAAGGTTCCCAGGGACGTGGTGGAGTCACCGTCCCTGGAGTGATGTACAAGATGTGTGGATGTGGCACCTGGGGACAGGGTTTTGTGGTAGACTTGGCACAGCAAAATTAACACTTGGACTCAATGATCTTAAAGGTCTTTTCCAATCTAAATGGTTCTATGATTCTATGGCAAGTTTTGTATTCTCTTTCGGCAGCTGGGACCAGATTGGCTGTGACTGTGTGTTGCAGCAGGCACGGTGTCACCAGACTGAGGGTGATGATCCCCCCCATGCACTCAGCACTCGTGAGACACATTTGGAGTTCTGGGTCCAGTGCTGGGCTCCCCAGCACAGGAGAGATAGGAATGTACTGGAGCAAGTCCAGGGAAAGGCCACAAAGAAGATGAAAGGACCGGAGCATTTGTCACATAAGGTGGGCCTGAGAGAGCTGGGACTGTATAACCTGGAGAAGAGGAGAGTCAGGGGATCTTACCCACTGGCATAAATACCTGATTGGGTTGGGACGAGCGAAGTAAAGATGACAGAGCGACTCCAGTGCCCAGCGACAGGACAAGAGGTAATTGTCACAATTTGAAACACAGGCAGTTCCACTTAAATGTTTTCTCAAAGGGTGATCAAACACTGGCACAGGTTGCCCAGAGAGGTTGTGAAATCTCTGACCCTGGAGTAGATGTTCTCCTGTGCTGCCTTCCTTCCTTACTTCTACCAGTGGGTAGAGTAAGCTCTGGTTTGTTTCATTACTTCTGCAAAAATGTTACTTCTGCTGCAACCCCCGTGTTGGTACCAGAGGATTCACCTGCAGCTGGTGTTTGTGACATTTGGTGGTTCAATCTAGCAGCTGAAATACCCATGCTCATGTTGAGCTGACAAGATTGAAAGGTATTTGTTTAGTGAAAAGGTAGTTTTTGATATCTTTTCAGTTATGCCATAAAAAAAACCAGTCCCTAACTAGGATGTCTTAGCTTCACCTTTGTGTGTTTTCTTCCCCTTTTTCTGTCTGTTTGTTTTTCTGTCAGAAGTCAGTTCATGAACTCAAGAGATAGGTACACCATTGGCTTAGCTGAACTGTTACTGATTCTAATTAATTACAATGTCCTGACAATTATGAAGCAAAATCCATTTTCACATTCGCTAATAGTTCTTCCACAGCCACTGCTGCTATTTGCTTGACAAACCCCAATAAATTAGCAATTTGGCAACTGCTATGTCACCTACGTACAGCTGATCAGTAGTCTCTTATACAATGCTTTGGTGGAAGCAGCAAGGAAGTGGCAATTGTTTATCACAGGAACCACAGTCCCCAGTGTTTCATTACTGTAGCTGTGGCTGCCTCTCCACAGTCAGTGATGCACTGTTCATCATCAGCCCAGTGCCTAAGTTGCATTCACTGTTGATTCAACTCCACCATCATCACAAATATTATTTTTTGTGATAATATTATGAGGCAGTGTCTGTAGCAGGGGCTATAAAAGTGCTAAGATGGGAGCGAGGAAGCTGATTCATTGCCTTGAGCTCAAGGTTGTGTAACAGGACTACAAGCAAGCCTGTGCTGGTCCAGCTTGGATTCCTGCTGGTGCTGGCTGGCATCTCCCTGTGTCAGGTTTGTAATGTAAGCTCAAGCACTGGGGCTTGTTCCCAGTCTCCAGTCTTCCCTTCTCATAAAAAGAAAGATGGAAGTGTGGCAGCCCAAGGTGTCACAGTCTTCTCCAGGGCATGTTGCACACCTTCTAGACAGTGCATAGCTGATACCTGGCTGGTGGCCTCATGTGCCTGAAACCTGCAGCTGAGGCCAGCAGGAGGCAGCTGGCATGGACTCGGTGCAGTATGGGAATACACAAGACTGATAGTACCTTGGACCTTATTAGCATAAAAGATTTGATAAACAAAATGCCTTGGCAAAAGCAAACAGAACTCTGAGATTGTGTCAAGATTGCAAGAAGATCCTATCAGACAGCTTTCCGGGAAAGGGAAATTTCATTAACCATTGTCAGCCAAGAAATGTTGTGATATGCATAAGTTTGTGTATTTGATTGTTACCTGATCTTTGTAGTAAACATTTTTAGTCTCCTGAAACAGTATATAAGTCCTTGTAAGTTCCCAATAAAATCGGATTCTG
>VWZP01004031.1:0-37669 GCA_013396995.1 Dicaeum eximium | reverse complement strand
CAGGTGTAGCTCCCATTGCAGAGGTGCAGCTCTGCACTTTGTGCCCCAGTGCAGGCAGAGGACTAAACATTTGCACTTGGCCCACTTGAATTTGTGTAACATCCCTTCAAAGTGTGCAAGCTTTTAATCCTAATGTAATGTTCAAGCATTTCAAGCCTGTCCCTGGGAAAGGCTCTGTGCCTACCTTTCCCTGCAGAACCTATAGGTGCAGAAGGGGTACAGCACTTATGGAAGATGGACTGTGTGGGAACAGTTGGCCTTGCACTCCCAGCACCCTATTTTAGTATATGGTTCAGTAAATAATCACTGTGAACATAAAAGACTGCCGTAATGCTATATGAAAAGATTTTCCAAGGAGAAAATGCTGCCAATTGAAATAAAGTGAGCTTCAGCTATGTAGAACTGAATCTGCAGCAGGGTTTTTCTTACAGAGAATTATTTTTTCCATCAGTCTGGTAGTTTGAAATGTTCCAGATTTCATTTCAGGGAAACATTCATTAAGCAGTCATAGCTGGGTTTAGTGGTTGGTGAAACAAAGTTTATTAACTGATCGATATCCAGAAATTTTATTAAAATCCAAGAATTTTATGTAATATTGTATTGCTAAGATACCAGATAATTCTAGGCCCAAACAGTTTAATCCAGGGCAAGTCTTCAAAAATGATAGTTATTCTTTTAAGTGGAAATTTCCATAAGCATGTTCAGCAGCTGCTATAAAAATAATGTGAAAATAGTAATTAGTGATTTTTGGTTAGGAAAAAAAAAAGAAAAGTTGATCCAACCTCTATAATTTCACGAATTAGATATTTCCCAAAAGTTTTTCCTTTTTGCCGTTTTCAATCTTATACTGGCTTCCTATTGTACAATGAATTATTAGCTTGAGGATATAAGAAGCTGGTAATATCACCTATGCTGCTGCAAATTGAATGTTCATGAGCAACAGCAAAACCCACACTGAAGTGCAGGAGGACAAGGAAATTTTCTGGAATGTTGCTTTGCACTTTTTGTGACCACCAGCTCCTGTACAAAGCTGAGTGCTGAATATTAGCTAACTGTCCTTTGTGAAAGTCACTTAAAAGGAATTGCAGAATGAAGCATCAACATTTAGAATTTTGAAAACTGTTAGTAAAGGGAATAAGAATGAATTTCTCTGCTGGATCAGAGCCTTTACTTGTAAATGGATCCATCCAGCTGTTTGCATGGATCCAGAAATGGGTCTCAGTTCAAGGATTTCCTATGAACCTTCTATTAGACCTAAGAAGGGCTTTGAAAACTTATTTTTAAACAGTAAAGGACAGAAGTGATCAGCAGAATCATGGAGTCTGACCTCCTGCATAGTCCTGCACCTCCTCCACAGCAGGACATGAGCTGCTTTTTGTAATGAGATGAAGTGAAGCCAAAATTTGGAGCAGTGGTTGTTGCGTCTGTTTGAATGGCTGTGTTGGGCATATACCTCCCTGGATTTGGAAACTGGTCCTGGAAAACATAAGAGTAGCTAGACACATTACATTTCTCTCCTAGGACAGTATAACAAACATTTCTAAGCTTGACAAACTCTGTGTGACACAGGAAAAAACCCGCATTTGGTTTGATTGCAGACATTACTGCGGGTCTCAGAACAGTCGTGGTGGCTGAGGGGGGACCTTTGGTCAGGACTGTCCAAACACAGCAGGCACTGAGAAGCCTATGGCCTAAAGGCAGGCAGAGGCACAGTGTTGAGATCCACAAACTAACTTTAGAATAGCTGGATCAAGTGCTGGAAGTAATAGAAATACTGCTAAAGCACTGAACTGAGCTGCTGCTATTTTATATTACTGCTAAATGTGAAAGAGCACTAAAACATTCCAGGAGCTGGTATAGAGACAGAAATCTATATATACAGCATGTTGTTAAGTAAAGGGGTGAAGCAGAAAGTAAAATGATTTCCCCTTTTGTCACAACTTAGTCATAAACCTACACTTAAGAAAGTGACCTTAGTGCGACATCAGGTTCCAGAAGGACCTGGACTGCAGCCAGTGGCCAGAGAGAGATCACAGGAAGATTTGGAAATAGCTCTGGAGGGAGTGACTGGAATTTGCTGAGGAAAGGAAATCAATCCAGACTGGCACTTACAGGAAGATAAACAGAGCTCCTGTATAGGAACATCACTAAGTATCCCAAACCCAAGAGAGAATGACACCAGAGGCAGATAATTTTCTTACTTTCTTACTTTCATAAAAATTGCATGCATGTGCACATATCTGGTGTGAAACAACAATGACAGTTTCTGAAGTGCATTGTGTTAAGAAGAGACCCCACAACTGTGGCAATCAAAGGTTGATATGCCTTATGGAGGAATTAATTGAGTTCCCTCCAGACTTCAGGGTGATGGAGGCTGGGTTAGTTACTGGCAGCAATGAGTCTGGATTCTCCATTCTAGGACTGGTGGACATTCACTGACATTCACAGGAAGAAAAAGGAGACTGCTGCTCCCTGATACTGCCACAGAGTACAGGAGTGGGTGTAGCTGCAGCAGTGGAGGCAGAGCCACACTTGGCAGCTTCTCTTCTGAGGTGTCAGGGAAGAGAGCTTGTGCTTCCAGACAGGCTGAGAAAAGGGCAGAGTATACAGATAATTGGTTAAATGCTTCTGTAGTCTATTTCTCAGCAGGTTAAAAAATGGACTTCTTGCCTCCATAGATTTTACAAGTTCATTATTCTGTGGCTCATTCATATTCTGTTGTTGTACTGTATGTATTATTGTTGTGGAATGAATAGCTCGAATGAGGACTGTTTCCTTACTATCATACAGCAGTAGAAAGCAGGGGAAAAAACATGTGAAAGTGTTGTAATGAACCAATTCAGGCAAACTTCGTTTTTGCACTAAAACTGAAGCAAGTTCTGTGTCACAGTCTGTTCTATTAAAAACATTCCCAAGGCCTCCTTATGCACCTAAGCTCAAAGTCGGCTTCTCTCTTCCGATTACATGACAGGGCAGTTTCCTTCAGCACTATGAGGAAAGAAAGGATCTGCTTTACTCCTCTGCTGCTTTCAGCTGTGACTGTGGTACTGCTTCTCTTCTTCACTCTGTGATTAATTGCTTCTTCAGTGCACCCTTCAGAGAAATCCTTTTTCCTTCTCTCCCCTTCCATTTCCTGCTAGGTTTCCAAGTTATGTCCGGGAACTTCTTCCTCTATCCCTTTGTTTTTCCATGCACAGTGAACTAGTTACTAAGATGGTAGCTCAACAGTGATCCTTACCCTGACAACGTGCAGGTGTCTCTGTTGCTGTCTTGTCTTCTTCTTTCCAGGATAGTATTTTCTACCACCTCTGATTCTTTCATTGGGTATCAAGTTCAAGACAGTTCACTTACTTGTCTACCAACTTTTCTGCTGCTTTCTTAAATGATCAAACACCTCCACCATACCATCCACGTCAATCAAAGTGAAAAACTGATCCAGAGCCCATTCCCTTCCCTTTTAAATTTGTATGCAAGCCTGCCAACAAAAAAAACTATCATGAAGCTGACCTCCCTATATCAGATCCAGTTTGTTAAATCCATCTCCATTTTCACAGGTTGCATCTCAAATTCTTCCAAAGCAACAGACAAATTTGGAAGGACCACAGCTTTAACAGTCAGTGTTCTTCCGAACTCCATTTTCAGGCAGAATGAATTTGAAGCACTGGAGGAGAACCTAGTAAATATTCTCTAGCAACTTTATTTTTTAATGATGTCTCCACAGTTTTACACCTTTACTATTAAAGTTGTGCTAGTAATTAAGGAATAGTGATTGTGCAAATTATTTAAGTAATTGAGTTAGTGAACTGAGGTTACTCTGTATTTAATGAGGTTAAAATTGCTGACTCCTGTATATAGTATTTAATCCTGTGAGTAGTCATTTTGAGGTCATTATTGCCTGTACCAGTTCCTTAAGGTAGCTTTGATGCACAAATTTTGTCTTGAAATTACCTGCCCTTACTCACAAAGTACTATTATAAGTGATGAAAAGTGTTGAGGTATTTGTGTAACTTTCATTTAGGTTTTGAATTATAGCAACACTTGAGCAGAGGAATTTTTCATTGGTTAAAATGTCACTGAAAACACACTTGTGCCATCAATGTGATGCTTAAGAAGACGTTTTACTGTTGACCTGATGTCAGCTCTTGTGGGTTGAAGCTTTTTTTTTAATGGAAGTTTTGAGAGGATGGGATATAAATCCATATTGAAGATGAAATTGGTGGTTCAGCTGTGGCCTTCCAACCGTGATTTCCTCTACCTGACCTGCTTTTAAAATCCTATTTCAAATAATCTAAATTGAAATTCACTCAATAGCTTTTTTAAAGAGTAAATAAAGGGCCACATCAGAGACTTAACAAGGAAGTAATGTCAGTCATCCAACCTGTAAAGCATTTTCCACAGAAGCAACTGCAATGTATGGAGCACTGCAGACAGCAGGGAAAGCCCCCCTTGCCTCTGGAATAGCTGTGGCAGAGCCTGGAACATGATTCCACACCCCTCCCAAGGGTTTGACCCGCTGCACTCAAGGCCAGGTCTCTGGTCAGAAAGAGATATTTGAAAAGCCTTTTTTGCCTTGGGGCTTTTTTGACCAAAAGCTGAAAGAAGGCTTCCCATGGTGAAATCTTCCCATGGCAGAGGCTTCCAACAGTTCCAACATGTTGGAAGCCTCTTCCATGGCAGAGGCTTCCAGCAGTTGCCTGGGAATGAGATTGGTTCCTGCTTGGGACACTGTGCAGTAGGTGTTGCAGGCTGTTGCTTGTGCCTGTTCACACTCTAGATCCTGGCCCTGACTTGTGGACCAATTTCTTGACCTCAGGCCTGATGCCTTGTTATTATTTAGGATTGATCAACCTGGAGGATATGAGCAGACCTAATAGCCGCCTTCCAGTACCTAAAGGGAATTTATAGAAAAAGAGGGAGAGAAATGTTTTACATGGGCATGTGCTGATAGGATAAGAGATAATGGTTTTAAAATGAAAGGTGGTCAATTTAGATTAGCTATATGGAAGGACATTTTTTATAATGAGGGTGACAAAACACTGGAAGAGATTGTCCAGAGATCCTCCAACCATGGAAATATTCATGATCAGTTTGCAGTTGGGTTGGACTTGATGATTTTTAAAAGTTACATTCCAACTCAAAGGATTATATGATTCTGTGATTAGGGACTTGCCTGCTCTGAGATTTTACCTCACATAGTGTGATGAGACAGTTCTTACTGCTGATACCATTGCTTTTGCCAGCTTTGTCACCGTACTTGACTTGCAGCTTCCTCTTCCTCATGGAATAACTCCCTCTTGCTCCTTCCTGACACAGTAGGACTAGAGAGCATCAGAGTACATCCAGATAGGATGCAATTATGGCAGCACTTTCCTCCAAATCCCTGTGAGTGAGGCTGACCAATACCACAATTTGCATCCTCTGAGGGCAGCTCACTGAAAATGCTATTTTCAAGTCTAAAAACTAGAGGAAGAAAATCAGAGACCCTGTCCTTTGAAAAACTTTGCAAAGATCAAAGAAAAAACTACTTGTGGCTTGCTCAGGCATTCCTTGGTTTTTGCTTGCTAGCTTCAATTAGTGGGTGATCTGTCAGTGACTTTTCAAAACTGAATTTGGAAGTCTTTGTCAGGATGTTCTATAAACCAAAAAGCTAAGTGGCTTAAAAAACCTTACAAAAATAAAAGATTTATCCATAGGCCCACCTCAGAAAATCACAGAGTCCCCAGTGGTAGAGGAAGGAAGGATAATTCTGCACTTGTGTGGCTTCTTAAACACTTTGCCTGCTCAGTCATCATGGCCCATTCATCATGAAGCATCCAATGTTAGAAACAGACTGCTAAGCTTTGATCTCACTGAATTAATCTGTTCTAATGCCGTTATCATGCACTATTCTTTGATGTGAGCAATATTCTGGGATGGTAGAATAATAGTCTTCTACTTGTGAATTTGGATGGCACTGACACAGGGCACAGGAGCTGCTGCCTTTGCAAGACTTCTGGCTTTGTTTCTTTCTTTAGTGATTTGATTCCACTTAAATACTTACTTGCTGAGACCAATGCAGAAATGCTGCTGGCTCTTTCCTCACCTGAGTTTTTGGAAGAAGTCAGCAGGGCCTGACAAGGTCTTGTGGGGAACAGAAGGGGTTTAGGTGGGTATGTACTTAGCAGAAGTTACTTGCTGCTTTAGCTATGCAGGCACTATGTAAAACTTTGGTACCTACTTGTCCACAGAATGTTTGGAAGATAGTGTGGCCTGCTTCACCTGTAACTTCTGGTCACAAGAGCTCTGTGTGTTCATTCCTTTCCTCCATATAGTGTGTGAAGAGGGAGTGGAGTATAAGGGGGATGAGAAATTAAAGGTGACTGTCTTTTATGCTTCTTTGTATATTTACAACAGGATATGAAGATGACACATTGGCAAAACCAGCTGAATTTCAAGTGTGGCACTGAAGTACCATGAATGCCAAAAGAAAACTGACAGTCAAGCACTAGTGAAGTGTGTTGTAAGTGGATGTCATGGGTCAGTCACCTCGGTGTCATGGGTCATGTACCCCTCAGCCACACTCCCCAGTTACTGCAAAAAGGACTGGTACTCTCTCTTGCATTTTTAAACTATTTTTTGTATTCTAGAAATGGTTCATGGGAGATACTGCCATGGCTCAGTGCTTTAAATAGTAGCCATAAAAAAGGACATGCAAAGATCGAATCCTTGCTGGGAGATAAAAATCATGATCCATCAAATTAGAAATGTGCTGGCAAAACATCTTGTTTTCTTGGTGTATGTGATAAGGCAGTTGCTTAATAATAACAACATAAGAACATGAAAACTGTTGAAGATGTACCCTAGTGTTGTTTTGGCTGAGAAATACGACTCCTGCTTTCGAGTGTATCCTTCTGTCATTAGAGATAAACCTTTTTTCACCAGAGAGATAAATGTATATGCATCTCTGCATGTACATTTGCATGACATACAGCATTTTTGCTGTAGAAAGTTAGAAGATTTTCTTTGCAATGAAGTACAACATTTCTTGCAGCTTCTCCTTTTCTGGCATGTTTTTCACTGATTAATGTAAGGGTTTTGTGAAATGGTACATCAAATGGAAGCCATGTTGCCTGTGCTCTCCCTCTTCCTTCAAGCTAATCAACGTTGGTTGGAAAAATTCAAAAGCCTTAAATATCAAAATGTAAATAACTGAGGCTATAGAATAATTGTTGTTGTACAAGCTAAGCACCAGGAGCAGGTATTGCTGTTTGAATATCTAAGTTGCCTTAGCAGGCGTTTTAGGGCATTAAAGGCCATTAGAGGCACTTTTATCAACTGTCTGAATATTTGTAGGTTGGTTTTGTGGTTTGGTTTTTGATTTTTCTTTCTAATTAATGGTTTTCTATCTTCGTAGAATTGTATTAGAATTAAAACATATGTGTGTGTATGTATATATATATATCTTAAAAACACGGGTTATTTTACTCTATTACCATCTGGTGAATCTTACTGAAGTCAATATAGCTATGCTCCTCTACCACAGGCAAGAAGCTGGAGAAAGCAGCTTGATCTTGGAAAATCAATTTCTTTTTAAAATGTAAAAATATGAACATTAGAAGATAGAATTTCTTTCCTACTTTTGTTAAATGACCTTTCACATTCAGACTTAATCTATTGGCTGCTATGCTTAAAAGAAGTAGTACTAAAATACACATGAAGCTGGTTGCATAAGCCAGTTCTGCTTTCATGCTACAGACAGTCTTCCCTGTGGTTTGCTCAATTCTCTTCATAGATTTATAAAGATCTATGGAGATAATTTCTTCACAGTGTGGGGATATTGATGAGTACGGTCAGCTTTATTCTTGCAGTCACAAGGGGCAAGAGTAGCAGTGCAGTACTGATCAGTAGTTCTTAATCTTCATCCACAAAGGGCAGTGTTCTGCTCACCAATACATGGCCAAGGAATCTCGTTGCCAATAAAAGTTCCCATTAAAAGTACCCTGATTCAGACAGCATGTGGAACCACAGGAAATAAGTTTTTCACCATGAGGGTGACCAAGCACTGGCACAGCTCAGAAGGTTGTTGAGTCTCCATTCGTGTATCCTTGGAGATTAATTTAAAGTCATCTGCACAAGTTCCTTGGCAGCCAGCCCTGGATGGCCCTGCTTGAGCAGAGAAGATTGGACAAGATAACCCCAAGAGGTCCCTTCCTACCTCAGCAATTCTGTGATTCTGTGGTTCTGTAACATTGGGGGGAAAAAAAGGCTTTTTATTTGTTTTTATTTCACTTCAAACATTTCACATTTGGAAATGTGTGGGTGTGTGTGTGGAAGTGGAATGTCAGCATCATTGTTTGCTGGGTTTTAGAAAGGAAGACAGAGAATTTGCTTGGCCATGTGTACATAGTGAGATTTAGTTTTCAGATTATGAAGGAAAATATTTAAATTCTGGTTGGGATGGCCAGCTAAAGGCAACAGGGTGGATTGGTAGGCCAGGAGTTATTCAGGCCTCTGCCCAGTAGAAGCCCACGGGGCAGTGAGGTAAGTGCCTTTGAAGAGGTCACTGAGTAGAGCAGGAGCAGAGGTCCCTGCCACACCCACAGTCCTGTGATTCAACTTCCAGCTGAGTCCCAATCAAAGCCTCTCATTAAACCCAGAGAGCATGCAGACTGGAAAATGTATCTACTCAAAGTGGAATTTGGCTGCAATAGGGAGGGTAATGGGAAGGATCTTCTTGTAAAATATATATATATAAACACCCAGAATCTTTGAGTAGTCAAAGGACTGTACTTTTACCTTTTCAGACATCAACTTTCGGAGCAAACTGTACTCTGTGCATTACTTGGACAAAGATTTGTTCAAACAGATGGATTTGCTTGCTACTGATGTGAGGTCTCTTCTTGTGATGAGCTCTCAATCTTTTATTGTGTATTTTGATAGAAATCCATAATTACTACGTGTTGGGTAACTTCTGGTTATCTAGAATCCTGTACCTCCTGGTTCTGTCTATCAGCCTCATTCCCTTACATGTATCCAGTATGAAAACAGACATTTCCAAGTATGCAACATTAATAATTATGTGCAAGCATTAAAAATTAGGAGGAAGTATCTTCCATTCCATGTAACTCCAAAGAATTCTACCTAATATTAAATACTTAAAGTCAAACTCACTATACCATTTACTTCAGAAATATATATGGTAGCCTACTAGTAAATCTGACTTCTGTGTGCACAGAATTCCAGGAGAAGATTCCCCTGTGAATTCAGGAACAGGATTGCTTTTGGGATGGCTGAAAGTTCAGATTCAGTGCCATGTACTAGACACAGTGAGGTGAGTTCTACATGTATTTCTTCTATTGTTTGTATGTTCTGACTGAGAGGATTGTGGCTTGCACTGCCATTTTCCTATTGGAGCAGGAGGTAGTGAGAAATAAATGTATGTTGCATTATCCGTCACTGAACAAGCTACCAATCTGATGGTTTGCCCCTCCAGAAGTGTACAGGTTTTGTCTCTTTTTTGTTGCTTTTCTGGATGGTACCGACTTTGCTATGAAGAGATACCTTCAGCTGCATGAGGAATAAACTTCAGTTCTTTAATATTGCAGCAGAAGAGAAAACTGTTAATGTTTCCCTCCACAATCAAGGAGGTGATTTCTGCATTAAAACTCTTATCTATTATGCTGTGCTAATTATATTACAAGATCTTGAATGATACTCTTGGGTTTTTTTTTTGTCTTCCATTGATAAGTAATCTTAGTGCTAAAAGCCCTATCATAATACCATGTTTCTTCATGACAGCATGCTGACATCAAGTGCCAGCAATGCAAACAATTAATATGAGACCGAGAACTAAGTTTTAGGATATGTAAAAAAGCTCTTTGTGAGTCATACATGAAGCCTTCCCATAGACTGAGTACAGTTACCCTGTGCAATAGTCTGTGTATGAAGGGAACACTTCCTGTGAGTCTGATTTAATATCACACCACTGTTGTGAGTGGATGTTAGATTGGACCTTACCCATCTAAATGCAATGTATGGAATGAAAAGTTGCACTGTTACAGTCCTTGAAGAAAGCAGGTGTGAAATCAAGAACCCAAGTATGGAAAAATATTTACTTGCAGAGGAGAGGAAGCATATTTGTTGACTGAGATTTACCCCAAAAATGTAAAAGGAGTTGAACTTAGCTGATTGGCTGCAGGATGATGGTTCCATATTATGAAGATGTAAATATGTGTGGATGTTCCATATTATGAAGATGTAAATATGTGTGGAAGTTACCTCAGTTTCCCTGGCTGCTTTAAGTGAGGGAAGCATGATGTGGGGTGTACATATTTGTCTCTCTAGTGTGAGATATTTATCTCTAGTGAGAGATATGAGCAAATGAACTGTAGGGACCTAAGATAGGACTGAGGAGAACTTGAGGTCAGATGTTAACTATTATGAGAATTTTACATAGCACCCGGGCAAAGAGCCTTTGCTAGGCTAGTCACCAAAACCCAACTGGTTTGTTGGCTGTTCCAAGCATCTCAGAGAGACAGCTGTCCTCATATATGCTGTTAGTCTTCTCTAACTCAGAGATTATTTTTGTGGGGGGTGGCTTTGAAAACCAAACAGTTGAGGTGTATATTCCATCTGGTCAGACAGGCTTCTTGATGACAAAATCATATGCTTGTCAGTAATCTGGGTTGGTAAAAATGGTCTGTTTCACTTAGTCCTTCATTGGGGAAGTGTCTTGCATTCTTGTATTTACTTTTCTTTTACAAGATTGGGGTGGGGGCAGAAAGGAAGGAAGGAAGAAGAGCTGGCTCTAGAAAGCGCTTGAGGATTCCAGGAAATTGATAGGCTGGACTTGTTAATGCTTGTGAAATGATTTTTGACTCAGGCTTTCAAATGAAAAAAATGAAATACTAGAAAGATGATAGTCTTTTATCTGCTGAGGAAGATGGATTGGTATGACTTAAGATGTCATGTATATGAATGGGTGCTATAAAGGGATCATTCTAATGACGTGCTGTAAAAGACAACTGTCAGGAATAAATTATTCTTCTCTTCTGATGATATTGATGATAATGCACTCAGATTCCCCATGACACATTTCCTCACCTAAAGTTAAAGGCTTTTCCTAAAATGTTTAATGAGTGCAAAGGTCTTTGTTGTGCATTTCCAACTCCACGAAAAACATCAGGTAGTGGCTTACATAAGAGCAATTTTGCCTGCAATTAGTATGTTTGCCTACAAGTACACAGGCTTTGATTAAGCAAAGTAAAGTACTTAAGCACAAACGTAAGTTCCTTTCAGCAGTGGAGCAAAGAAACTGAAATATGAAGAAAGCCTGACTTCAGAAGTAACTGGGCTGATAAGAAGAGCAGTTCTGAGCAGCTGAGCAGATCAGGGCTCCACCAGGAATGGAGATGAGCTGGATGCAGCCACCCCCAGGGATACCTGTGCAAAAGTCAGATCCTGCCTGTGCAGCCTGAGACCAGCACCCCACTGTACTTTGTACTTAGTTTGAGGAGCAGCACTGGGAGCAGAGGGAACCAAAGACAAAAGGCCAAACCCAGGGAGCTGCCTGCAGGTGTTGACCACCAGCTGTCGTAAGAGCCTCCAGATGAGGCTCAGGCTGGAGGAAGCTGCCCACTGCACTGCTGCCAGCCCCTCCTTCCTGAACTGCTGTGGGCACCCGTTTGCCTGGAGAAGTCAACAAACCTGCATGCTTGAACATTCCTGGGGAAGGGACACAGCAGGGAGACTGTGGCCATGGTTGACCCATAATGGAACATCACCTTGGGTCTGGGGTTCATGGGCAAGGCACATTGGGAAAGGGAAACTAAGGAACATGGCAGGAAACCTTAACCATCAAGGGTTAGAAGGAGTTGCACTGCTTCAGCCTCCCATGCAATCATGCCTCACTGGAGGAATTCTAGTGCACTGAGATTAAAAAAAGGCAAAAGTAAGAGTTCTTGAAAGCAGGAAGAGGAAGGACAGGAATTTAAGTAGGTTTTTGCACAGTGATTTCTGTTTATTTATTTTTTTTTCCCCCTCACTGCAAACCAGTGATTGTATATTTGCGTTGGTTGGCAGTAAATTAAGTCAGGTAAAACTCTCTGACTTGATGCAGTTGTAACTTTGACAGACTGCTACAAGAAGTGATGGGCTAAATTACAGTAAAGGAAATGTACCTTGAGCATTTTCAGTTTTCTAATGGTAAAGGAGGCTGATCACAGCCTGGATTGCTGAGGGAGGCTGTGGAGCCACTGGAGGATTTAAGAGCAGATTAAATGAACTTCTGTCAAGAACAATTTAGAAGAAGTTGATCCTGCCTTTGGGGCGAAAGGCGAATTAGGTGACCCTCTTGAGGTGCTGCTGAGCCCTGTTGCATTTGATTTCTATGACATGGACGTGGTCTTGTGTACCTCTGGGAGAAAAGAGGATACTGAGCTTAATTATTGGAAGGCAGTTTCAGTCAGCAAGAGGTGTTTCCTGAGGAGAGATGGGTTGAGACAGAAGGCTGAGGATGTTAAAGAGGTGAAGAGAGCAATTAAATGAGATTATATAATGCTGCATTTGTACTAAGTGACAGAAAAGTGAATCCTTTTTCATTTAACCTAGTACTGACCACGTGCCTCAGAATAGTCTTCCTTAATTCAATGTATATTAAAAAATTGGATCCTCAAGTGCTCTTTAGGCCACTTTGTAGACGGGGAAATGCTGGCCTAGATGCTGCTTACAAATTAGAGAGCCACCAAGGATGCACTCACAGGCTCCTCTGGCTGCAGCTGCTTTAGCCAAAATGCTTACCAACTCCAGCTTCAGCTCTCAAGCACGTTGCAGTACTCCTGGCACTCCTGGCAAGGACAAGCACAATTTCATCCTTCTGCCTACCACATTAATGCAGATAGCTATTTTGAGGTTAAGGCCATATTGGCTTTGAACTTCAGCCTGTAATGAACACCTGGATGGAGTTCTGCTTTATTTGCAGGTGACTGAAGTACTATTGTTAGTTATTAAGCCATTTCTTGTGATATTTAATTATTTTTCCCCATTTTTTGATGAGCAAGCAGTGCCATTATTGCCTGTAACCAAATAACTATCTCCATTTATCGTACTAATTGTGGCTTAATGAGGAAGGACCTGGAACTGGGGGAGTTGTCTACCCTAAACAACTTTGGAATGTACCTTCCTGTGGTAATGAGCATAGACTGCAATAATTAGGTATGCTAGGTGCTATATTTATCATGAAGCTTAAATGCAATAAAAATTCATCATTTGGTGGTAGGCTTACAAAACACAGTGAATTGTCTTAGTAAACATGGAAATATGAAAATAGAGTATGAATAGATATAAGATTATTTCCTCTTGTATGATTTTCCCAGACAAGGAATAATTCCTTTTCATTCTAGTGTAGATGGAACTGGAAAAAATCACAGCAAAGATGCTATTCTGAACTGCATATAGCTTTAGGAGAAAGACTGGGTTTTGCTTACTTATGCTGCCCTCCTGGTTCCTTCTCTGACCCAGCAATATTTCACTGGATGCCCTTCTGTAGAGCCCTTGGATATGCACTGTACCCTTGATAATCTGTGGGGTTTTTCAGACGGGAGCAGAATACTGGACCTGAGATCTGACCTATGGATTAAAATGAGAAGTATGTTCTGCTACAAACCAACTGTCTATCTGCAATTACCTTACAGTTAAACAGATCATACCTTCTTCTTCTGTTTTACCATGAAATTAATTCACAAGGGTTTTAACACAATAATGTTTGTACAACAGGGAAACCCCATCTGAATATTCTGGAGACAATATCTTTAGTTTAATACAGTGGATAATTCACTCAGTGTTTTGTACAGTAAGAAAATACACATGCAACTGCAAGTCATTTTTGAAGTCCTCCAATGAGACAATAGAAACCAATAACCTCTGCAATCAGAAACAGTGAGAAGTTGTTTTTTTCTCTATTTCTACAATATTTCTTAAAATGATGTAGTAATAACAATTCAGTATTAATCTATATTGACAGGAGTGTTTATTGGAAGAATAAAGTGTAAACTACTGTAGTTTTTCAAAGCTGTTTTTATACCATTTGATGCTTCCATTGCTTGGAAGATGCAAAAGGAACACTTCATGAGAAAAATATCCACACTACTCAAAACAAGCACTAATGATGATAATTGCAGGTTCAAATCTGGATTAATCATATGAGGACTAGTCTGTACACATCTGCAAGTTCATTCAGTCCAGTGTTAAGGTGTTGGGAAGAAAAAGCATGAAAACTGTCTAGCATGAAAACTGTCTAGCATGAAAACTGTAAGGATGATATTGGGGAATTCAAGCTAAGATGAGTTTTCTGTTATTCCTCTTGTGTAATGGTATCTTCACTGAACTTCAAAAGGTGTTCATCACCTCTTTCATTTGCAGATGCAGTCATCCACAAGGTAGAATAACTAACTAGAATCTCACCTATCCCTCCTGGTCTTGACTGCAGATTTACAGTTCTGCCTTCTCCATCACTTGCTTGCAGTGCTGCCGTTGATTTTGGCATGGGACTGATCCAAACCACACCCACAAGCTCTTGAACCACCCCTGCCTTGGTTTTGGATGCAGAGGTTACATGTGATGTAAAACAGGATGTCATTCCTGGGAACACAGCTCTCCTCAGTGCCATCTGACCAGGAGGAGAAGGGCTTGTTTTAGTATATGCACACCTATCTACAGTGTGTCAGGTTGCTATTCCATTGTAGTTCTGTTCTGGCCTTCAGGCTGTTCTTTTTCCTTGTAAAAGCTGAAATAAAGAATCATTGTAAGGGAGAACAACAGAAAAAAGTGTCAAGATTGATTCTTGTGAAGAGGTGACATCAGTATCTGTACAGAACATGTTTGTCCTTGCTTTGTTCAGCTCAGGATTTCATGGCTAGCAAGACAAGCACAGGATTACCCTGGGTGCTCATGCAGGTTGCCATACAGAATTCCTTTGGAGGCTTGAACTGGGTAAGAAGTGCTGTGTTAGTCAGCCTTTTTCTATTTCCAGCAGTGGCAATAAGTCTTGTTTTGGGGTACAAAGACCATTCAGGTGATCTCAAAATCAAGTGAAGCCTATTTGTTTTCAGGGAACACTGAAAGGAAGGCTGATCAGATGGCAGAATTAGGTTCTTAGCAATGCAGGAAGACATTTTTTATCTTCAGCTCTCCCTCAGTAGATTAATCCCCCAGTCTTCTTGTTCACAGCTTCAGCCTTACTGTTCTGTTTTGATGGTGAGAGGCATGTAGGGGAAGCCACACGTTGACAATGGTAAAGCTCCTGTTGTGTTCATGACTGACTACATGTGAAGTTTTGAAACACCAGACTGTGATTCTGAGGACATGAAGAGAATCACAGAATCATAGGGCATTATCTGATTCCAACCTTAATGCCATGGACATGAAGACCTTTTTCTAGACCAGTTTGCTCAGAGCTCCATCCACCCTGACCTTGAACACCTCCAGGGATGGGGCATCCACAGCTTCTTTGGACAACTTGTGCCAGTGCCTCACCATCCTCACAGCAAAGAATATTTTCCTAATATCCAATCTAAACCTACTGTCTTTCAGTTTGAAGCCATTCCCCCTTGTCCTGTCACTTCAGGCCCTTGTGAAAAGTCCCTCTCCACCTTTCTTGTAGGCTCCCTTCAGGTGCTGGAAGGCTGCAATGAGGTCACACCAAAGCCTTCTCTTCTCCAGCCCTTCTTCATGAGAGAGGTGCTCAATCCCTCCAGTCATCTTGGTGGTCCTTTTCTGGACTCAAGAGGGAGTTCTCTTTCTCTTGTGTTGCCACAGCAGTCTGGGTCATTATTTGATAGGAACTGGGACTGGCTCCTGAGCTAAGAATATTTATTTACCATATGACTGTGGAAGTGACTCAAAACCCATGGGACAGGAGGAACATGTTTGTGCTCCTAGACCTTGGAAGAAGTGGGGTGATCAGTAATAAGTCACCTGACTGAGAGTCTGTACTGGCATTTAAATATTTTGGGCCCAGATAGTTATTTTCTTGCTACCTTGAGGTCTGGCAAATGTAGTACTCTGCTTTAATGTGAACAAAGGTCTGATAATATTCTGGATATAGAAGCTGTGTGGTCCTATCCTTTTCAAGGCAGCAGTCAGATGAAAGCATGTGATACCTATGCTGCATAGGCTGCTGGTTTCTACTCTGGAACACCTCAGGCTTAGCCACATCCTTCTGGCAAAATAGGCTATGTGTTTCTGTCTGTACATTGGAAGCTATGGTTAGCTCTCTGTGCCTGTATTACTTTGACATGAATTTTAGAAAAGAGAAGCTTTTAGATCACTGGGAGGTAATGCCTCTGTACTGTGATTCAGTTTTAGACTTCAGATTTGGACCATTACCTCTATAGTTTGTTTGGACTATTTTGAAACCTTCTTCTAAAAGTTATATTAGCATTCCCAGGTGTTAGTTATTATTATCTCTCAATCTGGAGAGATAGTTATCAGTCCAGTTCCTTAAAATGGTATGCTATAACAGGACACTGAGAGCCTAAGTTTCTAGTGATTCAATAAAGATACTCTGGTCATTTATTTGCTTATTTCTTACTAGACTTTTGGTTTCTTTGACCTCTGCTGGTGAATAACATATTTTAGGTGGTGTCCACTCACCTCATGTCCTGCTTATACTGTAAAATACATGTCTTTCATCAGTGCTGATGGGAGCTCTAGTTCTTGGCTGGGTTCCATAATCTCAAGATTAGAGAAGGCACATTTAATGCATTTACTCTTCAGTGTGATTTTTGTGCTCATAGGAGTATGTATGTGCTTGTTGTCATCCTTGGTAAGTTTTTAGATAAGTGTTACATCCCTCTGTGAGGGTGAAATATGGAGCTGTATAGAGCTGCTGGAAAGGACTAACAGAGCAATCAGAAAGGTTTCAGGCTGGCAGCACAGCAAAGGCCTCTCTTTCCCAGAGGATGCCCTGCCTTGCTGTGTGCTTCAGCCCTGGCTGAGAGGTCAGGAGCTGGGATTCAATCACAGGATTTCCCAGGGACTGCCCAGCTGCTCTTTGTTACCAACCTCCCTCCTCCTGTGCTCCTTGCTCTCTCCTCTTGTGGTTGCCCTCCTGGGTTTGGGCTTCTTTGTTGCATTTTTGTTGGTTTTGTTTGTTTGTTGTTTGTTTTCTCTTTTCAGAGCTACTCACTACTCAAGTATTTTCAAGAAAAGAAAGACAATGTTTGCTGATTTAAATTCTGGTAGTTGGGTTTCACTGGAAAAATTTGAAATATGTTGCCTTTTGTTTCTCTCGTAAGAACAGAAGTGTTGTGCTGTTGTTTCATTCCTTCACCTAGTCAGCAAATGCAGAAATTCAAATGTCAGTATCCAGAGGGAAGAGCAAGTGCCTGGAAATGTGGTGGTGTATGTGAGCAGCATTGTTGGTGAGCAGCTGCTGCTCCCACTGAACACAGCAATCTTGCAATGCAGCCAGCAGTGCTGGAAGAACTGGCTGAGTTCTCCAAACCACTTCAGTTCAGCATCTCTGCGAGTGTTACAGGAGATATGGGGGACACAATAAAAACTAATGTTCTGTCTGTATGTTTATAAATTTACTGGCTGTGCTAGGTAGCTTTAAATTGGCCAGCCTTGTATCAGTTCTCAACAAATCATGAAAAGAATGGTAATAATCAATGTAAGCCATAATCCCTTCATTCTGATGAGTGTTATTCAACATGGTTTTATAATAAACAGTTCATTTATTTCTTTGGTATCAGTTTTAATTAAATTACAAATCTGTGAGATAAAGGCAACACTGTTGTCACAGACTCCAGTAAAACAACTGACTTTTGGCAGAGAAACATTCTGATTAGAAAAATAATTACTGCCAAGTGAAATCAATACAGCATATATTAAATGAATTGAAATGTAATAATTAAGATGTTTCAATGAGCAAGTTCAGATGCTCTGTTTGAAATGGCTGTGCTTGTCCTTAGCAAGAGTGGGAGATCAAGAAGGTAGGGTGAAAAAGCCCACACCCTTCTCTAAAAATGGTGTTTTTTTAAATTTTTGCCAGTGTTGAACAAAATAATTGCTGATGAAGTTTCAGAGAACAAGAGGTTAATGAAGTGTAATGTAAGGGCAGAAGAGTCATTTAGAAGTATCAGGCTTGTCATGGGAGAAGATGGGCTTTCCAGAATGGCACATGAACCACAGCCAGAGAGGGAGCAGCCGACAGCGAGCAGCACTTGGTGCCTGGGCTGCCTGGGCAGGTGCTGGGCAGGGGCTCAGGGCCCAGGGAGGGGCAGTGACTGCGAGCCTGAACTGAGCTCCTCTGACAGGGTGGTGCCAGAAATTACAAGTGAGGTCCTAGCAAATGTCAGTGGGCTGCTCATTGAGTGAAAATACAGCCATGAAAATGTAGCCATGTTTTGTCATTAATGAAAGTAGTGCCAGGATACTCAGTGCAATTGTGTTGTCCCCATACTTACATGCAAGTTTGTTGCCTCACTGGGAAGACTTCAGAAGGCAAATACAAGGCTGTTTTCTGACACGTCATCATGGTCTTTCTTGCAAGAGGGAGGAAAAAGAAATCCAGTTCACTGCAGAGAATAGATATAGTGCCTGTGTAGCAAGAAGCTGTCTCACAGCAGAAGTTTGATGAATTTAGGAGTGAGCTGCTTTTGGCTGGGGTAGAGTTAATTTTCTTCACATTGGCTGGTATGGGGCTGTGTATTGGATTTGTGCTGAACACAGGGTTGATAATACAGAGATGTTTTTGTTACTGATGAGCAGAGCTTACAAAGAGCCAAGGCCTTTTCTGCTTTTCCTGCAGACACACTGGTGAGGGGGCTGAGAGTGCATGGGAGGTTGGGAGGAGACAGAGCTGGGACAGGTGACCCCAGCTGACCACAGGCATATTCCAGACCATGTGTTGTCATCCTCAGTATAAGGGGAGGTAGAAAAAGAGGAATCTTTGGAGTAATGGTGTTTGTCTTCCCAAGTCACCCTTACGTGCAAAGAGGCCCTGTCCTCCTGGCTGAACACCTGCCCAGCCATGGGAAGCAGTGAATTAATTCCTGGTTTTGCTTTCCTTGTGTGCATGGCTTTTGCTTTCCCTACTAAACTGTCTTTATCTCAATCCGTAAGTTTTCTCACTTTCAGCCTTCCAGCTGTCTGCCCAAACCTGCTGCTGGGGGAGTGAGCCCGTGGCTGTGTGGGGCTTGGCTGTGGGCTGGGGTTAAACCGTGACAAGTCGATACACCGAGAATGGACAGCTGAAAGCTGAAGCTTGGGAATTGCAGGTGGAAGTGCAGGCTTCTAGCAGTGATGGCTGGAGAAACAACTTACTGGTTCATTAAAAAAATCATGCATTTTCATATTAAAGACTTTAGGTCTCCAGCTTTAATTATGAAATCCTCCAACAGTTTTTGTCCTAACATTGTTTTTTGGTCCAAATTTCTAAGAAGAAAGCCTACAGTTCCCATTTTCCTGCCCATTACCTTGAAATGATGCAAAAAAGTCATGCAGTCTTCTTGAATAGTGATAAATTCACATGCTTAAAAAAAAAATAAACAAATTAATTATTCAGGTGTCTTGTACTAGCACATATCTCATCTGTCCAACAACAAAATTAATTTTAAACGAATACGGTTATGTAATTTCTTTTTCTCTGTTGATTACAAATCTAAACTTTATTCATTTGTTTTCAATGTAGTGACTCTGTGCAGAAAATGGTAATTATTTTGTCTACCAGAGTGATTTAATTGCCATGGTTTTCACTGTAAGTGTAATTGACATCACCTTTCTATTTTCAAGCCATTCATATGCACTAAAACTTTCCCATTAGTTCCTTGCCGTTCTGCTCTGGTTTTGCAACAAGCTGGGGGGGCTATTTTAAAAGTAACAAATGGGGAAAAGCTCATGTGCAACAGCTTCTCCTTTTTACTGATGAAGGGTGTATGTCTGTTCAGCATGTTGGCACTTTTTTCTCTATGAACAGGATAGGATGCAATTCCATGAAGGACTTGTTGGCTGCTGCTGCTGCTGGTGGGAATGGTGCTGTACTTGTGCAATTTACAGCTTGGGAGAGGGTCTCACAGTCAAGTATGCAGTGATTCACACCCAAATGAGAATGGATTTCTCCGGGAAGAAAGTGATACCCTCTTCCATTATTTCATGGCAGTTTTGCAATATTTTTTTACCATCTTTAAAGCATTTCTGGGATAAAGCTTATCTGCCAGAAGTTTTCAGTCCCTGACCCTGTTGTTTATCTCTCAGATTTACAGCAAGTTTTCTGTGATTAGTATTCCCAGCCTCTGCCTGCTAATACAGCATCCAGAGTTCAGCAAGCTCCAGCTTTAGCATTTTTTATAAAACTGTGGGACTCTACAATAGACTTGTCCCCTCTGTCTTATCGCAAATATTTATCCTAATTCTCTTCATAAAAATTCTGAGTCATCTTTAGTTTTGTGCTTATAAAAATTCCACTGGAAAAACACATACACACAAACCAACCAATCAAAAATCCAAATCTTCCAAAGGTATTATAGAAACTATATTTATTCCTAACTAAAAATCAATTCTTTTATGTATAACATGCTCATTTAATAAAATTATTAATAAGGGTAATTGTGTACTTGGGAGAAAAAACAACTATATAATGTAGCAGTTTTGCAATCATTGCTGTTACTGAGCTTTTCTGGTGTCTCTGTGATTTATTGGAAGGAAACAATATACTTGTGCTATCTCTGGCTTATGCTAATTACCCTGTTTGTTTTTGTTTTGGTTGGTTGGTTATTTTTGTTTGAATTTTTTTTTCTCTCCCAAAAAATGACCCAGCTTCTTTTTAGTGACTTGGACTTTTTCTAAATCAGGGATATAACCAGGCATTTTTCTCTTGCCTTCTTTGATTTGCAACACATGGAAGTCTGCAGTGAGAAGTTGTATAGATTCTGCTGATTCACTCTGGCAGATTCTAGTAGTTAACTGCATCCTGTCTCCAAGAGTGTGGGATGATCTCAGCAGGATGCAAACAAAACTGAATTAGGTAGCACCAAGATAAAGTGACTCTTTGCTTCTGTCTTAAACATCAAAAGAAGTGCAGCAACTATGAAGGTTTCTTAAATTTAATGTTACAAGGACAGGTTCACTACAACACACATTTACATGTTTAAGTTTAAAAAAATAGTTATGAAAGGATATCCTGATGCCATTGAAGACAAGACTACTGCATCCATTAAACCCAGTGTTTGAGCCTTTTGCTCTATAGGGGTATAAATGCAGTGTTATACATATTCTGGTACTGGTCACCAGAGAGAACATTATCTGCTAATTCAGTGACTGGGAATATCATTGCAGTTGGCTGCAACTGCCATGGAATTATTTAATACTGTCTAAGTAGGAAAACACATCAGAACATCAGATCTCTGTCTTCTTTGCCATTGGAGCTGGTGGTGGAGCTTTTAAATATTTATTAATCTCAACAGCCGCAAAAGTCTGCAGATGAACTAGGAATTGGCCCAGATACCAGATCACTGCAAAGCAGCCCCTGCCCAGCTCCTTTGCATCCCAGTTCTGTGCTGCGCAGGCAGGAATTTTTAAATCAGATGTTTGCAATTCAGGATCGAGGATCTGTCATGCTGACAATCTATTAAAAATGTAATGGTAAGAAAGCAAAATTTCCTGTGACTTCTTGTGAATTCTGTGGCTAAAAACACTTTACATTTATGATCATGAACTCTGATGATCGAGTGCTTGACTTATTGATCGGCATGAAAGGAAAAAGATATATGCCCCTCAAAATATCCTTTCAATGCACTGAGTTTAAAATTCAGTGTGTTGTTGCCCAGTGATGATTTCATCTTTATTGCAGGGAAACTAAGTGAAGTTGTCTTATTCAGTTTAGCTATGGCTTATTTTTCCCAGGTGTGTCATGAAAACAAGCCTACAGTAGCAGCCTTTTGAAAATATTCTCTCTTTTCCCTAACCCAGAATGTTACAGAGGATTTACTGGATAGTTTTATTTGCTTCAGAAAATACCTGCTGCACTTAAGTCATAACACACTGAAGAAATATTGTGGTAGAGTTCTTTTTATATCACCAACAGTGTAACTGCATTGTCAATTAGTCCTGAAACAGTGCTGAGGAGTTTAGGGGAGGGGTTGTGAATCGTACTGGAATCACGGTTTTGGGATTAATTTCTCTTTTAAATCCCAACAGGGAAAGACATTCATACACTGAAAATGAGTTAAAATGTGTTGTGATCTTTTGTGGTACAAAGAGAGAAGAAATAATTTCCAAAGGGGTTACTGCTGATTTTCTAGAGAATGTCCACACAAGTGTTGCAAATATATGATGTGAAGATACATAGCCAAGAGTGGATTTTGGAATAGATTTGATCCTTTAACTGTATTTCTGGGACTGGAGATTAGGGTTTACTAGATGATAGTTCCTGTTTCTTGAAATAGCCTAAATTTTTGTTATAGTTCAGAATGTATTTTCTTCCCAGCATGGATCAGAAGTGAATTGCCAGAAACTCAGTGGCTAGCACATTTGGGAGTGTTTGGAGAGGTCTGTGTTCTTACCCCTATTCTGAATCATGTCCCTGTGCAACTGGCTACTGTGAAATCTTTTTCTCTCTTGCTTTAGGTTCACAAGAAAAGGATGTATTATTTGAGGAGAAAACACTTCATTGAACCTGATGCTTCCCTGTTAGAGGTGGGGCTTTCTAAGCAGGTGCTGTTTTTTCATAGAAGAAATTCCAGAAATTTAAGGCTCTGCAAGTTGTTTTCAGAGAGCCTCATTATTTGCTCTGTCCCTTGGAACCCTGTCTCTGCAATTCACGTGCATATGTACAGAATGGGAAACTTCATTCAGAGGGAAAATTCTGTAATAAAGGCATGTGTGGGAGGAAGCAGATAATTTTCACTGATCTTTTTGTCTCTCCTTATTTTGTTTCCATCCTTTCTTTTGTTATAGCAACGGTGCTGAGTGTTGATGCCATAACATGTTGAAGAGATGATCTGGACATAAGCTTAATCTGTCCTTATTTCCTGTTGAGAATGGATTGTCATCTGTGAATACTTTTGTAACCTACTTTCTGTGTATCTCCTTATATATATGCTCCCTCTTCCTTAATATATCCTTCTCTATATATCTTACCCTCAGGTGGCATATTTGTCATAACATTTTCACCTATGTGCAGCCAAGTCTCATTTTCTGTTTTCAAATGCCTCTCAGTAATATTTCGGGTGTAAAATGTCCCTTCAGATTGGAATACATCAAACCAGGCTGAGGAGAAGTGATGTTGCATCTTTCATAGTCTATCAGCTATTCTTTTCTGGGATAGTCCACCTAGTCACAAGCGGTGGACTCTGATGTTTCAATCTATCATTTCTTTTGTTTCTTTACTAAACAGTCTGTCTTTCCCAAATAAATAGCAACATATCTAAATTTCCATCATGGATAATAGCCCTGATGTGGTCTATGTCACTGAAACCTGGCAGAGTGAAATATTGCCCTCCCCCCAGTTTTGGCTCTATCATCAAGTTTGCATTATATCAGGTCATCTAGGAGCTGCTGCAGTAATCCTTCATTCTTATTCTAGCTGTCCACTAGTGGCCTCTTATGTTTCATCAAGTGAAATATTGAAATAACAAGGTGTGCATATTTATAGCCTCATTGTTGATTAAGTATAGTAGCTAGCTTGTGAAGTAGATGTTGGGAAATAGGATCTTAAATCAGAGCTCATTTTCCCCCTTCAGCTCAGATGACAAAGGAAATGAGATATTCCTAGAAGTGTTGTCCACAACAAGATATAATAAGGAACAGAAGGTACATCTATTTGACTGTATTAATTAACTCTCTTCCAGTTACACATCTGTCAGCTGGTAACTGCAGCAGCTTCTCAACTTCATTACTTTAAGAAAGTATCTTTAAGTAGCATTTTTTTTTTGTTGGCTTCATTTTTTGTACAGATCCTTTACTTGTAGTGATATATAGCAAAGTGACTTCTTACCAGTATATGAAATTGCAATTTACCATTCCCCAAAACAAGCAAATAAGAAAAACCAACAGAAAGCCCCTCAGAACCTTTGCTACCAGTAAAAATAGAATGTACTGTAAAAGGAGATTTTACAACGTAGCAGTCATCAGCCTGTACAAGACAGCAGTCTCCCTCATTTGGAGGTATATCTATGTAGTTCACAAATTGTCCTTTGGCCTCTTTTTCTGTGTTCTTTGATCGAAAGACCAGCTAAGATGAATAAATGTTGCAGATGCAATGAATCCTTTGACAAGCCCTTCAGTTTACAGCTCCAGAATGGCATTGAAGTTCCTCATGGCCCAGAGCCTGGCCTGAACTGTGCCTTTCTGGTATTAGGGAGTGTGGTAACTGTGTCTAGTGACTGCCTCCCAGTGTGAGGATTTGGGGTGAATTGCCCAACACATTCCCTTTTCTCTGGGAAGCTGGTGGGAGGATGGCCGCAGAGTGCTCCTCAAGGGGATTATTGAACCATCTCTTCACCCTTTCTCAAGAAGGTTTGCAGTTCAATTTTTTTTTTGTGTTGTTGCTTGGTGACATTAATTTTACATCTTCTGACTCTCTGATGAAAATTCAGGTTTCCCAAAAACTGTTCTTTTTTTATGTCTGAAGGCTATTTGCACCTTGCTGAGAAAAGTGCCTGACCATGGAAAGCCATTTCCCAGCAAAGACTCTGATCACTCTGCAGTCTCAGGCCTCAGTAGAGCATTATTTGTTCTTGTTTGTTCTATTCCATGTTACCATTTTTTATCACTGCTTTCTACTATCATGATGCTCATAGTAATCCTGGGCCTAAGGCAGGAGTGGGTGGCTTTTCATTTTTCATCTCTGAAGAAAAGCTCAGCATTTTTGGTGGGTGGTTCTACACCTCCCTCCAAGGGTCTCTCTTGGTTTAGGTCTCTCTACCTCAGATGACAGTTTTCTCTCTCTATGTCTCCTCAAGAGATTTTGAGGGAAGATGTCTAATGGGCTCTACTTCTTTGCGTTTTCTTTTTTGTTTCTCTCAGAAATAAGAAATTATCTCCTCATTTTAAGAAAATAGGAAATCCTGATTTAATCTGTTTGGCACATATTGTTCATTTAATTATTGTGTGATTGATGTGTGACAACAGAGTAGGAGTAATATGGCCACACATTGCTGTTTCAGGGTGTGTTTTTTTATGGTCTCCCACAAACAGATCACCAGTCCCTTTCTCCAGCCCTCCTTCCTGCTCAAACCTGCCCTGCCCCAAAATGTGTAGCACAGCCATGCACTGCAGGTCTAAGAGTGCTTGCTTCAGTTCACAGAGCACTAGTAATAAACAGGCATCCTCTTGAGTTCTCAAGGCTTGAAACTTTTGTTTACTCTCCAGGAAACTTCATTTAATATTTTTGTTAAATAAAAAATAAACCTGAGAGTTGCTTGAACCCCTTTTTGAGAGTGTTGTTTCAAGTATCGGTTACCTTGGCCTGCCTAACCTTTTACTACAATAGAAACACTTCTACTCTCTTACTGCTTTAGCAACTTGATGTTATGTTATAAATACAGAGGATGTAACACCTCCTGATGTGGCATAAAGAGTTTTCAAGGCCACACTTTTCTGTTGTTGGGAAGTCTTTTTCTGATCAACATATTCTCCTTATTTCAGGTTGAAGCTCATTAACCTGAGGATTCAAAAGGCTGGAATTAAGTTTGTATTTCTGAGACCTGATTAAGAATTATAACAAATGCAAATGAAATTCCTACTATAAAACATCGCTTAAATTACTGTAAATCCTCATTTCATTACTGCTGTGCTACAGGTACATACTTTTCTCTGTAAGTTAACCCAAATCTTTATTAGAAGTTTTGCTTTCTGAAATCAGTTGCTTATATGTAATATCTGGTTTTTAATGGAAGTAAAATTAGATTATTATCCCCAGTAATGAATCAGAGAAACCAGGGAAAGTGCTGCCATGGTTGTTCCCATGTTCAGTCAGATTGTGTAAATATTTCACAGGAAAGAGTAGCCTAGAAGGTTGTAGGAGAAACATCTTTTGAATCATAAACTCTTATGCATGGTATGAGAAGAACAAAAGGAGCTTAGTGCAATCTGAAGGGACAAAAGAAGGTGAGAGGTTTGCATCAGCACTGGACATTGAATTACAGGTAAATGTAAAGGGACTAAAGTGAATGCTCACATCAGCAAAAACTGACAAAATATTAAGTGAGGCTAAAAATGAAGCAATATTCAATTTGTTTCGGAGTCATGTGTTACTGATGAACTGAGTGCAGAATCTTCTTTCTCACAAGCATGACCTGAAAATGGTGTTTCTTGTCCTCTCTTCCCAAATAATAATATGCTAATACTGAGTTCCTTGTAAGGTTTTTTTTTTTTTAACGTGTTATCTCTCAGTAATAGCAATTGCTGTCCCTCTTTGTTTTCAGTATATATTCTGAGACTGAGTCATGTCAATATGTGTGGGATTTGACTTCTCTTACCTTCAGCAGAATAGTCCTGTTCAACTGAGATCAGACAAAAACTGTTTAAGGAAGAGCAGGAAAAGCATAGAGGAAAAGAAGAAACACCTCTGTGTTAAGAAGATTTTTAAATGGCATCTGAGGAAGCTGCTGACATGGGGATGGGAGTTGTGGTTTCAGTAGGGAGGACAAAACAACTGTGCAGGAGTGAGGTTCCTGATGTTTATTGTCTCATTTGAATCAGTCATAAACTCATTCACTGTGTATGGGGCAAAATCAAAAAGGAAGTAAAGGCCTATCAAGAGCCCAAAATGTGACACTCAGTTGATAAAATTGTATCTTGTTTTGGAATGACTTCTCTAATTGTCTTCTGTCTCATCATGGTAAAAACCAAAATCTCTCACTTTTTCTTCATTTTAACAAGAGTCAGTATTCATATAGACTTTCCATTAAAATTCACTAACTGTGCTATTGCCATTCCTTTTATCTTCTCAGCCAGGTTAATAAGATTCTGTGTATACTGCAGAACAATAACACTCTTGTCTGGTCAAAAACACATTTTACATCTTCTGGGAGGAAGTAATCCTTACGTAAATATGCTGGTTCCGCTGTTCTGTCACTGGGAATTTGCTTGTGTGCTGAAGAAGAAAAGTTCCTAGCTGATTGTTTAGAATTAATTAAAGCTTCCAGAATTGTTTTTTTTTTGTGCTGCACCACTGTAAGAATACTGATATAGTGTAACTGCAATGCTCCCAGTTCAGATTTGGTAGCAAAACTATACTGTAAATAAGTATAATAGAACAAAGATAATTTATGTTGGTAAAAGAATTGTGATATATATTCCAGATATTTCTAATGCCAAAGTATTGGTCAGGTGGTGCATCTTTTCACAGCCTGGCTTACAAAGAAATGGCAGTTGTTGGTCACAAAAGGCATAATACTTATTACGGTTCATTACAAAAATGCCTAATAAAGAACATGCTGGAGCTCAGCTCTCATTAATGTCATTATCCAGATGTGAGCCTGTTGCAAAGGCTTCTGTGCAAAGAGATGCAGTAAAGAGGAACCAAAGAAGTGGTAAGAGCTTCCAGTAACTCCTTGAAATTGTCATACTAGGAGGATCCTTTATGACCTCTGCAGCCACTAAGGCAGAAAATGTCAACTTATAACTCCTTCATGCAGGACTTGTGGAACACTTTGATGGAGCTCATAAACATCTGCTGGACATGTGAACTGTAATTAACAGTTCCAGCCATGGGCATCAAGAATCATGTTCTCATGCACAGGACATTGGTCCTGCTGCCTTGTGTGGGCCACTACAAAGGAAGAGGCCATGTCCAAGAGCAGGACTGGGGCCCCCTCCTCACTCCATATTTGCATGCAGTGGTTCAGCTTGGAAGTGGTTGTAACTTGACTCATATGATCAGAATGGCTTGTTCACTGTGCATATTTAGATAAACTTGAGCTAGAGCAGGAATTACTGCAGCTAAGGAGAAAAACATCTCGTATGGAGGGTGGACATTGCTTGGATGCTGGGTCAGAAGAAATGACCTTGACTTGTGTTTCTAACATAGATTTTTGGGATCACCTTAGATAAGGAAACTATGCCTCTATTCTCATCTGCTAAAGGGAATAAACCATACTTTGTCCTCCTGCTGTTTTTTCTAATCAGATGATAAGCTCTGGGGACAAGACAGTTACTTAAAATAGTAAGTGTGTTCAAAACCCAGTTTGTAGGTGAGCCATTAAGCCTTGGGGGCCACAGTCACAAAGGAATTTATATGCCTATGGGAAGTGTATTTGTGGGTCTTTGTTGTAGACAGATACACATCAAATATCAGAAAAAAACTTGTTAGACTATTTAAAGGATTATGTTGGAAAGGAAAAAAAAGGACAGCAGAAAGAAAGACAGAAAAAAACCCCCCCAAAACCCTGAAAGAACAAATTTTAAAATAAATAAAGAACAAACAAAAAATTACAACATGTAAAGTTCGAAGTTTTATATGTTAAAAATCAGACTAGGTAGTAACTTGCAAAGCAGTCAGTGCTTAAACTGCACTGAAGGTTAAGAAGCTAGTAGAAGTGTTTCATTCATTTCTTTCCTCCTTTGTTTTATGATGAACAGCACTACATCTATAGTATTCTAGGATAAGAAGATCCAGACCATGGAATATAAGAGTAGCATTACTATGAGAAGGCTTTTTGCTGCTGCTTTCTAGTTTTGGGGTGAAACCTAAGTCCAGATCTTAATCACATGCAGTGATCAAGATCTTGCTAACAAGTGGATTGATTATATAGAAAATCTCAAGCTTCAAGTTTGAGCTTGACAGTGAAGGTGCAGAAGATATTAGAGAATGCAGTCTTTTTGTTTTAAAGGTCTCTGTCATTGATATGACTGAAGCAGCAAGTCCCCTCTGATAAAGCAAAATCTTCATAGCCAGAAAGGATTGGACTGAATTTCCCCCTCTGAACAGGGAAGCAAGGGAGAGCAAATATAATGGCAATACATTGCCAAACTGCTGCCCTCGTGTCCTGCTGAGCTGGAGGAATGACTCAAATCTGTGACAGTACCTATCTCTCGTGTCTTGCTTCCCCTCCAGCTCCCACTTGTCTCTAAATTAATAATGTGGTGGAGGAAACAGAGGCACAGAGTCCCAGGGCATGGCCTTTGTCTGCCCCACAGGTAAAACTCAGTCCATGACCAGAGAGGAAGGAAGGGAACTGTTCCATGCCTGTGGGTATAGACTCCAATGGCACAGACTAACACGTGAAGCCTTCTGCATGTGAGGACAGCCAGGCTATTGCTTGTAGGGTTTGGTGCTCTGGGGAGGACAGGGAGACTGGTAAAGTCAGCTGCTGCGTGGCTTTGTGTGTGATACAATGACAGAGAATTTAAACTAGAAATCTTAGGAGAGACGTACAGTTATTTTGCTGTCAGCCAAGATTCTGCAAATTGATTTCTGTCTCTGTTTGTTTGTTTCTTTCTAGCTGGATATCAGTTGTTTTTACTTACTGTTGCTGACCTCACCTTTTTGTTAACGGGTAGGAATTTAAAAGAGTGTCCTGATGGTGAGAAGACATAAATTTAACACTCTTGTGGGGAACTAGGAATACAAATCTTCCTGTCTTCCATGAGAATTTCTATTTCTATTTGAATCCTAAAAGCCCCTTCTCCTCCCATCTCTGCAAGTTAGATCTGAATTTTTGTTTGAATAAAGCTGCCAAACCAGGGGTTCAAACCTGTGTAAAACCACACAAGGAAACTGCTATGCTGTAGTAATATTGGAAACAAAAGCCATTCTCTCCTTTCATTTTACACTGTGGATCAGCAAAGAGGGAATTAAAGGTATTCTGATTGCTATTTGATTTTGTATCTCTCAAGAAAATTAATTGAATTAGTGTTTTGTTTAATAATACTTAATGAGAAAAACCCCAAACCCAAGGGATTTTTTAGATTGTTTAACTATCCAGGTCTGGAAATCCTAGTGAATCACCTCTGAAGTCAAAATGAGGTGTTGCAGAAGCAGACTTTATGCAGAATGGAAGAAAGGCAGTCCTTCATTTTCTTGGGTGATAATTCAGCATTGAAATATTGCTTTATGCTAAAAATGCAAGTAGTAGATTTGCCATTGTAATCTTTTCAGTATATCCATCCCTTTCTATGATGATGATGGTAGTTACCTATTTAGGTCTCTTTCTGAGCTCTCTGGTAATTATTGCTGTATTGTACTGCTGCAGTTCAACGAAGCTGTGAATGGAGGCACGGGGTCCCTTGCTTAGTTATGTTCATGCAACACATCATGGTTGTGGAAATCTGACACTGCTGAAGAATCTTTATTTCAAAATGCATAGTAGAAAATGTCACATTTGCAGATGAAGAGTGAACATTCCTATCTATGCAGGCAGAACTGATTTTCACCCTCCACATAAATATCACGATTCCTTGGGAAACTGTCTTTTATTGATGGATCCAAAAATAGCCTCCTTAAACCTTTCAGTCAGACTTAAATCTTCCAGTCAGAATGGTCTGATGTCAGATCTACAAAAGTTAGGTTGCCTAAATTATAAGCTTGATTTACTTTGAGGATGTATGAAGTCAAATGTGTTCTTTGCAAATCCTAGCAATTTTGGTGTAATCAGAAGAGATTACATGCAATTTCATTGTCACTGAAAAGACAAAGCAAAGCACAGGCAAGACAGTGTTTTGTTTTGTAGGAATAATAGCCCACTGTCTGAAATAGATGTAAGATTTCTGTGATATATGGGGCTGTCCAGTGGTGCCTCAGGTAACATCAGTTTTATGCATGTAACCAAGGTTCCAAATCTTCCTTGGTCTGTTTCTTTCTGTTTGTGATTTTTCCTCCATTAACTAATCCCTTTCTGGTTATGTTTTTGACTTTGTTGGGAATCCATTTAAGGAACTGGTTCAGATCCTGTCCTTCTGGGAATTTTTTAAAAAAAACCAACAACCTACAGTAGTGATGAAATATGATTAAGTATTAAAATACTTTATTTTAATGATGCACTTTTATAAACTTGTTTTGCAGTTACTGCATTTTGCAGTAATTCCTAGATTTTTTTCTATCTCAGTGTCACAGAACCCAAAGTGCCAAAGGAGGTTGACAGCAGATTTTTTCACACAAAATATTGTTGCAACCTATAAAATGCAGGTTTGGGTCTTCTGGTTTACTTAAGCATTCTGCATTATTTTCTTGCACATGAATCTTTGTAAAGTGATTGTTCACCTTTTTATGTGCATGTAATGGTATGTGCAAAAATGGCTGAAAGCAATGCTGGTAATAGATATTCCAAGGGGATGGTGCTGAAGTTTTTCCACCTGAGTGGAAGCATTTCATTGGTGACGGAAGGGTGGAGGGGTCTGGTTTTGTTGTGATTCACTCTCAATGCAAATGAGCTACTAGTTAAAGAATGCAAGATAAAATGACTTCACTTTACCCACAACTCAGGCTTCCAGTCTCCAGAAATCTTCCCAGATGAATGTGGCAGGGCAGATGTTTCTGTTAATTACTCCAGAACAAATGCTATTGGATTCCTTTAGAGTAGTTACACCCTGGATCTGGGATTGTGCCTCACTGGATCCCCCCCAGGGTGAATGCCATATCAATACCAGTTCAGTCCTTTACTGCATTTCTGGGTGCAAGTGTGCTTTCAGTGCTGTCTGATCCCCACAAATAAAGGCTGAACTTTCCCATGTCCATCCTTAGAAGTATACACTTGTATGAAATACTGCTATGGTTATAAATGTGTGGGAAACTGACATTACTGTCCTTGGAAATACAAATTAATCAATTTTCTAAGAGTTTCATACTGTCATATATGTATATATTTTGCAAGACTTTTTGGAGCAAATTCCCAAATGAATACCAAATAGGGTAAAATCCACTTGAGAAAATCCACTAGATTGTTCTTACTGAAGAAAACATTGTTTGCAGTAATTGTAAGTTCCTTACTTTCCTTTAGATGTTTGAAAGATACTATCAACTGAACTCTAATAGTTTTATCTTTATTAAATTTTGTAACAATATGCAAAAAATGGAGTAATTCAAACAATTTCCAATGAGTCTGTAGTTTATGATAAAATCTATAATAATGTAATTTGAGTTTCACCTGTCTTCTAAATGCTGTGAGCAAATTATTTCCCATACTGAAAAGCCTGCTGTCAAGATTGAAGAGGCTGCAGCAAAGAATTGTATAAGTGCTTAGGACTGTGAGGATATGAGTTATGAAGACAGATTAGACAGACCTAGCTACAGGCTGTAGTATATTAGACAGCATAGATAAATTGGGGCTAAGAGGGCATCTCACAGTGGGATGAAGTATACTGAAGGAATGCTATAGATTGATACCTCTCTGTGGTTTAAGACTAGTTGTTTCAAAAATGTGAGGTCACATACCATCAAGTTGACAAGTAGACTTGGAAACTTGTAGACAAGGCATTGAAGTAAAGCATTGGAGTTCACATAAGGGAATACTGTAGCAAACTGTATGTATTAGCAATAAATAGAAATTATTTCAAGAGGAAATTGGATTAAGCAAACTTAAAAAGGGAAATAGCATGGTTTCAGGTGAAGAAGAATGCAAGTACGGGGATAAAATAACCAAGATATAAACAGAGCCTCTCCTGAAGAAAATTCATTTTTCCCCTACTAATTAAGAGATCTACCTTCCACCTTGCCTTGCTGACCTTGTGCAGTTTCTGCTCATGTTTCAGTGCATTTGGATGTCCTTCTGCTGTTAAAGCTTAGGGCTCCCCCAAGGTATGTAAAGTAACTCAAAGGGATTGTGGGTTGCAAAGGTTTTTGAAATACTTTTATTTTTAATTTGCTACTATGTAGTAGTAGCACGTACACATATCTTAGACCCAAATGAAATTGTACCCTTTTGTCTATTTACTAAGGTTAGCTCACATGCCTGGAAGTGGAAGGTTTCATGTTCCCCATTTGGTGCTTTATAGAATCTCAAATTATAGTTATTTGTAGAAAAGGCTCCTTCTATTGTATCATAGTAGTGATTTTTTTTCTGTTTCTCACTAACTTTGTAAAACAAGCATTGAATTTTAACTTTTGCTGTCCTGACCTCTGTGTGGTTTATAGGTCATCTTAGCAGCTGCACTCATGGTGCAGAAATAAAAACTAGCTGTTTCTTGATAATAATGTGGAATTTGCTTTCCTTGGAGATGTCCAGCTGTAGGACTGGCTTATGCTGCTTGTTGTGACCTCAGCCTGCATTAGCAGGGTAAGACATACCTGTGGTGTGGTGTGATAGGATGGGAGCTGGGAGGTGACAGCAAGAGGTGTTCTTTGGCTCCTCCCCAGGAGTGTGGTGGGTTACAGTGCCTTGGCCAGCACCTGGATGCCCACCCAGCCACTCCCTCCCTCCCTTGCTCCACAGGACAGGGGCAGGAAATTAGGTGGAAAAGCTTCTGGGTTGATATAAAGACAGGAAGATTTCTCTGGTTATCATCACAGCCAAAACTGACTCGACTGCAGGGAAATTAATTTGATTTATTGACAATTAAAGCAGATTTGGGTAATGAGAAACAAACACAAGATTAAAGCACTTGCCCTTTCCTCAGCCTTTTCCAGGCTCAAATTCAGTCCTTCATTCCTGCCTGGAAGCTGCTGTGCCTGGCATAGGAAAGGCCTGGATGCTCCTCAAAAACGTTGCCCCTGACAGTACCTGGGCACCTGCACCCCATACTCTGAGATGTATAAGTCTTTCTTTTTTTAAAGGAAGCTTAAAAATTATTTTCAACAATTTAGCTTTTTCTTTTCTGCAGACTATTTGAGGAGACATTTCTTTATTTTCTTTGGAATCAACAATAGTTGAAATCTAGAAATAAATTAGCCCAAAAGAAAAATCCTTTTCTCTATCAAAACATTCTTTTAAAGTGAAATGATACTTAAAGACTTTAGTTTTGAATACACATTAAGGAAAAGATAGCTATCACTTATTTCAGTGGAGAGGTGACCCTAGTTGATCTGGCTTTTTTTAAAACAAATTAGTTGCTTAAGCACTGCCAGATATCTAATTAAGTTCCCAATTATTATGAATATTCTATCCTCTGATGGCTTATATTAGTAAATAGTTCTCGCAAGGTCATTGTTTCCACCTGGCATATAAAAACTTTTTCCTGTTTTTTTTAAGGGAATGGTAGAAGCAATTTGGCATCTTACATTGCCTTCTTGCACTTAGATTTTTAAAAAATCTAAGAAACTTTAATAAAACCATAGTGGTCACACTGTCCTCATGTCCATGTGAACAATGTGATCACACTGGAGAATAATCCTGCTGACAATTCACCTATGAAGAATTTTACAGCTGGCCCAAAATCATGCCTAGAAAGGAATCTGTAGGCTTCCCTCCTTCAAGAATACAAACCTAAGACTGGAGTAAAAACAAACTAGAAGTTTTCACATTGAACTTATAAAGCCAAGGTTTGTGACTGGTCATATAACACAATCTTCTTACCCTGGCGTGTTCTGTTAAGAGGCTGTACCTGCTTTTCTTCCCAGAAAGAAGCATTTCATTTCTTTTCTTTCAGCTAAGCCTGGAGTGCAGAGCACAGCAGCTGTGGTCCAAAGATAGTAGACTTACAGATGTGTGTTTTGCAAATGTGGAAAATGAAGTTCAGCCAGAGATGTTTCTTTCCATTACCTCAGAACCTGCTAGTCTAGTAACAGGAACAGCCTTCAAATTTCTCTATTTTTTTCTCTCTTTCCTTATTTTATTTTTTTTCCTTTTTTTTAACTGTGATGTGTAAATATTGAACCAAATATAAAGGCTCCCTCCACATGTTCATTCCAGGCATTCTCCTGATGTAAGATCCTCTAATATAAAAATCAGTTTCTTTGTTTATCTCTTGTCAGAATATTAACATTAACACTTAGATTTTCACTTGCTTTTTCAACACCTTCATCTCAATGGACAATCAGATCTTCAGAGTAGCCTTTATCCTCCGATCTGAATGAAGCAATCTCTGTTTCAAAATACTAATTTTCTTTTTTTCCAAGTGTATTCTCGTCTTACTTGTATATAGGATGTAATTTAAAAAAATGTAAGGAACATAGAGCTAGAAAGAAAACGTTAGAGCATTTGGGCAAATATGGAAAATATAGAGAGGATTTGAGATATACTAGAAGTTTGTTTAGGAAAAATACAGCCAAGACAGTTTTACAAATTTGTTTTGTGTGACTGTGACAAATTATAGTCTTTTTGCTGTAATGCAATATGGAAATTTGCACTGCGTCAACATAGTATCTAGAAAAATTTCCATACCCCATCATCCACACATGTCCACTATCAGTTCCTCAGATTGGTTGGTATTTAGAGTTTTATGTGACTCAAACACGTAGGTTATACAAGAAGTAAAATTCTCAAATTGTTATTTGTCAGATGTGTACATTTAGTATAAAAGAAAATCTTCCAGCTTGGCTGCCTAACAACATGCTCTGCTTTTCAAGACTGTCTCATTTCAGCCGAGTTTTCTCCCGTTTGCCCTGAGACTAAAGCATTGGGATTTCATTGCGGTGCTGCCTTTACACTGTGGTGTTTCTCAAATGAATATACTTTGTGTGAGGGGGGAGAAAAAGAGGTCTTGTAACCCCCGGGTTACGAGACTGAACCCTCCTGAGGGTGGAAACTGAAATCACTGAGGGCTGGAAGCCTCTGAAAGGGAGGCCCCAGCCTCATCAGGGATACTATTGTCCCTCTGCTTGGGCAACACTGATGTGAGAGAGCATCTGTCTGAGTGTGTTAACGCAGAAAAATCCTCCTGCTCCCTATCTGGGATAAGAAGGCTCCTTCCTTTCTGTAAAACATCCGTTTTCCCCATGCCTGGCATTTATTTACAGTCAAGCAAATCCCCCCACCTCTGGGCTCTTTGCAAGACTGCCTTGAGAGAAGTCACTGCAGACCTCCACACAGGAGTGACAATGAGCGACTCTTGTCTCTGGCTTGACTTGCATTTTGGGGGGCTTGGTGCCCAAGAAGAGAGTTTGTGAGGATGGAGCCCAAGCTAGGGTACATTCTTTAGTGGAGTAGTCCATGGAATTAAGTCAAGCTTCTATGTGAAAGTCAATGATTTTTTCCCAAAGTGGGAAGCTTAGGCAGAATATACCTGAGCAATGCCAAGAGCTGTGACTGGTAATGCTGCTCAGCAGCTCAAAGCTTAGGACTTCTGTACAGCAGGTTCCATGCTGCATGTGTCGTTTCATCTTCTATGAATTATGCAGTTAGATGCCTGTTAAAGCTCTTCTTGTTTCCTCTTCTGTAATTCAGACTATTTTTTTTCCAGTTAGGAGGCCAAGTGTCCGTTGAGTCAGAATAACATGTTAATATGGCAAAAAAACTCCATTTATTTTGAATATGCGTATGATTTTGATTGTATCCTGGGAAAATGCTGTAGTTAAAAAACCCCACGAACAACAACAAATGAAACAGCAAAGCACCTACATGACAATGTCCTTTCCCAAACCTAAACAGCCCTGGCTGGAAGGCAGAATTTAGGTTCTTGGTTATAAATTGCTACAGCTAAGACAATAATACATCATTTTCTGAGACCACATAGCAGAGACAAATCAGATAATGCAGATAAAATCTCCTTTCTGCAGCTTAAAGTGAGTGAAAAGCAGAGATAAATTGCCATCCCAAAATCAGTGGCAGTGGAAACAAGAGAGGAATCTCCTACTAAGATGAATGTAATTGCATCTTGATTTCTAAGGCTCCTAAATTTGTAATTCCTAGAAAAATTAAACAGGTTTCACCTAAAGCTATTTTTAGTGTGTACAGGTATATTTTGGTTATGATAGGAACTGGTGATATATCAAAGGTAATTTTTGATGTCAAGATATTGAAGGAGAACACCAAATTGTATATATTATCACACTTGATGATGAGCAGCTGTAAGCCCAAACTAACATAAATTAAATGTGTATCACATTTTTCTGCACCCTGGGGAAGTGCAGAACAAAGTCATGCAGTGATTACACTTCCACCAGCATGCCATTAACAACTCCAGATGGCAGCACTTTAGCTGCAAACATCTCCAGGTGTAATGGAAAGGCTAAAAATAACTAAACAGCAAGGTGTGACCTAGTGACAGCCTAATTTGCAAAAGGAATGAAGAGACAACAGGACTGTTTAACTGAAGACATCTGAAGAAATGGCTTAAGCCATGAACAGATGCATATAAATATAAAATTTTCTTAAGGAAAGACATATGCACAATCTGTCTTTTCTTTCTGCATAACTCATCGTGGAGATGAAAAGTGTATGTTCATTCAAGTGCAAGCTTATATGTATAACTTGGTAGAAAAACACTAAATTCCACTCAAAAAGAGATGAACCTTCTTCGTTTAAGGCTTACTGTCATCCTGATAGGAAGGCAGAAGAATCTGTATTTGCCTTTCAGCAGATTTGTTCTCTGGTTGGTTGCTTGGTTAGTTTATTTGTTTTAAGACAAGATACTGGAATTTAAATATATGCCTTAGGAAGCAATGATATTTTCATTTTTGCTTATTGCCCACAAAGTGCCCTGAGACATCTTAAATAATTACCAGCCATTTAAGACTGAATTTTATGGGATAATTTTATTTGCTCTCTCACTTATGTGCTAACAATCCTTGTATCTATGGGCATGAAGTGGATGGACTGCTGCTGGCTTTAAATAGAAGTACTGGTTTCTGTCAAATACATTTTACTTAATTTTC
>VWZP01004030.1:949558-1096110 GCA_013396995.1 Dicaeum eximium | reverse complement strand
ACATATGTATATATGTATATATGGGAAACTATCTTACATATACTTTATGTAACACTCTAGTCAGCAACTGTGAATAAAAGAGTGTCAGATCCCCTTGCCTGATGTCTTATATCATCCATTTTCTTCTTGAACTGATGAGCTACAAACATTGCAGTAATTACTTCCTTCAAGTGTTTATGTGGAATCCTCTGAGTGTGAATCCAATTAAGTAAAAAAGTGACAAAAAGAGCTGCTCCTTTGAGGACCATTCCTGTAACCAGTGCATTCCAAAGACAGCGATGGAACAAAGAGCCTGAACCATGATCTGTTGTCAAATGTGGCCACACCTGGAGGCCCAATGAGACTTTCAGATCTACCTGAACATGGCAGGAGTCTGCAGATCTAATATACAAGTTGCCCCAGCTCTTTTTCTGTGGACACAGTTCATTATAAATTCCTCAGCCTTGCTTGAGTATTGAAGCAACAATAACTTCCTACAGCCTCCAAAGTTTCTTTGTCAGAACATTTCTGTGGTTTTTCTCCAGTGGTTGTCCAACTCTGACACAGCCACTGAGGATAACACACATTGTTGTTGGCAGCAGAGTGAATTAGAGCTCCAGTGACAGCCACTCTGTGACTGAAATGCCTTTGTAAGTTAAAATGCTCAGGGAGTTATAAGCCTGGGGAAAGCGCAACCTGGAGAGAGGAAGCTGTGGTGAGGCGAGAGAGGCAAGGAGAACTGGAAAACCTGACAAGAAACATCAAAGGAGAAATATGAAGCTGAGATTTGAAAAGGTACATTTCAAAGCCATTTCCATCTGGTTGCACTGATTGCACTGAAGAAGAACAAATTGAGAGCAAGCTCTCTCCAAAGGAGAATGAGACCTTCAAAGGCACAAGGCAGGCCAGGGACATGCTGCCAATTTGTTGGGAATGTAGAAACCTTCCCAAAGTCCCTGTCCAAGGGAGAGAGAGATAAGAAGACTGGGGTTACAAGAGGGTTAAACACACAGATGCATAAATCCACTGTCAATTAATTGTCATACTGCAAGCAGAATTTCATTGCCAGAGGTACACAGATGTAGAGCCAGGAGCCAAGGTAAATGTGAGTGTGGGCTGTGCCTTGCTGCTAGAGAGGATTAGATCCTCTCCTCTGTATGTCAGCTCTGAGCCTAACTTTTCCTAAAATGTGAGCTTCAGCCTTATTACCCTGACTCAGAGCCACCTTGGAGACTACAGTCTGTCTTTAAACTCTTACTGAGCTGGGCATTTGAACAGAGGGTTTTCCTTCTTACCTGCGTGTGGCTGCTCATTTGACTTCAAAGGTGGCAACACTGCAGCATTAGCAAAACTCTGCCTTTGGCATTGTTTTGGAATTTTGGGATCCTTCAAGAAAGAAACCTCCATACAGAAGATGTTTCCATACAAAGAAACATGTTTGTCAGGCTATTCATCTCTGCCCACTGCTGAAGTGCTCTGTATCAAACCTCTACGTGTGGGAGGCAGCAACTTTAAAATGGGTGAAAAGACTGCTTATCCTCAAAAATCTGACTGTATTGCTGTTTGGCATTTTGTTTGATGAAGCTTTAAAGGACAAAATTGAGGTATTCATACATGTTTGGACAATGTCTATCATATTAAGTGTACCGTGAAGACAGGGGAGGTAGGTAACAGATGGGGAGGAGTGATGCTTGCACAAAAAAGAAATTGAGTGCAGCATTATTGAAAGCCAAAAGCTAACAAATGAAAAGACATCTTCAGGAGCTGCAGTGAAAGCTGAGCTGTCAGTGATTTAGCACCTGAGTAGTTGGCTTGGATAGCATGGGCACGTGTCCAGTAGAAATAAACTGTGGAAGTTCCGTTGGGAAAGCTGCAATTTAAGTTGTTTCTAGGATCAGGACTACATCTTAGAAATTTTTATCTTGAGTATATAGAGAAAACCAGGAGTGATGGTGCGGGTCTATAACGTTTTATATATATTTTTTTTTATGGAGGACAAATTTAACTGAGTCCCAGGAGCTCCATGGTAGCTGACCAGGTTAATCAAAAGGTTGAGACTAGCCCACTTCAACACCATCTGCTGTTGAGCTGCACACCTCTACCAACATGGTAATTTTTTCCAGTAGATTTGGAATCTCCTGTTTTTCATCCTGGGGTAAAAAGACTGCTCTATCTTTTTAGGATCACAACAAAACAAGTCTGTGCTGGCCCTACACAATGAGCTTCTTAATGAAGGGGTTTGTCTTCTTTATGTCAAAATCATCCCAAATGCCCAAATTAGCTTTTTAATAGCCAAACCCCAAACTCCCAGCAAAGTCTAGTATTCATCTTTTTCTGCATAGACTACATGAAAAACTTGTATGAAATGGGTTGCCTTGAAGTGCCTCTAAAAGCACAGATAATAACTTAGACCTGAAGTATTAGAGGTAAAGAAGCAGAAACAGCTAATGGTCCTTACAATATGGTACAGGCTGGTTTTTATTCAGCCCTGCTTATCATAATCATGTTTAAATGTAAATTTTCTCCATGCTTTAATCAGGGACATTTTGTGCTCCTTCAAAGCACTAAAGCTGCAGTCCACATACAAGTGCTTCCCTTTTCAGTAACACCACTTTTGTGATGCTTGTCAAATTTTGCTGAACAGCAGGAGAAATGACCACTCTGTGTTTAGCTTTTTTCTCATGTAGTGCTCTCCATGCAATTTGGATTCCCTCCATTTAGCCCTTATCTCAACTGAAATGAAGGCAGTTATTTCAGTCACAACTTCCCAAAAAAGCATCTGTTCACTGAACCTCAAAAGGAGCTGCAAGCCCATTGAGCTTTAGCAGCTACCAGGCAGAGTGACAGCACCTCCTCTCCCCAGTAATGTGAGCTGGGGACAGATCTGATGGAAAAGGGATTTTCTGTGTAGAAAAGTTCATCAATATGAGGATTCACATTTGCTAACTGGTGACAATGCAGAGTGCCAGCACAGCAGATAACTGAATTGCCAGGGATAAAACATCTATTTTTAAAGATTGCTTCTCCCACTGAGGTTTGCTGGTCTTTTTTCCCCAAACTTTCACTGCACAAGTGATCAGCCCATTCTGTTGAATCACTGTATCAGCAGAGGCAAGACCCCTATTCCCCTCAAGAAATTCATTGGGACACATAAGGAGGATGGTGCAAGTCCAGGAGGAAGCCATAGAGGCAGCCAACCTCAGGGCAGAGGTTAATTGCCTGTTTTTATTTTGCTGTCATTTTTTTGCCCAGTGTACACAATGCCATCAGGGGAAATGGATATTTTGAAGCTAACATGGATAGGTTGCCATAAATATTTAGCATTTTTGCAAAGATGGCTTTGATTATAGACCTGTGATGTGTTGTTAACTGAGCTTCTGCCTTGATATTTGAATCCTAAGCTAAAATGAAATCCTCTGGTTTTGTCATTTTGAATTCTGAGACTGGGCCAGGCTACCCAAAAGGAGGCACAGCATTTAGGTAGGGTCTGGAGCTCTATAATTTACTGCCTTCTACTCTCTGCAGACTCCTTAGTTGGCTTTTCCTTTTTTAGGATACAATTTCCTTAGTAGAAATGACCTTCTCAGAAATTATAGTGCATTGTTCAATGAATTTTTTGACCTCATAAAAAATTACTCCTGGTTTGTTGTGTTGGCTGTTCTTCCTCTCAGAGGGACAAGTTCTGTCTTTGTGAATTCAGCACTGTTAAAACAAAAGGGAAACCTACCCAGACCATGAGAAGCAAACGCTCCATATATAAGTATACAGATAGATTTGTGTGTATATCTATAAATATATACCCACATATACTTATTCTACAAAATTTATATATAATCTTTATCCTTATTTATGTATTGATATTTACTTATATCTTACTTAAGTAAGTCTAAGATTACATATGACAGATCTGTCATGTTAAAGTACCTTTATATGCTTAGAACATAGAAAATATAAGTTTTCATTTGGCAGACATGTGTTTGCCTGATCCCTTTACCAGCATAGCTTGAAATTAACATAACGAGCAGCAGACATTAAAAATGTACAAATGCAACATTGCTAGAAAGAGGACAGGCTGGACCACTGTGTCAGCAGTATGTACAAGAGAGCAAACCAGCAGGAAGGAGGTGGATATTTTGTGGTGACTGAAGGAAAAAAATCCAACACATATTAAAAAAAAATTATATGTTGGTTCACACAATTTTTCTGGTTGCAGTTTTCAGGGACAAAGGCACTCAGCCGTGGCTGCTCTCACAAGCATTTCACAACCAGCCACAGGAAAGGGAGTAGAGCAGTTACAAATGAATCACAGGAAAACACAGGTGACTGGTGGGCAAGCCAAGCAGAAAGTAACAGATAAGGACAGGGATGCCCACAGCTGCCTTCACAGCTGCCAGAAAGTGATGTGACTTCCCTGAAACTTGCACCACGCTTTTACTGCTGCTAATAGCTTTGTTCAATGTCAGGCTGCAGGAAATGGCCTCTGGACCGCTGTTCTTGGGTTATAGTGATGAAGTAGATGTGGGAAGTTGTTAGTCCCAGGCTGCAGGTGAGGGAAGAAGTGATACTTTCCCTGTTTTTCTGCAGCTTAGCAGCAAAGTGCAGTGTCTATTCATGTGCTTGCAAACAGGCAGTAACTCCTCTGTAACTCCTGGACTGAGCTGACAGAGGTTGGGTGCACTGGTTTGGGGTAGCTTCTTATTTGTGAAGAGAGGGGTTTCTGAGTTATAACCTTTCACAATATGGGTGATCCCCTAACCTTGCTGTACTTCCTTCTATCCTTCCCCTTCACAGCACTGAGGTTCAAAAATATGAAGGACATTATGCAATTAGCAACTCAAGACAGTCTTCCTCAAATGCTCCTTTCAGCAAAGTGCACATTTTGCTCAAACATCAGTCCTTGGTCTCTTGATCCATTTCATGTTATGCAAAATATCTTTTGAAGGAAGAGAGCTCATGCAGTGCTAATATCTGGAGTCTGCCTGACTGCAGTGATTTCAAAGGGCTCTTGGAGCATCCATCTGAGGACAGAAATGAACTTCTTCCACTCCTAAAACTTATTTCCGCCAAGTCAGCCAGCATTCAGATCTCTCAGCTTCCTGCAGGCTGTGTTTAGCAGCTTGTGGTATTGGCTCCCAGTTCCACAGTTTATCTGGAAACAGAATAACAGGGTTAAACAAGGAGTTCTCAAAAATTGCATTTATGAATAAAACATAAGAATTTATTCTTCTACACTCAGAATAAAAGAGCAAATTTTTCTGTCATCTGTGTAAAATTTTTCTATTAACACCTGGCTTTGTGCTTTCTGGAGACTATTTCAATGCACCTATTATAAATATTTATGTCATAAGAAGAAATGTTAGGACTCCTTCAAGGAAAACAGTTAAGAATGAGTTGACATATTTCAAAAATAAATGCAGAAAGTAAATGTTCAAACTATGCTATTATTAAATCTTGCTCAGTGAGCTGAATGTGAGACTGTTGCAGTGAGAATGATTAGTATATTGTTACCTGAATGTGACTCCAAAAATTACATTACTACAACAAAACAGGAGTTTTAAGTGGAAGACCAATACAAAGAGTGGCCTCTCAGGTGCATTTGGGAATCTATCAGTTAGGCACCTTATAAATAACCTTGTTTATTTAAAAGAGTTGTTTTACACTTGATAAAATATAATCTTCATAAAAACCATGATAATCTCTCAAATTTAAGCTAATACCTTTAAAGAAATTAGGATAACACACTGAGCACAAAACTTAATAGAACTGTTAACTGTTGGAAAGAACAAAATTAAGATGGTTTCCAAAATAAAACAAACAAACAGAGAAAAAATTCCCCAAAACATCCTCATTAAATCAGGAATGTGTGCACTATTTTATGGAAGTAAATTTAATTTTATGTATGATTTACTTGTGTCAAACAAAAATCTGATTGTTTTGTTAGCAGAAAATAGATGAGAGCAGTCCATAAACCATCCCTTTGAATTATTTAATCATGCCTGCACTCTGTTCTCTGTAAATAAAACAAAGACAAATATGGATTCAAAGAGCCAAAGCCTGCCTTCAGATGTGGGTGTGCATCTCACTAAAATTCCAGGTACAGTCAGGTGCTCAGATCAGAGGAAAGAATTTAACACCATGGTGAAACACTGGGGGGAGGCACCTTGTGGGGGAAAAAGTCTAAGGGTATTTTTAAGGCAGTAATTTTTAATCCAGATTTGAAAATGGAAAACATCGGAAAAATTCTTCAATTTCAAAGAAGAATTTTCCAGTGCTTAACATTTTTTTGGGTTTTTTTTAATGATTTCCTGGTCAAGACCAAGCAAACTGTACAGAAAGAGTTCGAGAAACCCAAATCAGATGAATGAGGTTAATGCCAATTCTACTTCAGTAAGTGGATGATTCCCTCTCAATTGCTTATTTTCCTACTTTTCTTTAAGGTTCGTTTCACTGCTGTCTGCTCCAAAACATATGGACATGCCAGTGTAAAATTTGCATTTGTCCTGGGTTGAAGTATATTCTGTTACCATCTTCATGAGCTGTTGGAATAGGTGGTGTTTTCCTTGCCTACTCCCCCTGGGCTATCTGCTGTTAATGGGCCATCAATGCCTGNTTCTGACTTTGTTAGTATCCTTGTATTACTGCATTTATTTATTTCTTTCTTTTAATTTTCTTCCATTAAATTATAATTCTGACTTGTGATCTCCCACTGGTTTTGATTTCAAACTAGTACAGCATTTGATTCAGCCTGGTCTGTGATACAATGATATCTATCATGTTCAGTTTAACCTTCAGTATTCAAATCAAAAAATGCTTAACAGGTTAATATTGGTGATGATAACTGTCAGAGTCACCTGAATAAAAAATGATTATCAGAATGTCACTATATCACAAGCAACACAGACGAAAAGAACACGAGACGAATCTCAGGACAAAAGAAGGCGTACTTTATTGTGAGTTCTGGTATTTATAGAACTCTGTAAAAGAAATGTGATTGGAAGGTGAAGTTACCACCTCTTCAACCACATTGGTTATAAAATCAATCATTCACAAAATTATCTATGATAGAAATATGTAAACAAAAGAGATTCAGTTAGAACAACAGAGACTTATTTACAAAAGCCTAGCGTGAGAAGACTCCATCTAAAATGAAAACATCAGAAGGCTAGATAACAAGGCGACATCAGAACAAATCAGAGTTTGGAACTGAGTGTTCTTCAATGTTCAGTTTGTCTCAGGGAGCACTTTTTTGGGATTGGTGTAGTCTGTTTCCCTGGGTACCTTTGGCTGATACTGGTCCAGTGGGATGGAATCCATCTGAGCTACCAAAAAACACTCTTTAGTGTTTCATCTAGCTTCTGTATTTTTGTGATCTTAATCTTGATAGTCACAAAGCAGAAGCTACTGTGGTGGTATCCACAGCAGTGAGCAAGAGGATCAGCTTTCTATTTTAAGGAATTTAAAGAGCTCAGTCAGAGCTGTTGCATTAAGAGTTTCTACATGATGCCTATTCATATTGATATACAAGTACTCCACACACATCATATGATTTGATTTCATGATGCTTCTTAGGGAGGAATATTCTTCCCACTGACAGAGAGAGAGACCTGGATAATGAGATGTTTCCGTTCCTCCAAAAGTCATGGCAAAAGCAAGAATTGCAAAGTTCATCCAGAGTCCTCCAGTGCTGCATCACAGCCCTGCTCAAGAATTCTGTTGTCAGACTCACATGAAAAAAACAGCCTAAGTTTGAGCACTGTTCGAAGTCTGGCCAATTTGCCTGCAATGAATAAAAAACTTGACAAGGAGTTCTTGCTGTTTTTCTTGTCTTTTGGTAAGTTTATTTTGTAGCTACATTAACAGTTATGACAAGAGGCTTCAAATGGACTCTCTGAATCCACGGGCACATTTTCTATACTGCAAAAAACTGTAGGAAACATCCTTAAAACTGCTGTTAGAGGGTGAGCACATTCAAGTGATAATTCTGGAGATGATTATCTTGCATCTTTACTATGTACTGCTTCCTTGCAAAATATCTGTGGGAGAATGAATGGCGAAGTGGATTAACAAGAGTCATTCACAGAGCAATCGTAACCCTTCACCAAAATCACAGCTAATGTAAAGTCCTCCAGCATTATAAAATACTTGCAGGAAGCCTGAAAAGGGTTTGGGTTTCCCAGCTTCAGAAGACCAGAGTGAGAGCAAAACCAGCTCTTCTGAAATATTTAACTGGACCTTGGGAACCAGGTTATGATCAAGGATAAGAATGGATGGAAAATCTCATTTTCTTTTCAACAACATCTGCTTAACTTGTTCATGGGTGTTTGCTATCAACAGTCTTGGAATGATCCAAGAGAAAACTGTTTCCAGTTTCATGGATATTTTACTTCTGAAACCCGAAAAGATGATCTATTCATAAGAATACAGCACTGGAAATAACACCATCAAGCACAAGTACTCATCCCTCCCAGGCCCATCCAGAGCGGGATCCTACGTTGCAGTTAATTAAGATGTATAATATCGCTCACAAGCAAGTTAAATGCTATAAGAGTTGTCTGGTGTTGCAGGGCACATTTTGCACCCATTCTTACTAATATATTTTAGTCTAATTTTCTGCATAACACAGACACAAGAAGTTCTTTAAATAACACGTCTGTCAAGTTGTATTATAATTCAGTCTTGTAGGCAGATTTCCAATCCTGATTTAAAGAAATGCAGAATGACAGAGGGGTCACCCCTTTCCTGAACAAACATTTCCAAAGCTTAATTACAAAATCCAATCAACTAAACATGTACACACACACAAAACGCCCCTGTATGCCTGATTTCTTGCCTCATTTTGTCTTTGTCTTTCAGCCTTGTGATGTCCTCCTGCCATTTTTGAATGCCAGAATTTGGCAGCACCCAAAAGCTCTTCACTCTGAGGTACTTATGCACAGTGATCAGATCACATCTTAGTCATCACTTTGAGTACATTGAGGACTGAATTGCTTGAATTACTCCAAAAGGCATTATTTCCATATCTCAGGTAATAACTTTGTCTTTAGGAAGAACCAATAGAAGAGAGACGCATATAAATATTTTTGAAAGCACTAAAAAAGGTAAATTCCAGATCTATCTTACTTTATTTAACACCACTATTTATAGGTGAAATAATTCTTTCTTTCTTTCTTTCTCATAAATCAGGAAACTTACAGAAGATCACAAATTCCATAGTTGCCTGCACTCCCAGGGCCTCAGGTAGCCAGCACATGTGAAGAGAATCCCTTATGTAAGGTGACAGCCAAGCGACCACATGAGGTTGATTTGTAGCAAATATAAAGTGCCAGAGACCTCCTCCATGTCAGAAAATATCTTATGTAGAACAAAGCATAGAAGAATGAAAGAAAACCAAACCATAGTGTTACATAGAGCAGAGGTAATATTTGACCTTCAGACCCTTCAGAAAGGAGTTCTCTGTACTGATACAGAAAAAAAACCTGCCATATGGAGTCTACCTCTATTTATCATAAACTTGTCCACAAGGAAGGAACGATGATTCTTTGGAAAACAAACCATAAATACCCTTGGTATTTTTTTTGTTTCCAGACATGAAAATATTCTTTCTCTAATTTAACCTAATGTGAGTGATGCTTTCTTTACTTTATGTCCTAAGTTCTACATGACAGTGTGGCAGTTCAGCTGATAGATTGCCTCAGCAAAAAGTTGATTGTCTTGACAAATGACAATCATAGGGCATTAATGTGGGCTATTAGTACAAGACCTCTCTCCAGCTGAGACTTTGTTCCTCCTTTTGATGTGCACCTAGGATACTACCCAAAAAGCTCCAGGGATTTTTGTAATTACAGAAAGCATCATCTGTGATTATTACAGATTCTTGCAGTGAGAAATCTGATGTCAGATTCATTTTACCTGATTGCGTGTTCGTAATGCGAGTCCACCTGAGCTTGTCACACAGGGACCACTTTAGAATCAATAGAAGAAATTAGCATTCCTAGGGCACATCTAGTCCATTTTAGCTGTTGGCTGCAGGATAAGTGTTGATACCTGACTCTACATTTCTGACACTGGTCAGATGCTATGACTGATTCTTGGAAACTGCCAATTAGGTGGGTGTGATGTGCCCCTCATGTTTCCATTTAGCTTTCTACTAACTTAGAAACAGTTTTGTTAACTAGAAACAGTTCAAGAGAGCTGCTACCTCATTCTGGAGTGCCCTGTCACTGCAGACATTATACTTGATTTTTGCTGCCTCTCTGGACCAGGGGCTCCAGGTCAGTGTCACACTGGTACAGCTTTCTATGGTGTTTCTTTAGGAACATGAGCACAGCCCTGTGTGAGCATTTCCTGTTGTCACAGCAGCTGCTGCCTTCCTTGCCACCCGTGTCTAGGTGTGGTGATGAACTCCTCAAGGCCATTTTTGGCCTGGCTCTGGTGCCAAGGTCACTTCCCAAGACAGAGATGTAGAAGACAAAATGGAACTCTCCACAAACATTGGAAGTACACAGGTTGGCCAAAATTATGTGAGCACAAAAATGTCACCCTATTTTCTCCTGAAATAGTCTTAGGACCTACATCTGTTTTAATCTTGCTGTAGAGATGAATTTTGTATCTGTCCTTTAGGACTTGGGAGTCTTTGTTAGGAACACAACATGGCCTTAAATTTATTTGCAATAGCAGAAGTTGGTTATTTTTTGTCTGTGTGGGCATCTTTCTTAATCCTTAGCACCTAAATAATATTAAAAATATATGCAGCTGAGCAAATAATTTTACTAAGTGCCTTTGCTCTGGCCAGTTCTAATTGCTACACACTAACAAACGCTATAAATAAAACTGGGCTTCATCCAGGGATGAAAGATACTAAATCCTTTCTTGCTGGAGTGTGTAATCAGTGAAGATTTTAATCTGATACAATCTGGCAATTTGTCAGCTTTAGAAGACCCCAAGTGAGCCAAGGATGTAGGACACAGCAATGAAATAAGAACAGCAGAAATAAACCATGGAGTCAGAAATCAAAAGGCACCACTCAAAGATATGACCTACATGTTCTATTTCAACTAAACCTACATGTTCTACATGTAGACCTACTTGCATGTTCTATTTCAGTTGTTCTTCCAGTACTGTACTTCTTTTTTATGCCTTCTGCTAATTCATGTCTTCAGAGTAGATAAATATGACAGAATAAAATCACTGAGATGGATATTTTGCTGCCTGCCTGGTTCCCTCTGGAGGGTGGGTAGGCTGGGATTTGTAATCTCAGGGGGTTATCAATAAGTATCAGATTGCTGTGAGAAGTTCTGAAAAGTTCTAAAAATAGGGAAAATTATTTGTCCTCCAGTGGGATCTATTTCAGCTCACGATAAGCACAAATTACTGATGAAGCTAAAATAAAAAAATTACTCTTCCAAAGCCAATGCCACACTTTGGAATGGAGATGTCCAGACCGTAGCTGGGTTATGTGAACCACAATTGGGTATTGCCCTTGAGATACCTGTCACCTATTGAAATTTGGTGGAAACTGTGAAATCAGTGAGTTGATAAGCTATTGAGGAGTCAGACTGACCCATACAAGTGTGTACAAAGAGCAGAACTGCAAAAGCTTTGCTTACAGTTCCTTAATGTTAAAGCTAAGCCAAGCAGCAAGGAATGATGTACACACTGCAAGCCATTAGTGTGTGGAAGCTGAAGGCATTTGATGCAAAAATATCCCACAAAAAAACCCCAAAAAACAACAATAACAAAACAACCCACCCCAACCTCATAGCTTCAGCACTAAGAAAGATTTTATTAATGATAAATTTACCTTCTTAATTAAATTATATGTACTTGGGAATCACTTCCATTCTGTTTTGTTGGGTTTTTCCTTAAAAATGTCCATGCATATGTGAATGCCCTTTCAGTTATCCCCAAATATTATTTGAACTACTTAGCCAGCTTCAATAATGTTAATAGAGACATAGAAACCCTAAAGAAATTCTTGTGACTTTTATGAATATAAGTCATCAGATTGAACACAGACCCCCATTAAGTGATTTAACTGAGTATCCTACAACAATATTAGGGCCCAGAGACTCTGAATGGGGGAAATAAAAGACCTTCTAAATGTTCCATCTACCCAGAAAACTTCAAATGGACTCTGAAATGAGCCATGAGACATCCTTCACATGGACTTATAATGTCCAGCACATACAGTGATATTTATCTTTTTGGGTTGCTCACAGAGGACACGGAGTTGGCAAATCTTAGTCCAGGGTGTTGTTAAATAACTCTGACTTACTGGATGTGGGAAGAGAAGCTGATTCTAAAAATTCTGTTGAAAGTTTGGTGTATGTTTTTTCTTACCTAACTATATATTTCTTACATCATATTTTAAATGAAAGATTCATACTCTGCTTAATTCTGATTTAGAAGTATCATATAATTTTGGTTTTGGCAACATGAAAATAATTCCCCTGAGGAGGCTAGTTTTACATTAAGAGAGTGTATTTGGAAGCAGAATGAGACCTGACAATTTGAGACATTCTGTGGATCTGATAATGTGTTCTCTATGAAATTTATCAAAAATACTCATTATCTTCATTGGCCTACTGCATCAGGCCCTCTGAAGATGATGCACATAGTGTAAGTCTGGATTTTTTTCTGGTTTTTTTCTTGTCATTTGAATTTAGCCAAGATGCACTTTTTGTCAGCTCCCAAACTAAATGACCAGTCATCATAAACTGTTAACATATTTTTAATTAATTTGAAATGTCACAGCAGAGCTGCCCATCCACTTCTTGACTTGTTAGTATAAAAAAAAAAAAAACAAAAAACAAACTAGAATAATATGTCTTATTAAAGCCAAGGTATTTTCAATAGCAGCTTTAAAAAAAGGCAATTCCATGTTCCAGCCCTTATGATGTTGTTCCTATATAATTTTGCTATTTCATGAACAGGGAAACTTTTTGTAAATTGGATATAACTGTACAACAACATCTACCATACTATGATTTTAAATACTAATAATAACATAGTGTTACAGAGTATGTTCATTGAAAGCTATCTAAATTTCTTTTCAGGCCTATGAAATTCAGTATCATGTAGTTTGCTTTGGTAATAAAAGCAGAGAGAGACGATTAATGTTTAGATGTTATTGTTTCAACATGAAAGAGGCATGAAATTCCTTTTCACACAATTCTGTTTTTAATTTGCATATATAAACATGTTTTTGAAATTAAAGCAATGCAAATAACTTTATATTGGTCCAAGATAGAATGGCAGTAAATAAATCACTGAGGAAAATAACTAAAATGGAAAGTACTTGTGGGAAACAAAAATAGGTAAGCTTTGTTATTTAGGTCATTTCAAGATTTAATATCTTTTCTAGAGTCAAATTACTATTATTTCATAATGCCAGCTAGCAGACAGAAATAATTCTATTCCTCACCAAATAATTTTTATTTTACCATGTTTTGTAAAGATGTCCAAGTAGTTGGTTAGAAGTCAGCATACAAGAAAATAGTTGTGGCAATATGCGCATGACCGACTGCATGCAAATCTTGCTTTATGAAACACTTCTAAAATGCCAACTATGCAAACAGGACATAAAACCTGGTTGTGAAAAAAAATCCTTAAGAATCTGCATTTGAATTCAGGACTACATTACTGTATTTTGTGTTATCAATAAGGATTCTTCTTTATTAAAAATAACTATTCCTATTGGACTGTAAGCATGATTTTCCTGAAAAGTACAGTTAAAGAACATCAGTAACTTGGATAATGCTTCAGAATGGAAACAATAGATAAAGGCTTAATGCTTTTTCACTTTAAAAGTTTAATTGAAACTCTAATCTGCTTACACAGACAGATGCAATAGTTTTCCTTTTTCCCAGTCATCTGAAGAGAGACTCTATACAATAAGTACTTACTGAGTAGGAAAAGACTAGCAAAACCAAGGATCACTCACCCAAAATGGTAGGCATGTATTCAACTACTTTACTCCAAAATTATTGTGCTCCATGAGTAAAACAGTGCTTCATTCCAAAATTGTTAAAATGTGTTCACTGGAATTAGAACACAGAGGACAGCAAAGTATTCGGTGTATTAACTATTTAATCACCTGACTACAGGCTTCAATTATTTTTTCCAATTACCATTGTCCTTGATGGTAATTGGAAAATTACCAAATATTTGGTAATTTTTGCCCCAAAAAATGTCTCAATGTGTGTGTCACAGTCCAGCCAAGAACTACTCTGTGCCCAGTGAATAACTGTGAATGGAGCCAGTTCTCTCTGGTTGTTGTGTACTTCCAAGCTGCCTCTGATACCAGTGACCCTAGAACTGGTGTGTAAGCTTAGATCAATTTTCTGGCAGCTGTCACTGGAGTATCAACCTTCAAAGTCACCCTATCCCACCCCGGGCTCATAACCCTTCTCTGGTTTGTGCTTCTCCAAAGGGCCAGTGAGACCTTCAGTGGAACTGCCTACAGAAAAACGTGGGGAGGGAATAAGACATGCAGAGATGCTTGAGAAATTTCCTAACTGCAGTCACTCTATCCTTAAAAGTATTTACATTAATAATGAAAAAATATTAAAATACCCTTACTAAAAAATAAAAATCTTCTCTCCATATCAGATTTCACATTTAGTGGGATACCTAGATTTTTCAGTATCCAAACAAACGAGTTCTTTAGTCTCGGTTTTCTTTTGTAGTCTTGGACACTGCAGCTGCCTGCAGCTTTACTCTTCTTTCCTCACCTCTACTGAATATAGCACACAAAATTTTAACAGAAGATCTTTCCCTCCATCTCTTGGACTTCTCCAAAAGTATCTGTGCAATCCACTGTCAATGGATCATGTGTAAATAGTCCATTTCTAGAAAAATGAGCTGATTATTATTGGGGGAAATCAACTTTCTGTTACATATCTTGACTACTGAGTCTGAATTACCAGAATATTTTCCATCTACAGTACACTGAAGTGGCTCTAGGGTGACAGCCCCCACCAGCAGGGCAGACATTTCCTCTGGGCTCCAGAATGAACAAGGTGAACCTGTGAAGGACTTGTCAGAGTCTGTGCAACTTTGTTGGTTTTGTAAGGGAACAGCCACCCTCTCTCTGAGTTGTCTGTCTTCCTTCATCAAAATAAGAAATACACGTGGTAAATAGTCCAGTTCACTATTTCATATATACCTACCCCTGCAGTCTGACAATGACTTCTGTCGCAATATCTAGAAATCCACTGAAATAGAGAAATAATATTTATATCATTATATATGTGCTTTCCCTCCCTTTTCTAACAAGGACCATCTCTGCCTGAGATTTGTAACGGAGCCCATTTATTTTTATGTATCTATTCACTTCTGGATGGGACTGGATCTCGAAGTTCAAGCTAGAAAAATATAAGTTCATGTTTATATGCCCAAACAGAAGGGAAATATTGTTATTTAATGATGAAAATATATGGTGCCCATTGCTCTTGTGGAAACTAAATCTTTAACATTTTTCAGTTAGCAAAATATGATGGGCATATCACAGTCTACTGTATTTTAATGACTGAGTGCTGGCAAGCCTTTTTAGATTAAAAAGCAGATAAGCTATGGGGTCTGGCTATCTATTTTTCTCTCTATAAACAGAAAACTGAACCAATCACAGCAGGAGTGTCTCTAACCTAAAGCCCAGGGAAGGAGGAAAATTTGATTATTTGTATTTATTTGTACTAAAAATTACATAAATGTAATTCATACACAATTCATGTCTTGTTGACACAGCTGGAGGAGTGTAAAAGGGCTTTAGTGTAAATGAGAAATAGGGATCTTGTAGTTTAAAAAGAGATGGTTTAAGAAAGATAATGTGTTCTTTTTTTCTCACTGCTCAAAGCATTTTAACATGTATATCATTAAATTTTCTATTCCAGCCCAGATTCTAAAAGTGAATCATAAAGTTAACTATGGAGTCATAAAGCAAAATTACATAAATTATACAACAAGGAGAGCTTCAGTCTAAACCACAGAAACATAACTGAATTGATGTTTTCCAGAACTACTCATACAAACTTTCATAAGCAAGACCCTTTTTTTTTTTTTCTGAATATGGCATCATTAAAAAAAGTTGTAACTAACAGGTACAGTAGCACAGAGATGGAGAACAGGCAGGTCCAGCAATAGCAATTAGATGGTTTGATCTCCCTTTTTTTCACTCATGTCAGGGGTCAAACTCCTAACATGAAACCAATAGAAATATCATGGACCAGAGCCTGAACACTTCCAGAAGCTGCAGAAGCACTTAATGTCATGTGAGGGTTTCCAAGTTATACTTATTATATACAGATATAATGGAATATGCTCCTAGTGTCATTCCATTAGGCCACTTCTCTATGAAAGTGCTAAAGAATGAGGATAAATAGCTGCAGAGGATGCAGTGTCACTGGACATTTTATAAGTTTCTTATATGCAAACTTGCTGAGTTTTTCCTTCCATGGGAAAGCTCACTTCTAAGCAGACTTCTGTAAAACAAATCTTTGTGTGTGTGGTTTCAAGGACATAGCTGCCTGGGCTGTTCTGTTTCCCACAGAGGAGATGAGAACTGTCTCTCTTTCTTAACCTATGAGATGGACAATTCTTATATTGGAATTCTAAGCATTCTAGGAGTCTTGCACTGACCATGAAGAAGAAAGCATGTTAGCTCTGAGCATGGGCACCTATAGGCCAAAAGCCTTCTGAACAATGGAGTCATTTTAATAAATAATATAAGCCTTCTGATATTGGAGTCAAAGAGTTGTGATTCATCACCCCACTTCAAGAAGCAATCGCAACAGATGCAGGACTCATCTTTGAAAGAATTCTGAGATCTTCTTGAAAAATCTTAGAGCCCAAAGTCTCTATTTATGCTGCACTGCCATAATTTATGCTGGCTGCACAACTGGTTTCCAAGCAGCTTAGGGCATGCATTTCCAAGCATCTCTCCTTTTCAGCAAGGAACTATTGCAATGGCAAATGTAAAACCCAGACATAAAATCTGGGACATAAATGGGAATGCACAAAGATGCTGGCCCAGAATGAACTCAATCATGTGGACTGGTTCCACTTAATAACAATCAAGAACCATAGGAGCTGAATGACAGCTTTTCAGACCTGAGTACAGACCCTTTCCTTAGTGCTGGTATTTCTTCTCCATTTCAAAACTGGAATTCTTCCTCAGCTGCAGATGACCCCAATTTCTACCTTGCCCCAAGTAGAAAGCAATGTTGTTTTTAACTGGAACTTCCATTACAGGAATTTCAAAGTCTTTCAGAAACATAAAGGAATTTCACCTTACAATCTTCTCTGAGGGGGAAACATTCCTACAAGGATTTGCTAACTGTGATTCAGGCAGAAGCAACAAACTGGTAGAGAATAAAAGCATGAGACAAGGGCACTGTTCACTGCAAAATGTAACACAAACAGCAGAAAAATGTTCCTCAGGCCTAGGCAGCCACCACAAGTCTTGCATCTAATTTCTTTTTCTCTCCAGGCTTCAGAAAGCAGTTTTTCCTCTGACAATGTCTGAAGGGCTTTGGTGTTTCTCTCCCAGGATGAATGAGAAAGAAACACATTGGGAGGCAGTGCTATTGTGTCACAGAGTCTTCTTCCTATAAAGTTTTTCTTTTAAAATCTGAAGCTACTTTCTGCTACTCTCCTAAGAATCGGAATCCATGTCCATCCCTGAAGAGCAGGGCCAGCTGCCCATGCTGCCTGTTGGTAAGCACAGAGATCTCACTGATCACTGCTGCTCTGATTGCCCCAATACTTCCAACACAGAGGCACCAAGGGTTAGCCACCAAAAAATACCAAGGACACAACTTCACCACTTCCCTTTGCCCCTTGGAGTATATCTCCCACTTGTGTCCATGTAAGGTTCACAAAAAAAGCATATGGAGGCACAGGTGATTATCCAAAGCTGCATCCACTGCAGATGCTACAAGTAAAATTTTACATGATAATCTAAATTGCACTTGAATCTCAATGACAAAATTAATCTCTGAGCTTGCTTAAAAATGGATTAACAGTGACATATCTCTCAAATGACTTCTCTCCATGGGAAAAATTGTTCAAATTGTTCAAGATTTTTGGGGAGGTGTTTTTGTTTGTTTCCTTTGTTTTGTTTTTCAAAGGCCATTTTGAAGATCTGTGTAAAACAAAAGGGCTTGATCTAAAGAACTACTGGCCTGAGTGGAAAACTCTTTTTCCTTTCAGTATTCTTTCCATTAGGCCTGTAGAGACACGCTTATTCAACAATTTATTCATAACAATCTCAGTACAGCTGTAATGTTTGACCATTTATGTCACTGTTGAGCCAGGAACGAGAACGAAAGACTCCAATTCATCAGAAGGTAAAAAGGCAAAAAGGGGTTTAATAGAAATCCCATGCCCTTTTATAACAAGACTCGCTAAAGTAAGACCTGATTGGTCTTAGAGAAAGCATCTCTCATCCCATTGGTGAACCAAGAATAAAACTCTCCAAAGGACAACTTGTATAAACAATAGTTACAAGGAAGAGATAACAATAGTTTATAATTCCTTTCTTCTACGTTTCCCAGGACCGTTATCTCTGTTCTTTCTTCGACTGAACTGAGAATATCCACACATGTATTATTGATAAAAACTGTGAAAAGGATAGACACCTACAACATCTTTCATGCTATTTGCAAAACCTGTCATTCCTGTAAAGTCCACATCAGTCAGGCAGACTCAGTGTGAGGGTCTCAGCATCAGGCCTTGGGCTGAAATCTTTGCTGTCACCCTCAACTGGGTACAAATGGGAGGGCAGTAATTACCCTCATTAGCCACATGACTGAGGAATAGGGCTATTTAAGTAATGACACCTAACTAATTATAAAACACTTTTTGTCCTTGTCATCTAAGAAAATTACCTTCATTCAGATGAGACAGAGTAGTCAAAAGATTATCTAGCACCATGGATTATGGTTCCAGCCCACTGTGATAGGAGTCTGCTCTGTTTCTCTCCTTCTCTCCCCTGCCATTAACGCTTTGCATTACACATTTATCACTGGTTGCTCCTCCATTGCATCCCAGATTGAGCATGACCTGTTTTAATGCACACAAATAACAGAAAACTGCTTGATTTGTAGTGTTTTAGAGTAGCTGCTGGGCAGAGATCCTCCATAATGCTAAGAAGCAGTTAAAGTAAGATCAATGACTACGTAGACCAAAACCACCTTTCCAATGAAGCACACAAAAAGCATATGAAAAAGTGAGGGTATAAATTTGTGGCCAAGTATAGAGCTTTTTTTTTTTTTTAACTTTATTTTTATTTAGGCAAATCCATTGAGCTATGTGGAGTAGCAGCTTTTAGCCTATCACCAAATGCCATGTTTCTTTCCTCGTTTGATTTAATATAAAAAATTTCATGGGAGATTTCATAACAGAAATTTATTTCTTAACTACAGGAAGCAGCCCCCAACTACCACCTGCAACATTCAGATTTTTTCATTAAAAAAAGCTTTCGCTAGATAGAAAATACAGCAGATCACAAATACACATTTCTGCAGAATTTAACTCTTGTTTGCATAATGATTCTGCTCAGTAATTTGCAATGAAAGATGCTCCAGGAAAGCTACATATTATTGGTGCTACACTGCAAGTGACCAATCACCCTTATTTCAACTAATTTTTGACACATAGAATATTCCCCTGCAATTTCTGTTGAAGAAATCTCCCTTGTTTCTTTTATATCAGTTATTCATTCTCGCTCTTCCAATGTGAATGGTAACTCTCTGGGTTTGTGGCATTTCTGGGAACAATAGGAAACTGGCTTTCTTTTCTGCCAGCCTTCAGACTTCCAGAGTGAGTTGTTACCTACCCCATGGCCTTTTCTTCACTAATGGGTAGAGCAGCACTTTCTGTTCCACACAGCCGGAACCAAATAATAACCCGTGGGAGAAGGAACAATTTGGTAAAAAGGCTGTTGTTATTACAGTAGGTTTCTTCAGGATAAACTTTAACTTCCTTGAGCATGGATGGGTCAGACTATCTTCCTGAGCAGCAAAGTACACCATATTGCTGCCATATGCATGAATTTCATTACAAAGACAGAGAAATTGGAGTGTGAATTGGAAAGTGCTAGAAGCATTTTAGTCAGCTGCATTCTCTTCAGCAACTTAAGGGCAAAAGTAGAGAGTTGGAGATTTGTCCTTAAAACGTCCTTCCTTACTGCCATGCACCATCCTCTTTGTCAAATGTGCCCATTTGCAGCCAGAAGCAAAGCACAATATCCTGAAAGTAGGAGGTACTAGCACTATCTTAGAGATTTCTTTTGTTGCTTTGACCTAAATAGAAAACCTGTTCACTTTTAACCTCTCTTCTCCATATTTTTGCCACCATTGGCCTGTGAATGGGATAGGGAACAGAAAGTTATTTTAATTAAATAGAAATGTTAGGCAACCCTTATATAAATGCATAGTGTCACTAGAAAGTATCTGTTAAATTCTGGGGGGGGACTGCAAAGGTACACAAAACGGAGACAATTTCCAAACAGAGCAAAAGAGTGTCTGGGGAGAGCTCCTATTCTGTCCTGTTGAAGCCTGAAGATACACTGGGAAGATGCTCCTGACTATACCACCTCACCCAGCACAGAATGAACAGGTACACTACAACATGCAGCATTTTGGACATCAGTGATGGACTTCTGTGGCAAATAAACTTCTGGGGTTTTTATGGGTGGAATTAGTAAGAGACCTGACATTCTATCTCCATTTGTTCCTGTTGAAAAGGATAATTTGCACTTGCAATACCAAACTTTCCTCCCATACAAAAAATATTAAATTGTAATAATTCCCCTGTTTAGCTGACAGCAGCTATCTTTGAAATTTGTTGCAACAAGGTGTCTAAGCAGCAGCTCTTAACACTCCTTTCAGCTAAGCTGTCTCAAAACAGCAAACATCTTGGGCTGGCAATTGTAGGACATACTCAAAAGCTTCAAATGTAAAGATGCATATGGGCAGCTACAGCTGCTATAGCTAATTCTCTCTTGTCACTTATGGTGCTTGTATCCCATACTGTCTCTTCTGCTTATGCTGGGTTTTAAGTTCTGCACCTGTAAGACTGGTTCCAGCAGTTTTGGAGAGCAAAGGGGAGGAGAAGAAGCGCGGAGTTTGTTGCGGAAACGGCGCTCGCTCCCGGACTGTGCCGGCTGCAGCACGGACAGGGGGAGAGAGCTCTCCTTTGCTTTTCGTTAGTTTTTAGCTAGCTGAGGCAGAGAAGTTCCCCAAACTGTGGCTTTTCTTTTTCTTGGAACTCATCATCCTGCTCTGGACTGAAAACCCAGAACGCAGAGGCCCAGGACGCGGCATTTTCCAGCAGAGGAAGGGCTGATAGAGACTGAGCGAGCCCAGCTACACCCCACAAAAAGGACTCTGAATTTGCCATCTCTTCAGAACAGCAAGAGGCTCCATTGTCTAATAGTATTCATTTTTCCATGTTTTTGAGTACTTTACTTGTTAAATAAACAGTTTTTTCCACTTTTCTTGAAGGAGGTTTACATCTTCTGAACTGGTGGGGGGAGGGGTTGCTTGAATGTGCTTTCTAAAAGGACTCCATCAGAAGTTTTCTCCCAAATTTGCCCTAAACCAGGACAAATACTTACTGGCACCCAGTGTGGGGCTTGAGAAAGTGGAAATAATCTGTACTGATTGCATTTTGGTTTCCCTTACTCTATATTGGGATAAACCAGGACACTCCTCTTTTTAAGGAGCTAACAAAAGAAGAAGCAGCTTAATGGCAAAAATAACCAAAAGTGATGAATGTCAGCAGCCTCATCTCTTACACTGTAATCCACAGAGGCCAAGTGAGAGGATGTCTGAAGGCTGGCTCACACCTGCACAGCCACATAGCCCTATGGGATGTCACTAGAATTCACTGTTAGAATCCATCAGTATTTCTGTCTCTCTAGGACGTGTTTCCTAGCAGAAAAACTTCAGATAAATCCTGCTGAAATAATCCTTTTGTACTGGTTTACAGAGAGCACAGACCATAATATCCCAAAGCTGAAATCTCCGTGCACCCACCAACATTTTCATTTATTCTGGCATCATGTATCTCATCTAGGTTTCAATTAATTACACAAGGTAGGGCTGTCTATAGCTTATCTGCCAGTTTTCAACCTGCACTTTTCCACACATCTAATAAAAAAGAGAAAAAAAAAATATTAGAGGGACAAATGATTATGGAAACCAGGAATCTATTTTATAATGAACTAAAAGAGCTCAGTTTGGGGAACCTGGAGATGACTGAGAGGGAGATGCTTAAATCTGACGGCTAACAGTAGGAAGCAGTAAATTCAGAGAACTATGTTCTAGGAATAAAACTTTTAAAACTGAATATTAGAAGGACATTAACAGCAAGGGAAGTTCTGTAAGAAGGTCCAAGATAGTCATTGAGATTATGAAGTTGAATTATTTTACTAGAAGAGATTAAATCATGGAAACTTGGAGTGTGATTGGTTCAAGGGGAGATTGTAAAATAAGAAAAGGGTGAGATAGGAGCTTGAAATTAAACCATACATTATCAGGATAAGATCCTTCATTTGGCTTCCTAAAAAGGGGGATCAAAGGACACAAAACATGGTGAGTTTGTTATGCTCCATTCATAGCAGTATTTAATTAGTTCACTAAATACTTCCCAGCTCTACTGTTGCCTGTAGGCAGTGGAAAGAAATATTATTTTCTTGCTTGTTGTCTAAATTTGCTTCTGGGAGACAGAGAAAATTGGTTTTCTTCTGAAATGTCAGCCATTAGCTGCCACTGGAAAAAGTCCCCTGGGAAGAATAGTTTGGTGCACCCATGACAGCCAGAAGCTTTCCAATATTAGTACTGTCTCACTTACATGTTCCTGTTCTCATGTTAAGGTTAGAAAAAAAATTTCCTGTAACCACAATCACAAGGACCTTAGGTGATATGTGGCTGTGTGGATGGGTCTCAAGGTCCATGATGGTCTCACCCAGATCTGTGGACTAAAGTTATTCACCTGCTCAAGTTCATTTTGTACAGAAGAAAACCCACCCTACTCTTTATCTTACATTGCAGGAAAGCGGGACATTGATCAGACACATACAGGACAAAAGGCAGGAGCTTCTTGAGCTCCTGATGAAGAAAGGTGATGGATTTGTGGGTGCTTTGGGCCTTTTTGTGTTTGGTTTATTACTTTTTTACTTCATTCCTCCTTTACAATATTTCCTTCTGAAATCACAGGTAGAACTTATTCTCCTTGTTGTTAAAAAATCATTATCGCCTCTTTGATGGATCTGCAAAAGCAGACAAATAGTAAAGGAAGAGGATATTAATCTGCTTTTCCAGTTGGTTTGAGTCAAGAGGTTGAGCTAGGAATCAAGGGGTCCAGCTAGGAATGTGACTAGGATAGTGAAGATCTTAAATGAATTAAGGGGTTAAGTTAGAAATGTAGCTAGCAAGGACCAGGTGGGGACAACTGAACCAAAGCTAGGAATGACAGGGGATGTATGAAGTATTGTAAAAGAGCACAAACCATAAATACAAATAGCTTCTAAGAACAATTGAACTGTGAGGGGAGGCTTGGGCTGTGACCAGCAGGTCAAGGAGTCCTGCCAACTTAACATGGGTGAAGAGTTTACCATGATGAAGACATCTTACTTCCTCCCCTCATCAGCCCACTGACTCATTTCAAAGTTCACCAGCCCAGTTAAAGAAGATAATTGCGCAGCCGTAATAGATATTCAGCTAATTATAACACCAAGCAGGGCAGATAATTATTATCTATTAGATGCCTTGGATAGCATCCTGGATACCATATGAAGATGTAAAACTTTTGTTAGATAAATAGAGAGCAGGAGTCTGTGACTCTCTGCACATGCCCTTGGAAAGGATTCCTCATGTGTCTGGAACTGTAATAAATAAATTCCTCTTTTCAACTTTAATTAGCTGAAGAGTCGTTTGTCCGTGCTTCAGGTTTGCAATACCAAACATAAAGTCTCTTGTACAAATAGAATATTGGGGCTCATCTCTGTTTTCCACTGACAATGATAGGGAGCAAATACCTTCAGTTTATTTTTACTTCCTAATTATATGATATAAAATTAAAGCACAACAGAATATGCGACAAATTCGCAAAGTCCCTTCTCTCCTATGATTTATCGCAAAGTCCATGCCAGCCACAGCAAGGTAACAAAAAGGTTTTGATGTATTTTCAGCTTAAAATAGGCACACCCAGATGTATGTTTTATGATGGATGAATTGACATCTTCTCCCCATTAATTGTGTCGGGAATAAAAGATGATTATACCCAAATGGAGAAGTTTCTCACTTGAATGCCCAAAGTCTGAGATAAGTCTGAGCAACCGTAATCAACTCCCTGCTTCTGCTACCTAAATAGTATTAATTATTCAGGGAGAAAAAAAAAATTATTTCTTTTGGGTTTCTGGTGGGTCAGATATGAGAAGGAGACACCCCAGGTTTTTTTTCTCATGATCATAGTATTGCCCTTCCTTTTTCCAGAGAACAAATACTCTTCATTTTGAAATTCAAAGCAGCCCTGTGTCATGGGTGGTTTCTCTCTTTATCTTTACTGCACACATTTTTTCTCAGTGCAATGATAACTAAATAGGTTTGCACATATGCATAGGCCCTTATAGCCTGTGAAAATCAGAAATACAAAAATCCAGCAACGTATTTTGCAAAGGTCTGTAGTTGATACAACTAGTTCAAAGTGATCTAAAAATTAAAAAAAAAAAGGAGTTAAAATTAAATTTTATTTTAAATGTAACCAGCATGACATTTTCACTTAAATAAATTTCATGAGACAGAATGTGTTATATTGAATTAACACCTTTACAGGCTATATGCTTTTTAAAGCAAGCGCATAAATTAAAAATATCCTTAAGGACAAAATCCAGCCTTTCTTGAAACTGCAATCTGAAATTTTGTTTTCCAGGTTTTCTTTTTTGCCAATGACTTTCTTATATTTTTTAAATATTATTTATTCTGCAAGGGTCAATATTCATATTCCATGACAATGATGGGAAAAGACCTAGTCATTTCATTGTCTCATCCAAAGCATTAACATGTGTCCCAACAGAGAGCAACACTGTCTATGGCTATATTTCCATACAAAAATATGAGAAATGTGGTATGCATTATATCTATTTTAAAAATATATTTATGTAATAAAAAACTTGCCTATCATAAATGCAGTAACTACAGTGTTATTATATGTCACTACTCATAGTGATAGGATATACAGGCTAAATTTATATTGTTTTAATATTATATTTATTATGATGACCTGTTTTCATTATATAAAAATTTATGCATTTAATAACTTTTAGCTACAAGTAGATTATATAAAAATGTATTATAGAAATATAATATATTGTGTGTAGTTATATAGGAATTGTATAGAACTGGGTTTTTATTTAATTTCCATATAATTTATTAAACTATTGTTCTGAATGAAATACAATATGTGTATAACATATCTTTTATAAAAACATCAATGTAATAAAAATATTGCCTCTCATAAATGCAGTCAGTAGAGAGTATTAATGTGTCACAACAGACAGTGATGATATATATCTGCTACAACTTTTTATAAGATAATATAACTAATAAACTATCAATATAATATGAATCTATTAAAAACACACTTGTTAATAAAAATCTTTCTAGTTTTATATATATATATAGATGTCGCTGTTGAGCCAGGTGCAAGAAAGAAAGACTCCAACTCTCAGAAGGTAGCAGGGAAAAAACAGCATTTATTACAAATTCCGCGCCTTTTATAACATGTTTCTCTAAGGTGAATTATGATTGGATACAAAAGAACTACAAAAGAACATCTCTCACCCGACTGGTGAATAGGGAATATCATTCCTTGAAGGACAAACTATTCTAAACAGTAGCTAACTATTACAAACAACGGCTGCAAGAAGACATAACAACAGTCTGGAATTCTAAGTTTCCCAAACAAAAAGCGTATCCACATATACACACATACACACTACAGCTATATCTACATTTGTCTGTCTGTCTCTGTAGCTCAGGTATTCCCGTCTTTGCCAGGGCACCGCGAGCTGCTTCTCTGCCACCAGCTGCCAGCCCCACGAGCACAGGGCTGTGCACAAGCCCCACTAACAGTGGCCATAGCCACCCTTGCCAGGTGATGGCACAGATCCAGGTGGGCTTCCATCCCTGGGAGTGGGCAGCCGGATCCTCTGCCAGGCGGCAGAAGAGGTTGGGTGGCTCGGCTGTTCGTACATCTGGGGGCAAACTGATCTCTTCCAGAAGCCTCTAGTTGCCCACAATAAAATTCTCCGGGTGCTTCTCTTCCAGGGACAAGCGCAGCTGCTCCAGGATATCTGCGAGATGAAGCACAAAGTATCTCCTGTGTCACCGTGACACTGGCACAGGGTTCAGCAGGCACATGATGATGGTCTTGATGGAACAGACAGAAAAGTCCTTGCACGCAGGAACACCGGCCAAGAGCGGCCGGCATTTGAGGTGCGAGCTGTCCTGGGGGCCTGCTGGCCACGTGCCTGAAGAACTTGATCTCTGCCACGGCATAGGTCTGAGGCCACATTGTGCTTGGGGTGTGGGCCCCTTGAGGCCAGCTGCTCACAAAGATGTCTGAGGCGCTTTGCCGCACCCCAAAGAGCACCTTAACCCAGAAGCTTCCTTGCTCATTGGTCAGCCTGAGTTTGCAGGAGCTTTTGGAGGGCAGCAGCGCTAAACGCCAGCTGTGTGACTGAGGCAAATGCTGCCAGGTTGATCTCACTGGCATGCAGAACCAGTGGGCACTTTTCCTCACATCGAGGTAGGAGCTGGGTGTCTAGGAAGTTGAACTGCCAAGTCTTCCTCCTAACCACCTCACTGTGGAGCAGGAGTATAGCAGAGGAAGAGAGAAGCCACAACCACCACTGAAGGAGGCTTCAGGCATCTGCTCATACAGAGTAACATCTACCACTTCAGAAGGCTGCAAGCATCTGCTCTCTATTGTTCCTCAGTGCAACCTTTTAAACTCTTGATCTCACATGCATTCCACCTCTGTGACCTCTCTACCCTTTTGTGATTGGTCAGTGCCCCTCAGCACTCCATGGCTCAGTACCTTCAATACCTGTCTTACACAGCTGTAGCCCATTAGGGTTGAGGCTCAGCCACAGCCCCACTCCCAATTACCACAAGCTGTGTGCCTACAACACAGGAGGCACAGCAGGTTTGCATGTGGCTGCTCCCTTGGGCAGCTGCACTCCAGCTTCACGTGGACACAGAAGTTCCTGCCGGGCCTCTGCTCATCAGTGTCATGCTCCAAGTGGAAGGTGTGGCCTCGGAGAGGAGTCAGGGGTATGAGCACATTGTACACAACTTCTTTCTCCTCACGGGCAGTCCAGCCTTCGAAGACACTGCCAAAACCAATGTCTCCTTGCAGCACAGGGAAGAAAGTCCTTCTCAAGACACGCCTGAGACATTTGTGAAGTTGTCCATCGGGGCTGTTGTCCTCTTGCAGCCTGTCTGAAGGTCCTGTATTGGCCACTGGATGCATTCCTCTAGAAGCCATCCCAGATCATATACCTGTGTCTAATCATCTTCGTCTTCCTCATCGTCTTCATATTCATATTCATCTTCCTCATTCTCCTCCTCGTCACTGCTCTGTGCCTGATGGCTTCCTTTTCTCCATATAAACCACAGTGCCAAGAGAAGGAGCAGGAGTCCAGCAAACACCCAGACCTGCCAGTGCTGCACAGCAGACCAGAGCAGGTCTCCCCAGGATGTGCTTCTCGGCTTCAGCATGAGCTGCATCACCTCCCGCTCAAGCCGAGCCCTCTCCCGTTGCTGGAGCTTCGCAAGTGCCTTCATGCGCCGGCGCGTCGCCTCATCCAAACCATCGCCCACGGGCTGCGGGTACTGCACAAAGCTTTGCAGGAGCAAGAACCAGAGTACCCAGGAATCCATGGTCTGCAGGAGGATGGAGAGAAGGCCTTGAGTAGTGCTGGGAGGGAGGCAGCTGGCACTGGGGACAGCAGGGATGTGAATCCCGGGGATCTGGGGGCAAGGAGGACAGGTCCCCAGGGAGCAGACCTGCAGCAAGGTGTGTCCTGCTGCCCAAGCAGCAGCAGAAGCAGCATGCCCTGCCCAAGGCTCTCCAATGAGAAGCCAGCCCCAGGTGCAGCATTTCTGCCCTGGCCCTGCTCCCCAGCCCAGCCTCCCTGCCACGTGTGCACTCACCGCTTGCCCAAGCAGTGCAGGGCCAGCGTTACCTGCTGGGGCCTTTTATACCTGCCCCCATTGTGACTCTGTCCCCCATGATGTCACAGGTGCCACAGCACATCACAGCCAGCCCCACCCTTCAGTCCCACTCCAGCTCAGCCATTCAGGGTGGCCTGAGTCAGACAAAGCACTGACAGTGGTACAGTGCAGGGCCATCAAGCACACATGGGCCCTTAGGGCTCCCTCCACATAGCAGCAGAAGCCCCTTGAACTCTTGTAAAATGTAAAATGGGCTGACACGGCCCTTGGATGCTTTGCTCACTGAGATCTACTCCCATTGGATGGCATTGGTTCCCTCAGCACTGACCTTTGGGCTTGTGGCCGTGCTCTTGGGGCCTTTGTGGCACCCCTGGGTGTGTGGCAGTGAATATCTTGGTGGTGGGGAAGGGGCCTCTGCCTGGCAGCCTCTCTGTTCCTGTTGTGCCACTGTGAGAGGACACTGTCTTACAGTGACTTTGAAGTATTTTTTTTGAGTAAAGGTCTAGGGTGATTATTGATACTAATCTTTTGAGCAATGTCATTTTTAATATGCTTTCTTTATTTCTCCCCTTTTTCTATACACTCTGGTGAGAATAGATAGTCCTGCACAGCATAGTTTCAGGCTTGCTGGACATATGTTGGGTCTATTATATTGTAGTGGTAATTGAATCAAGTCCAATCAATCTTGGAAACTCTCTAATCATTGTTATCACTGGAAAAAAGATATGCAGACAAAAAATCATGGACTGTCTTGATCTTCTTTATGGAAGTGACAGAAATTGCCATTTGTGTTGTGTAGTAGTCAAGTTGCCAGCTGAGTGACTGATGACCATACCTGCTCCCTTGCTGTTCAGCAAGGGGCAGTAATTTCTGCAGTGAAGAGAATTATGTTTCTCTTCTCTTCTGTGTAAAAGGATACTTTTGCATCTGATGGGTCTGTAAAAATAGGTGGAATAAAAGTTTAAGAGTCATCTCCTCACTCTTAGTGGTATTACTACTTGGCAATTTTCCGCTTCATAAACAGACAAGTCTTTCCAAAAGAATAGCTATTGAACAAGAGCAGCATTGTTTTTAATTTCCACTGCATAAAGGGCACTCCTCATACTGTGAAAGTTTGCCTGCTGCATTCTATTAGCAAAAATCTGTACCATCTAGATGATGCAGTAGCTTCTGTTGTTGCTGCTGTTGAGTGACATTTTTAATCTCAATTTCCAACTAGAAATAACATTTTCAGAGCCTCTTGAGTACACAAAAGATTTCTGGTACAAGTATCAGACAAAATAGACTTAATCAGAAGAAATTATTTGCAGAGTTTTGTCAGTGTACAAAATAATGAAAATTTTATTGTAGTCCTTGTTTAAACTTCAGAAGTACATAGCTGGTCTGCCAGTAGTATTCAAAATTTGACATTTCTATAAAGACTTAAACATTTCACCAATATTCAAGAGCCTTCGTTAACCTGGTGTTTACTTCATTTAGTAAGCTGTACTCTTGCTGCAGTTCTAATGAACATGTGTTTGGAAGTCTCCTTGATTAAACTGAATTTCAAGGTTTTATAAATATTTGGGAACTGAGTTACTTCCAGTCTATTTTGAGATTTGCCAAACACTTTGAATTATGTACCATCCAGAAGGATATGAGTCCTTACTGTAGCCAACTGTTTTTAAAGAGCTATATTTGACTAATAATAAAGAACTATAAAAAACATCTCTAACCCTCCAAGACAACAACATAACAAAAACCAGAAACTACCCCAAAATGAAACAAACACACATGCACACACACACAAAAAAACCCCACAGAAAATCCAGAGGGTCAGCAATAGAGTTTGGACAAAATCCAACCATGGTGATGTCCATCCCCAGTGCATATTCACTGACTTACATCTGCATATTTCAATGGTAAGTCCATGAATGGTACCAGGATGACATATTAAGACTTATCAGTAGCTGAATGTCATTGCTTATTTAGTTCAGACTGGGTGCTTCAAATCTCTTTTTCTGTGCACCTAGAGAACAACTGTGTGTGGTTACTGTAGTATTTTCTTGTCACTGAAAGGAGAACATTATACTTCTATTTCTTAGTCTGAAATTATTTTCTTCTTTTGGCTGATATAAGCAGGTATTTGAGATCTGATTCAAAGACAAGATACAAGCAGCAGAAGTACTTGCTTGGATACCCTCGTGAGGGTTTAAACTGGGCTGTGGGCTTTGAAATATTTTGTGTGTTTTCCAGAATCCGCTGAAATTGCTGTTAGCAATTTCTTCTGACTGTAAGATGGAAACTGCAGGGTCAAAGGCCTTTTGTATGACTTTTATTTAGGAGAAAAATTTTTACTTTTGTTATTATTTTTTAATGTTAAAAGTATGGCATGAAGATAGGTCTGATTTTTGAAAGAGAAGTTTACAGTGAGGATCAGATTCTCTGAGGTCTGTACCTCAATCCATTCTATGAGATCGGAAATACCTCACCAGTTCCCACTTCTGGAAATCGAGTTGGATGCCTTTTCTCCACCCTTTGCTACATTGGAATGTCTGTCCCTTAAAAGCTCAAAATCTTTGGAACTTCAATGAGGAAGCCTTGCTCAGCAAAGCTATTCAGGGGGCTCATTCACATTCAAATCATCAAATGAAGTGAATGAAGCTAAAACTTCTGGATTAACCTGGATCTAAAATTCCTACTTTTTTATTTTGCTGGATTTAGTTTTTTAATTATTTTTGGTTTTGTGGGTTTTTTTAAAATTGATAATAATATGGAAAGGTTATTTAAAGAAATATAATATGTAAAGTAACATTTGGATCTTTCTTAGAGATTCCAAATTTTTCCAGTGTTTTGTTTTGGAATATTTGGTTGGTTTATGCAACTTTTTTTTTAATTAAATGGGCCCATAATCTACAGAAAATAGCTTTTCTTTTATTTTTCCTTTTTCCCCCACACAGTGGATATTTCCTTCATGGGAAACCAGCTCTTGCTGAAAGAAAGAATAACGAGGGTGCAAAGAGATGAATACTGAACATGCACAATGTTTTAATACGAGATGCTAAAGCAGATACACATTTGTAAATTGTTGCCCCACGTCTCAGGGGTCACCAATGGTTGCCATTGGAGTCCTGTCGGGGTGAAAAAAGACTCTTGACTCCAGTATCCGAAGGCTTATATTATTTCTTAAATTGACTCCATTGTTCAGAAGGATTTGGGCTATTTCTGCCCAAGTACAGAGCTAGCATCTTGCTTCTTCAAGCTCCATACCTAAAGGTCCATGAATGCCAGAAAATGTTTACAAAGTCAGAGAGAGAGCAATTCTTTATATCATAGTTTGAGAAAAGCAAACCACATCTCCCATATCAGGAGATGGCAAAGGAATGCATTTTGTCCTTGAAACACGCACACAAAGATTTGAAATCTGCAGAGAAAAAGAGCTTTCCCATGGAAGAAAAAACTCAGCAAGTTTGCATTCAAGAAACTTATAAAATGTTCAGTAACAGTAAATCAGTAATTACTTACATTCCTGTGTAAAGATAAACATTGAAGAGACATAATGGCTTTGAGGGTTTGTCAGTAACAGTTCCTAAAAATAATATAGGAGTCATAAACACAAGCTACAAGCAGTCGTCTTCATGTGTTTGGCAATTTGCAAATTCCCAAGGGATTTCTGATATGTTCTGCCCCGAGCTGTTGATCATCAACCTGGTATAAATCAGATCAGCTCATTAGGAAAGGCCCATAATCCAGGGAAAGCACCAAAATGCAGGATACGATCATTAATTTTGACAGAAATATGAAGCAGGGGAAAAGAAATAGAGGTAGTTGGAATTTTTGTCAGGAATAGCATATTTGCTGAAAAAGGCAGTTTTAGAATAACAGAGAATAAACATGAATTCTATTCAAATTGGGCAGATTTTTTTATCTAAAAAGGTATTTCTTTTTTTAAAATTTATTTCTCCATATAGTGGTGGAAACACAAAAGTTTGACTTTTTATTTTGAATAGCATGTATTTTTAAAATGCAGCTTGGTTTTATTTTTAGAAGTATATTTTAAAGAGCTGAAAAATTAAGACATCTTTTAAATTTGATCAAAACTGATTTTTTGGGTGCTATTATTGTTAAAAAGAGGAAAATAAAGATTATTTAATTTTAAAGGAATTTTGTTTGTAGATTGTTTTATTTCTCTCAGCTTCTTACTTTCACTTGACAAATCAACTTCTTACTAATCAATATCCAATATCATGTTCTGTGCTGCTGAATGTTGCACACTTCCACCTTGATTACCCATTTCCAGGAAGGTAATACCTGGAACACATATGGACTAATTCAGATGATGAAAATTCTGGTGCTTTTAGCAAATTTTTCCTGGTTTATAATAGTTCATAGAGGAAGAACAGTCATGATTTGTTTTGATATAATATGTTTGGTTTGTTTTAATACTGTTCATTTAGGTAGAATTAACAGTTGCTATCATGACTAAACCTCGGAAGGAAACTGTAATTCACTTGAGCTGAACATATAGCCCTGAATCTTGAACTCAGGTTTCTAATAATAGGTTATGAATGATGCTTAGTATTTATAGAATTAAATGGAATTTAGGTGCCAAACAACTATTCTTTTCTCGTTCCTGGTGTAATAAACTACTATTTATCTTTCATCAGAGCAGAGAGAAGAGCTGATAATATGTCAGCTGTCTAATGAAAAGGTCTTGATAATGAATAATTTACTATTCTTGGAGATGTTTGTGAAAATTAAGCCTCACCAAGGGTATAACTCTGCAGCCACTCAAGTGAATCAGAAAATACACTCTCTAAGTAGTTTTAAAATCTGGCTCAGAGGAAAGAGAGCTTCATCTTTCTGGATGACAGTCTGTTTTCACATAGCTAAAGGCTGTCATTCATGTTTGTACTGAATATAATTCAGCTAAACAGCACTAACATGGTGACAGAGAGAAGTACAAAACAGCACCTCTGTCACTGGGAAGGTAAAACATGCTTAAGTATTCACAAGGCCACAGGATATATTTCCAACAATTACTGTAAAAGATTTTGGATGCCTTGTTTACTGAGCACCGTGTGCTCAAGAGAAATAGTTAAGGGAAAAGTTAAGTTGCCCTTCATTTTCAAGAAAATTAGGCCCTTGAGGGTGACTCTGGCTCCAGTTTTGTTTAACTGGAACTCCAGTTAGATGTTTAAAATATCCACACACTTTTGGAAATGCTTGGTTTGGATAGAGATGGGTCAAATAGAGAGCATCCCCATCTGTCTGCTATCCAACAGGGCAGATACCAGCCAGGACTGTGAGCTGCTGCTGGGTGCCTGCCCAGCAAGGGCACTGCAAGGCCCTGGTGCCCAGAGAGGCAGGGAGCTGGCATGGAGAAAGGGAGAAGCAGCCCCATCTTTGGCCTTGCAGGCGATGCCATCAGCAGACGCTGAAAGCTGAGGGTCAGCTGAGAGCTGAGGGTCAGCTGAGAGCTGAGGGTCAGCTGAGAGCTCAGCTGCTCCCTGTGGGTGCTGGAGGAGGCAACACTCCACCACTTCTGGATCAGTTGTTCACACACACATCAGGAAACCACAGCCCAGCTGCTCAGCCTGGAGAAGACTTCAGGGAGACCCTATTGCAGAGGACCAGTACCTAAAGGGAGCTACAAGAATAATGAAGGGGCCTTTTCACAGGGGCATGCAGTAATAGGGCAACAGAGAAGGGCTTTAATGTGAAGGAAGGTGGGTTTAGATTAGATGTTAGGAAGAAATTTTTTACTATGAGAAGTTCTTTAATATTCTTTACTACTTCTTTACTGAAACAGTTTGTCCAGAGTTGTGAATGCCCCATTCCTGGAAGTGTTCAAGACCAAGCTAGATGGGGCTCTGAGAAACCTGGTGTCATGGAAGGTATCCCTCCCCATGGGAGGAGGGTTGGAACTGTATGATCTTTAGGGTCCCTTCCAACCCAAACCATTCCATGGCTCTGATCCTGTCTACAAACACCAATGCTGCTGCTTCCCCATCTGACCAAAGGTAGCAATGATGAGTGGAACAGAATTCCACAAGGACCCTGCTCCTGCTCTGGAAAGCAGATCAAGCACTATTGCTGCTCCACTCAACAGCATCTTAAAAGAATCATCTGGCCTGGTCACAGTTATTCCTTTCTTTTCCATTGCCTGTAACTTGAGTTTGAACAACTTGTTATTTGCTTCACAATCATCTGACCCCTCCCTGCTTTCACAGAACCAATGTAACCAAGGCTGTAACTGCATTGAAATGAATTATTTATGTTTTTCAATGTCAAAACAACAGTTCTGACTCATTTGAATATGCTCTCTGCCATTAACTCTCCTCTCTCTCTCTTTTTTTTTTTTGTCCATAAATTCTTCCTTCACATGACCATTTTGAAAGTTGGGGGTGCAGGAGTCCAGGATGGGAATGAAGAGCATTTTATAAAACTGACCGTTCCTAGGCCATTCTCATGTTGTGTCAGCCATCTAAGGTAAGGAATATAGGAAAATTGCTTAAAGGGATGGCTTAGCATCTCACTATGAAGTCCAAACTGCCCGATTCGCACTTCCCATTCCAAATGCACCAACATTACACACAGAAATTTTGTCTCTTTCCTATTTCTCTAAAACACATTGTGGTACTATAAACCTGAATTGTTTACAACCATTAGTGTTCTTGCAAAAAAATGACCCCTCCCAGCCAGATTTACTAATGTCATATGAAGCATCATAAATACTATCAAATTAGTGACATTTCCTTACCATGCCTGAATCATAGCTGTTCAGAAATACTTTATCTTCATTATTTTAAAATGTGTTCCCTTACAGTCACAAGACTAAAGAGTTTCAGGTCTGATTCATTTTCCTTTTGTAGGAATTTAAATTCAAAGCATGACCTTAGAAAGACTCTAAAATTGCTTCCTGACTTAATCTTTAAATCAGCATTCTGGGTTTTTTTAATCTTCTCAGGCAATATCTAGAATAATGAGACTGTTGAAAATATGTGAATAATATGAATATTACTTCCATACTCTTTGGCTTGGAAAAGGTTTTGCTTTTTAACACAGAAGAGTCCAATCTGTCCAAAAACATAATTGTTGCAAGAAGCAGGGTGAAAAAGCTTCTTTGTAGTGTAAGTAAAGGACAGCCTTATCTTCTGTCTCACAAGGCAACAAAGCTGCTGGCTAGTCATGGAGCAGGTCTGCAGTCAAAGAAGAGCAGATGTTAGATTTGAAATTAAGAGAACTGTTTCATCCCAGATACATGGCATGGGATGAAAGTGGAAGAGCCTGAGAGATCAGTAATGACACCACTAAAATAGGAAAACATCTCATTTTCCCCCTCCTTTCTCTCTCTCACTTGCAATGACACAGGCATTATCTCAGGCAGCTAAGAGCTTTGACAAAATTAAATGTAATTTGAATGCTGGAGTAGCTCCAATGAAAAATGAAGGTGTCTTAGGGGCTACAGATTTGGTTTAAGGTAACTGGTGGGATTCTCAGTAGCACTTGAGAACATCAGATCCCTTTGCAATTCCAGGCATGACTCAGGTTATCTTAGGATGTAGTAAGAGAGTATTTAAAGCAAGACCTGAACTGCTGAGATGCCCTGGCAGGGGATATTAACCCATGGGATAAATCCTGGGCTCTCATATTATTGTGAGGAGGATAATTAGAACTGGGTTGGTTTTTTTTTGTTTTAGTTTTTTGATTGTTTGTTTGTTTTGTGGTTTTTGTTGTTTTGTTTTGTTTTGTTTTGTTTTGTTTTGTTTTGTTTTGTTTTGTTTTGTTTTGTTTTGTTTTGTTTTGTTTTGTTTTGTTTTGTTTTGTTTTGTTTTGTTTTGTTTTGTTTTGTTTTTACTGCAAAATATTCACAAGTTCTTGAGAGAGGTGAGACCCTAGACTTCTTTCCCAGGATGGTACCCAGGCACTGTCTCCTCCCAAAGTCACACAGAGCCCTGTAATCTCAGCAGTTACCTGGCCTCTGCCAAACCTGTGAGCCAGCTACCTCTCTTTCAGGCTACAGAGAGAATTGTTGGGCAAAACTCACCATGAATCTGAATATCACTGAGACAGCAAACCATGTACTCATGCAAGAAAGGATATACAGTCAGGTCTGTACAGCATGAATAAAAACAAGACCTTTTCAATAAAAGGCCTTTTGACACAATGTGTGAGATGGTATATTCTAGTCTGCTTAATTAAGAGGTTTTTGAACAATAAACAGAGACATCCAAAAGTTCTCTGATGGTTATAGAGAACTTCAGCTTTCTTTAGAAAAATTTTACAGCAGTATAATCATCCAACAATTGTCAAAGTGTACTGGTTTTGGTGTTGAGTTTTTTCCTCTTTTATCCCCTCCTTGGGAGCTAGAGAATCAACTAGAAGAATGCCTGTTTCAGCTTTTTTTTCCAGCTAATTTGGAGAAACTGACAAAAGTCCAAAGATAAGTGGTAATTTTAGAGAAAATTAAGAACAGCATTCACTACTTTTTATGAGGCGTGAAAAGGCTCAGTAGAGTAAATCTAAGAAGGATCTTGAATGCTTGGTATGCAGAGATAGGTAGGATGTTTGAGGAACACAGTCCAATTCAAAGCAGGCAGATGATCTGATAGGGATTTTATTACATATCTAGAAATAAACTCCCCAAGGGAAAAAGACAGGTAGGAAGCAAAGCATAGTGGTTGCGTTTGAATTAAGAGCCCTTAAAAGATTTGAAAATAATGTTATTAAAAAATTGTGCAAGTGACTAAGAATGAACATAAATTGGTAACATATTGTGAGAAGAGAAAAAAAAATCAGAAAAATATACAAAGTTATTCTTAGTGAAGGAAAGAAAAATCCATAAAAATACCTCAGAAGCAAGAGAAAAGAAAAACAAAAACAACAAGGAAAACAGAAGTTCATTACCAGATGGGAAAGCACATCCTGGCAAAAAGCTAGTGACATGTAGTAGGCTACAGTGCAGTTTGCCCTCTCTGAAAGGCTTCATTACAAAAATGGCATATGACACAAAGTCAGAAAGAAGTTCAATAAAGGCAGAATGAAGAAACAGAGAAAAAACATTAAGGATTATTTAAAGAATAAAGAGATCAACAGTTCATCTGCAACTCACTCTGTGGTGCTTACTGGAGTATCTGGCTAAGTCATCTCATCATTTGTTGTTATCTTTGGTACCACATAAGGGATGTGTGGTAGTGAGAACTGACGAGAGAAAACTTCTGATCATCTCTAAAAAGAAAGAGGGATCTCACAGAGAAATTCAGGTGGCTCAGCCCGACTTGGACTGTTGGAATGAGACTTTAACACATTTTTATTACATAAACTATTATAATAATAATGTGGCAAAAACCAGGCAGCATGGGATTTTCAAAACAAGTAAAATCAAATTATTCTAATTTGTTGTTGTGGGAGGAAGACAAAGGAGGTGCAGATAGTCTATTAAATTTGCATTACAGATAACTTATAAATTTGAATTTTTAAGGGTTTGACACTGTCTCCCTTTATATTCCTGTAAAACAGCATAGGAAAAGTTTTTGAGATAAAATCATTGTATTTGCAGAGGGGATTGGTGAAAACCACACATAGAATATTTTACTGGGAGGTGCTGCAGTCCATTTGTTCCTGTGTGTGACATTTCAATTAATAAATGCTGGAATAGAGCACGTAACAGTGCTTAGTGATAAACACTGGGCTGCCTCCCAGTGGAATGAAGTCAAACTGAGCTCAGCCCCTCGCGCTGCGAATTTGACGAGAGCCGCTGAAGCCACCCTGGCGCAGAAAGGCTGAGCGCGCGTCGCTGTGGCATTCACAGCTGTGCTGCATGTGAGGAAAGAAAAGGGGTTAATATTCCCTGCGACTCAATGTTTATGAGGTCCCAGCTGTAGTACTGAGAAGCCTCAGTGGAGAAAAGGAAAGAGAGGTATGTTTTTTGAGGGAAAGTTAACAGACCTGGGCCTGTTTTTCCAGGAAAAGAAGTGATGCTGAGCTGCAGAGCTGAAGCCACCCACTTTTCTTTGCCTAAGGCAGACTGCATCTATCCTTTTGTTTCTTAAAGGTTAAATTGATAAGGGTACCACTGTTTTCCCAAGACGTTTATTGCAGCTCTCCATTTTTTTTAATATTGTATTTTTCCTCAGCTCCCTTATTTTTTGGTAAAGTCCATTTTTATCTCCTCTCTTGTAGGCTTTTTAAAAATCTCTGACAATTCCTTTAATTTTCCTTCTTTGAGTTCTGTGCAACTTCCCTAAGCACACTGCCCAACCCTGATTATCCTCCTTAATGTATCTCTTTTAAGGAACTGCCAGTTCTTTTTAACACTTTCTGTGTGCATTGTCCTCCCATAAGCCCTCATTTGTCAATTCTGTGACTGGATTGAAGTGCAGTGTCTTGCACTCTACTGTTTTATCTCTTTTTATTGTTCTTTATGATCTCAGGGTTGCAAAACCTGTCATTTCACTGGCTGTACTAAATATTTCATTCTCCAATCATTATTCCTTCTTTATTAGAAAAAGATCTCATAAAACCTCTAGGTATCTGCTATTCTAAATTTCCCTACTCAAAACAAAACAAACCAAGCAAACAAACCAAACCAAAACAACAAAAACACCTCACCAAATACAGAATTTCTCAGTGTATTCCAAGGACTGGATGGACAGACTTCTTTTTCCAAAAGCCCCCAAGCAAGTGACATTTCAACAATTTTAATAATTTTAAGCTCTATTTTCTGGAAAACTTCACCGGGTTTCTCTCCAAGAGTTTGATGCACTTAGATTTCAGCTTGATGTCCTGTACAAGATTTCCCCTACAGCAGCCACAGTATTCTCTTTCTTTCTTAATCACTCAGACATTTCCAGCAGTTCTAACTCCCTAGATTTCTATTATATACTTCTGTATACACAAAAATATAACCAGAACATAAGAATTGTGTCTCCTCAAATGGGTAAGATTGGGAAATCTGACACAGCTTTAGCTTGGATGAGTGACTGTGAATAAAGTGAATGTCTCCATTTTTTCCTTAGTTTCTACTCTGTCAATCAAACAATCATTTTCTGTTATTAACCTTTGAATTTTTCATGTCCACACATATCTACAGTACTTCATACCAAAATATCCTATTTCAAAACACTTTCCAAGTTTTAGCAACCAGAGCTGACCTCCTTTTCTTTCTGCCTATCATCCACATGACATACTACTCTTTAATTATAAAGTTTACAGTAAATATGGGGTTTGAAGGAGCAGAAGTACCTGCCAACTTCTAGTATAAGGAGGACAGTGATAAATTATTCTATGTCTTTATGGGAGGAGGATAACAAATATTTCATAGAATCATAGAATGGTTGGAAGGGACCTTAAAAATCTTTTCCACCCCATAGCAATGGACAGAGACACCTTCCACTAGACCTGGTGGCTCAAAGCTCCATTCAACCTGGCCTTAAACACTTCCAGGGCTGGGGCAGCCACAGCTTCTTGGGTAACCTGTGCCAGTGCCTCACCACCCTCACAGGAAAGAATTTCTTCCTAGTATCCAATCGAAACCTCCCCACCTTCAGTTTAAAGCCATTCCTACTTGTCCTATCACCACATGCCCCTGTGAAAAGTCCCTCTCCAGCCTTCCTGTAAGCCCCCTGTTTGGATCACTATTTTAGCAAGAGACACGGTACTTATTAGAAAATTTTTTTGACTCTAAGACAGATGAAATTTAGGAATGGAATTTGTGGAATATACTTCACTAAGAGGTTTTTAAAAATGGGTTAGATAAATGTGTGTTGGCAGTCGTCTATTTGAAAGATTAATATTGTGGTGACATATGAACACAAAGGTCTTGGAGACCATTTTAGAGTGCTGTAAATATAGATATAATTAATGGTTCATGTCATGCCAGCTCAAAAAATAAGTAGCCTGCCTAGAAACAGAAGGCATTGCCTCTTCAACATAAAAATTATTGAAAGAAAACAGAACCTTTTAACATTTAAATGAGATTTCACTGTTGTGATAAAGAGATTTCACAAAGGGTAATAAAGAAAATGTGAAATGTCAACACACCAAATAAAATGTTCCTTAGACTATTCACAAGATCCTGATGGAGTCTGAGCTCATTATATAAAAAGTACCTTCAGCAGAAGGCAGAAATCTGCACAGAAAAGCCAAGTAAAAGAACATTCTGTTGTTATAAATAACTCTAGAAGGCAAGATGAGCATTGTGCTTGAATATAATGTTCAAACCACTCAAAGTATATGGTTAAAGAAAAAATGGACGAAGAAAACATTTCTTGGGCTGATTTGGAATTTCAGTTTCAATATATTGGGAAAAGAAGTTCTAAGACCTGAAAACAAAAAGTTCCTGAAAGACTGTTGTGGATATATGGCAAGGTTAGAAATAAAGTCTATTCTCTCCTCTTGTACTTTCTCATTGGCACAGGTCACAAATACAGATCGGTGTTTTGTGGCAGGTTTAGCAAATGAGACTCAGGTTGCATGATGTCCTATTTTTCCTCACCCTTTCTGTAGTAAAAATATAGAGGTACCAAAATATTTGAAACAAGCTGCAAAGTGAACATGTATTGTAAAAAACAGTGTTTGGTTTTTTTTGTTTTTTGGAGGGTGTTTTTTGTTTGTTTGTTTTTTTCCAGCTTCTGGACTCATAAAAATCAATCCACTAAAGAAGTAGGACCCTGTCAGGTGATTCAATGTTACTGAAAATAGTCCTGTTTTCTTTCACCACTTTTCCTCAAGCCCTTTGATGCCAAACTCCACCATCAGCTGGATTTTCAGACTAATAATGACAAATCCTGATTGTAAAACCTGAATAACAAACAGAAAGATTATGCTTTCAACCTTTTTAGTTATTTTTAATAATATTTGTTTTATTTGCTTGTCTACAAAATTAAGTAATTTTGGTAACAACCCTTTGGTATTTGGGTAATGGAAATTATCATGAGATGAATTATGGTCCCCGGGCAGGGGTTCTGCTTTCAGCCACTGGCTGCTCTCCCAGCTCTACTGAAGGTGTGAAATTTTTCTCTGAAACATGGTCCTTCTTGACTCACATCTTTAGCCCTTTAGCCCTTTTGTTCTTAGCATTTTTTTTACTACTTTACCTTTTTCTCTAATCTAATGCAGTAATATAAGAGCACATATAATATAGGCATGCAAGTATATGGGCACATGGTATAGATGCACTTCAGATCTATACTAATGTTCAACAATATTCTGTTTACAGAAGTTGGTTATAGAATATCAACATTGATTTCAGCATAATTAATCGCATTTTACTGCAATGTTTCAAAGGGCATGATTGAACTTGTCCTTTCATAAGAATTAATTCCACCATTAGGAAGCCACTTTTAATAGAATTCCTAGAGAGAAATGATGCTAAAAGCATTGATTACATACGCATGAAAAGAAAATATGACCACTTATCTAAGGATACTTTGGGAGAATGAATGAGAAAAATACAGTATTTTTTCCCAAGAGCTGCTAAGTATTTTAAAGTCTGTTCACACAAATAAGGGCCAAAACATTGGCTTCTCAATGTAAATGTATTTTTCTATCCAGCCTTTTGCTTTTTTGAGCCAACATTCAAATCATCTTGTTGATTACATGGAATAATGTGTGCACTAAATAGAATGCTAATGTTGCTAGGAAGAAATGGTTCCAGACACCTGTCTCATTTTCCCCAGACACATCATCTGGAAAATGGTATGATTTGTGGAATTGTGGTCAGGGGGCAATAAAGAAGCCTTTAGTTAAAAGGTGCTTTAACCTAGACTTGACAAAGGGAAGTTTTGTTTGATAGGTTGTGGGGTTTTTTGTCTGTTTGGTGTTTATTTAAGAAACAAGAAAGCATGCCATAGCCTTTATTTCAGAGAAGGTGAATATCAATATCAAAAGACAAAATGAGACAATCCTGACTTCGCTACATGACAGAGAGCTACAAATGACCAAAAGTAGCTTAGACATTGGGAATTGCTGCAGATTTACCATGCATGGCAGAAATCTTGGAAATTCAAATTTGCGAGTTTCCTCCAAATAAGAGCACATGGGTAAATAGCCATATACATGTATGCCACACTGAGCATGCATTTACCTTCTAATCCCTTAGCAAAAATATTGACCTGCTGGAGAAATATATTCAAATTGGTCTTACAGCTTGTGACAGGAAGATAGTTGAGAAGGTAATCTCTGTAGCTACATATCATGTTTGTTTGGGGAGAATATGGGAATGATAAAGCATGAAGACTTCTGATGATTGTGGAGGCTCTCCAAAGCATGGTGAAATCCCATTTCAAGCACAGCTGGTGGCTTTGTGCATACCAAGAAGGTCTAAGAAGGCTTCTGGTGAGAATGCCAACCTCTTAAAGGGCTGTAAGAATTAAGTGTCATTCTGAATAAAATAAAAAAATAATGTGACAAAGAAAAGTCTCAGGATAAACATGTCATTTCTTGTGTGTTTACTGAATAACTCTGAGTAGATTGTGACCCTGAATAAATCTATTGCTTGAAATTTGACGTATTTAAGCAAAAACTGAAAATATTTGCATTTATAAAGTCAAGCTGAGATTTGATGAAACAATAAACTAGCTTAAAGTTCTCTTAGAATCACAGGTAGATGTAATTAAATAAAATAGAACAGAGGCTACAGCATTTTTCAGTTAATATTAGTGATATTTGCAGTAAATAGAACAGAAATAGTTGTTTCAAAATTCACTCTATTTTCATGTTCTGCCTCTCCTCGCCTTTCTCTCTGAATAGAAGACAGCTGTGTAGATAGTGAGTGGAAATTTTCTTCTGGTTTTCCCCACTGCTGATATTTTATTTATGACATTTCATTTTTGTATTGCATCTTGTTTGAATTGAACAATTCTACAGCAAGCTGTACACAGTAAGCTACTTGGAAATAAAGATTCCAACCGATTCCAACCCAATCTATCTGATGAAAAACTAAATAGTAACTGAAAGTACTTATTGCCTCTTTACTAATATAGCACATCTCATCACTGCTACAGATAATTTGAAGTGATCTGATGCAGAGTAATAGAAAATGAACATTTCAAGGGGGATCAAGAACATCTTCACAAACTGGATGCCAGTGAGTGTAGAATGTGATCCTTACAGTGAGCACTAGCAATTAATTTAAGTTCTCAGAGCAGTATATCTGTCACAGCAGATATTATTAGTCAAACTAGGAAGTCTTATTTTGGATAAAATGAAGCTTATTTGATCTGATAAAAAGCAAAAAGCTATTAAATTACATTTTGAAGGTTTTTCCAAACTAAAAGGTGCTACAAACACAAAAGACAAAAATGAATTCCCGAAAGATTAATGAAATAAACAGAAATCAATGAAGAAAAGAGTCTCAAAGCAAGAAAGAGACAGTTAGAAAGGAATTCCAGCTAAGAAATCTCAATGCAACAGATTATAGGAAATGTGACATGCAGTAATGGGCCATGGTGGTTAGACAGCTGGTTTTCAAGCTAAAAAAAGATGGTTTGTGGATCCTTTTAAAATCAGAGACCAGAATGCTGTTCAGATGACAGATGTCTAAGGGCAGCCCTACAAGAAACCTTGGTGTCTCAAAGTCTCAGGACTATTTTGCCCAAGCAGCTCAAATTTACACAGGAAATAAAAAATGCAAAATTTTTCCTCTTTATGCAGTGCTCCCCAGGCTGCAGTTTGATTCCAGCCTGCTATGGAGTGTAGTACTGGCCACCAAAGTCATCTGCTTTTAGAAATGACACAAGAAAAGACACAACTGGAGAAGAGGAATGGGCATAGAGGGCTTCCAGAGCAAACCGGACAAGATAAGTTAAATTTCACAGAATATTTAGTGCTACATAGTCCAGAAATAGATGTTGTCCTAAACTTATGCTTGCAGTCACATGCAACTGAAAGGAGCTTATTTTATGTGAAAGGTACTATTTAATCTGCATTTGAGATTTCAAATCTGCATGGGAATAAAGATGGAAGTGCAAAATGTTCCTGGAAGCTTGAAACTCCTTTTTCATACAAAAGAATAGCACACAAAACCCACACCCAAACCCACTCAAACCAGCAGATTCTCTTTATCTCATCCCCTTCTCATTAAGATTTTTTTTTTAATTTGAGTTTCTGAAATTATTAAGCTGATATTGAATACATCACTAAAGTCTACTTTGAAAGCAGCCCCAGTCAGACACCCTTATTCCCTCTCAGTCCAGCACCTCCTGTGTCCCAGCTGACAAGGAACACAGATTTGGGATGGTTTTGGGTTTTTTCTTTAGCCCTTCTGTCTTTCCTGCAGGTGCTGGCCATATCCCAGAGCCCTTGTCCAGCTGTACAGCCAGGTCACAGTGTACAACACACAGAGCCCAGGAATGGCACCGAGGAGATGATGACTGTGTAGGAAATGAGCAACTCGAGCTGATTGTCCTCAGGACAGTGGGATGAGGGGGCATGGAGACCCTGGCAGGAGCAGCTGTCCCTGAAGGGCTACAGCCCAGGGAAGGGCCTGACCTGTGGGAGGGAGATGGGGGAGAAGAAGGGAAAACATTTTAATTTTGTGTTTGTTTCTCCCTACTTGATTCTATTTTAAATGACAATAAATTAGATTACTTTTCATAGGATCATAGAATATCCTGAGTTGGATGGGACACACAAAAATCATCAAAGTCCTACCTCTGGGTCTGTACAAGACACCCCAAAAATTCCACCACATGCTTGAGAGCATTGTCTGAATGCTTGAACTTTGTCAAGCTTGGTGCTGTGACCACCTCCCTGGAGAGCCTGTTCCAGTGCTCAGCCACCCACTGGTGAGGAACATTTTCCTGATATCCAACCTAAACCTCCTCTGACTCAGCTTCAGGCCATTCCCTCAGGTCCTGCCACTGGTGACAAGGGAGAAGAGATCCGTTTCCTTCTGCTTCCCACCATGAGGATGTTAAAGAGCACAATGAGGTCTCCCCTCAATCTCCTCTTCCTGGGGTTGAACAGACCAAGTGACCTCAGCTGCTTCTCCTATGGCTTCCCCTCCAGACCCTACACCATCTTCACAGCCCCCCTTTGGACACTCCCTGTCAGATTTATGAATTTCTTGTATTGTGGCTCCCAAAACCACACACTTGGCTTTCAACAAGTCAAATCTGTTTTGCCTGTGATGGTAAATGATAAGTGAACTTCCTGTCTACATCCTAACCCATGAGCTTTTCCCTCCTAAATTGTCCCCTGTCCTGCTGAGAAGGGGGAGTGGGTGGGTGAATATGTGGCTGCTGGTCAAGGTCACCCCACCAGCAGTTCATGAAGACATAGTAACTGTCTCAGATAGGTGGATATGCTACACCTGCAAATATTATAGTTATTTGCACTAATCAGGTAAAACACCTCTGATTTCATTATTTTGGATGCTGTCACCACTCACTCTTCTCTCCCTTTTTTGGTAATAACTCACAAACCTCAAATATATTGTTGAGATGGTTTTTTTTTTTTTGTAGGACTGAAGAAATATAGACAAAATAGCAGTGAAAGGAGAGAAAAAAACCCAAACCTCCATTCAGATATTTCTCTATAGATTTTGCTCTTGATTTTATTTCCTTGAAGACGTGGAAGTACATTTATTCATTTTTACGAACTAGGTTATTAATCATTGTATTTCACAGCAGAAAACAAACAAAAAAAAACCAGCACAAAAACCTCTCAAATTATCAATCACTCTGGGGTAAAATTTCAATTAAGTGATTCTTGTTTAAACAGTGTCTGTTCAATCTGTTTTCCTGTACTATTTAAGGGCACTGCAAACAAAGAAGAAAGGCAAACAAACAAACCCCAACCCACAAAAATCCCATCAAACCCAGCAAATGTGGAGAGAAAGGAAGAACTAAAGTGCAGGTGATGAAAATCAATGTGTAGATATCCATGGGTATGCATAAGATTCAGTTTATCACAGACTGGAGCTATATTCTGTCATTTTGACCCATCCTAACATCCATCAGGAATCATAACAAAGGTGGTTATTAAATCCTGAGCTAGTATCTCAAGTGATGGTACAAAAGCACCACTGTTATAATTTTAAAAACCAAACATCAAATAAGCAGGCTATAAAGAGTTCTCCTGTTTTAGCAAAATGGTTGGATAATTTGATTCAATAGCTATTTACCCTGTCTAATACTCATAATTTAAATTTATTTTTCTCTATTATTATTATTGCATTTGCAGTTTAGAAACAAATGCCAGCAATTATTTACCATATTGTATTAAAAAAGGGATTAATCTCATTCTATTTACTGTATCTCTAGTGCTGATATATTTGTTATGGCTGTTTAGGCTCCTCTTCTAGTAGACACAGACTGGATAAATGGAATTAATGTTGTTTCAGGTGTGTTGCATCACATGGAACTTCAGTGAGTATTACATGTTTTATGATAAGGAAATTGTTCTGATCTTCCCTATTTAATTTGACAAGCTCTCTGTATTGACAAATGTACATGGGCTTGGAGTGAAATGCTTAAAAAGATTTTTATATTGAGCTATTAAATGTCATCTTTTCATGTTCAGCTGTGAGTCTGAAGCGTAACTTCTGCAATGCCTTTGGACAAGCATTGAACTGTGCCAGGTGAAGTTGTTACTTGTGTCTCCTTCCTACCTGGGTCCTTGACAGACAGATGCTGCTTTCAGTTCTCCAAACTGTGTTTTACAGAAACAAAATTTCTAGATTAAAACAATTTTTCATAATGTCAGGGTTTCAAAAGTGACTTTCTCTGTCTAGGAGAAGGGTAACAGTGTTCCCTTGTGTTGGCCTTCAAAGCTACACCAGAAATGTAGAATAAACAAAAAATGCTTACTGCAAAAAAGCAGCAAGTTTTTCTTTCTTCCTCTTAAATCTAAGTGTCAAAGAATAAGAGAGAACTTCTTTTCCCTTGAAAGATGTAATAGTAACATACCAACTAAAAAGAAAATCTTTGTCTTATCAGGAGAAATCTGTACACCTTCAATAAATCAGGAATTGAGGAAACGTGTTGGTTCCTGAAGTCGTGCTTGACTGAAGTTGCTGAGGATGAAACTTCTCTTTTCACCACTGCTATCTCTGCAGTCTATTCAGAAACAATTTTTCCACTTTACAACACAATATTATCACTGATGTCGCCAAGAAAAAGAGCAGGGAAAGCAAGTAGGTAAAAGCTTCTCTGTCTGTGATTCAGTCTTTAGCATCTTCCTGTACAAGGGCTGTGAATAAAATAATCTGAGATTGAAAAGCAAGTTAGCCATGTTTGGATACAAGAAAATTTTTCCAGAAACTCTGTGAAGAAACTATTTATTTCCAATTGATTATGGCAGTTCTTTTCATATTTTGAAGACAGAAATGGCTTTTCATTTCACTGAAAAAAATCTTCGCTAAAGATGCCTAAATATTTCTAGATATTAGCTTGTTATGCTCAATCCTATTAAAACTTGACTATTTCTAACAATTGATCCATCTAAAAATTTTAATTGTGTCATCCTCTTGGGTTTGCAACAGATTTCATTTTCCAGGTCACAGCATTACAAAATTCAGATAATACAGATTTTTTTACTGAGTGTACAACACAGAATATTTATTTTAAAGGCATTTTATTTTTTCTTATATTCTCTGTGGATTTTGGCTATAGAATTTTTCTTTCCAGAAACTTAAAGAAACTTAAAGAGTTTTATCTTACAGTCAAATAACACAAATCTGTTTTCTCTGTCCTACAACTTCAGACGCACAGGACCATCCTTGGTCTAAGTATTCTCTTACATAAAAAAGAAATCATGTAAATACAAAAAGATCACTTAATTTCATCTCAAGAGGGATCTGGAATGAGTACATTAAAGGATGTTTTTATGAACAAGAGTATGTTTGATTCTCTAACTTGAACTGAGATTTTTCTTTAAAATGAAGTACATTTCAATATCTTGCATATACCCTTGCCATGTTCTACTTTATAATCAATAGTGACTCTTCTCAGCACTCCAATTTACCCTTCTAATGTTAAAGGACCCTTCTCCTTACTCAGAAAAATACTCTTCCTTTATAGAAGTCAACATGTTATGTGAGTGTTAGCAAGGCTGTGTTCTTCAGGTATCCATAATTTAAATTTTGATACAGGATACACAGACAGAGCTGAGAAGCATTAAAAAACTTCAATGCTGTGGTTTAAGCAGCACTCCTGCAATGAGTACCAGCCATAGAATCCAAACTGTGAGAACTTCAAAACACAAAATCAATAATCAGTGATATTTTAGAGTGAAATCAAAGACTAAAGTTACTAAGCACTAAATAGCTCCACAAATACATAACAAGGGGTTTGAACTATGTGCAAGGAATACTGAATATAAGGAACAGTTGCTAGTACATGAATGGAAATGTCAAAATGAAGCGACAGAAAATATACAACCTAAATGAAGGAGATTTGCTTAAGGCAGAGAGCAGACAGTCTCTATGCTGTGGTTACATAGTATTTAAGGAAAAAAAATCCTAAAAATGGCAGACAGTAGCAAAGCAGGCCAGAAACACAATTCACAAATCTGGTTTTCATGTCTACTCAAAGCCATAAAATCTTATTTTATTAAAACAAGTGGTTTTCAATAGTCTTGAATTTGGCACTACTAGTGCTCTAAGAGAATGAGTTACTTGTCTAGCTCAGTTGTCATAGAAACAATTATTTACTTCCATCTGGATAATCTTTATCATTACAGGCCTGAAGCCAATTGAAAAAATAACTGAACTTCTGTGATTTTGGTAATTTTTTTTTTAAAGGAAGACATCTGCCCTAGATCTTTCTATACTTAGATTAATGAGGAAAGTTGCTTCTCTGGTTGGCCTGGCTCATTCCCAGTTGGACATGATGGTGTGGACTTTGTCACTTTGGACACCAGCCCCTAGTCCTTCATTGTAAAGCTCACCTCACAAAACCAGCCTTCCTGCTGCCAAAGATTCCCTTGTCTCTTCTAGGCAGGTGGATCCCATTTTTCCCTAAAAGGCCATAGTCATCAAAGCATGTCCCCTTGTCATCAAAGTCAAAATATTCATGACAGAATTCATGAAGTCAGATGTTGATTTCCATGATACATCTCTTTCTGGCTGCGTCCTTTCCTCTAACTGGTAAAATGGAAGAAAAGGTCATTTGAGCACCATTTTTCAGTTGCACCTCCAGGGCTTTATAGTCTTCCTTGATTCTGCCTAGGTTTTGGCTTGTAATGTCATTCATGCCCACATGAAAGAATAGCAGTGGATAGAAATCTGCATTCTTGAGAAGCTGTGGCACCATCTAGGCAACATCACAGACCTTAGGTCCTGGAATGCAGCATAATCCACATGACTCCCTGTCAGATCAGCAGATGGGTACCTTGGCTTTAACCCAAGAGTGAAAAAAATTAATATCCAACTGGCTCTTTACTTTTGGAATATCTTTTCAGGTGCAGATTCTGCTATCATGAATCAACTTTAGTATTACTTTTGTTTAATGACAAGACCTAATGTAACAGTGAGGTTACTCCCATTTTAATAAACTTAGCACTGTATGATTATCAGAGATGATCTGCATCCAGAGAGCCCGTGGATGCATTGGGTTAAGATGTATCACATTTTCTACCAAACAACAAAGGATACAACAACTGTGAAAATTTATAGCTAGGTCCTGAAGGAATATTTTTCATTCAGTAGGAGTCACAGAGTCATAGAGTCATAGACTGGATCAGGTTGGAAGGGAACAGAGTGGGTTTCCTGATCCAACCTCCCTGCTCAAGCAGGGTCACCCTAGAGCACATGGCACAGGATCATGTCCAGACAGTTCTTGGATATCTCCAATGAGGAGACTCCACACCTTCTCTGGGCAATCTCTGCCAATGCTTGGTCACACTGCACAGTAAAGAAGTTCTTCCTCATGTTCAAGTGGAACTTCCTGGGCATTGGTTTCCACCCATTGCCTCTTGTCCTATTGCTGGGCACCCCTGAGCAGAGCCTGGTCCATCCTCTGACACCTCCCTACAGGCGCTGACAGACACTGATGAGGTCCCCTCTCTGTTTTCTATTTCTGAGGCTGAACAGGCCCAACTCCCTCAGCTTTTCCTTGTAAGAGATTCTCCAGTCCCTTAATCATCTTTTTTCCTCCACTGGACTAATTCCAGGAGTGTCTGCCTTGTACTGATGAGCCCAGAACTGGGGACATCACTCCAGCTGAGGCCTTGCCAGGGCTGAGCAGAGGGGCAGGATCACCTCCCTCAACCTACGGGCAATGCTCTTCCTGATGCACCCCGGGATACCTTTGGCAAAGAAACAAAGTTCATATTTATATTCTTGAACTAAAGCAAGAATCCTTCCTGCATAAGAATATTCCCACAACTAGCTGGCCTTCTCCAGCAGCAATATTGCAAGGCACCAATGTGTGAGTTGTAACACATCCCACTTGCACAGGGACATTTATTTAGTGATGCAGTGAACACAATCTGGAACTCACTGAGTCATCTCATTAAAACCTGTGTTGCCACTTTTGCAAGTTGACTAGTCAGACTAGACCTCCACTTCAAAGAAACAGCATTTTAAATCCTGAAGTGAAACAAATTACTCTTACCACAATGTAAGTGATTTCAAGGGTGTCTGCTATGGGTTGAGTTAGGGGATTAAGGAAAAGTGAATGTTATGTTTGTCATTACAGAGTGATATTGCAAGAGTCACTTATTGACTGAGCACTCTTAAAAAGAAATAATTTGATTCAGGGAAATGTTCCTACTAATTTCTATTGTAAATCAACCATATGGATCAATGATTGTCTAATTCAGCTCTACTCCAGCAATGCAGCTGCTTAATTCTTTGTGCTGGTGGGTAAATATGGATTGGACTTTCCAAAACATAAGACAAAAACAATTTTAGTTTATTTATAAAACAAACAAACAAAGTGAAAAGCTAATAACTGAACAGAATGACAAAAAAGAGTTTGTTCTTTAATTATTTCCTAAGCAAATGAAGTGTTATCTGAAGAGTCCAGGCCCTGGCAGTACAGACTTGGAGGGACTTCTATCCCTCTGTAGACTTGGATCTGCCAGACAAATTCAGGTATTCTTGAGACTCTGAAATGTCTTTGTTATCAGCTGTCCTCTCTAAAATGCCTTGGAAAAGAACATTAGACAAAGTGTTTTAATCACATAGGCTTGAGATTTTGCAAATGAATGCAAAATAGACAAAAATATAAGAAATGAGCATTGTAGCAATAGATTTTACACTGTAATGATAGTAACATAGTGCACCCAAACATACACTTATGTGATCACTGAACTCCAGTAAGAGCTATTATTTAATTCAACCACTCTGAGGCTATGGAAAACATAAGTATGAAAAGCTGTTAGATAATAGGTCAACATGATCTGGCAGTGTTTTCTTGCAGCCCAGGAAGCCAACTGTGTCCTAGGCTGCTTCAAAAGCCCCAAGCCCAGTAGGTTGAGGAATATACAATGTATATTCTCCCCCTATATTCTGCTCTTATGAGACCCCATCTGGAGTCCTGCATTCTACTCAAGGGCTTGCAACATAAAAAGAACATGGGCCTGTTGGAGTGTGTCCAGTGGGCCACAAAGATGACAAGAGGACTGGAACACTCCTCTTATGGAAACAGGCTGAGAGACAAGACATTAAGATGGCAAAGATACAGATGCTAATTAGTTTCATACTGTAAGAAAACTTGTGATGTTGTGTTTGTCGATTGGTGGGGCAGCACTGAAAAATTCTTTACCAAACTTTTTTGTCTTTGTTCAAATAGCACAGTATATCAAGCCCACCTAGAAAAACAGTGTCATTATTTATGTGATTATGCTCATACGGGCTTTTGCTGTGTTAAAATTAAATGTTCTAAAGGATACATATAAGATAAATATAAGATTATATATATATATACATATTATATATATATATTATATTTTTATATATATATATATATATACATGAGAATTCACTGCATAGACTGAGCAATAACGCAAAGGGTTTTTTTAAATGGCTGAGCAGCGGCAGATTGGATGTAGATGGTGTAGGCTAGAGTTTAAATGAAAATACAGCACTATTCTGAATCCTTCAGAAACTAGATAGGGACACTGGGATACTTTACTATCTAAATGTTTATAAACCCAGTGTAAAATATTGTCTTTGCTGAGAATTGTAATGAAAAAGCCTACTTATTTCCTAGATTCAGTTTTCAGACTCACAAGACATTACTGGTGTTAAAAGCATGAGAAATGCCATACTGAATTGCACTAGGATTGCAGTGCTCTGATATCTTCTGTCAAACTGCACAAGTTTGGGGAAGTTTATGAGAAATTTGCAGCAGCTGAATGTATCGCAAAATAACCCAACAATCAGATTACCATTCAAAGATTAACTCAGGGCTGGAAGTAAGAGATTTACTTCTAAGTCTGTGCTGTAATTGTAATGAATGATGGGTTTTATAGACAAATTGTTACCAGTCCTTTTCTAAATCCTCTTTTCTTCCAGCCTAAAACTGCCTCCTGCAGCAAAGGATTCTATCAGATAATTACAGTATGAAATGGAACTTATTCCCTCTTTGCAATTTTCAGCTCATCACTTTTCAACTTCATTTAATGCCCTCACATATGTTTGCTGTGAAAAAAGGGAAACAGAATTCCTTGTCTGACCTTTTCAGATTATACAATATGTGTACATTTTGTCTGATGATTTAATTTACTTATTTCCATTCCATAGTAAACAATCTTGTGGTTTTCACTTCTTCTTTAGTTTGATATTTGTTCCAGGTTATTGAACCTTTGTCAGCACTTCTCAGGTCCTCTAGGTGTGCTACAGGATCTTCCTTAAGACAAGATGAAGAACAACATACTCCATTCAAAATGAGGTCACTTATTACATGGTATTCTAACGCTTTGCTTTCATTTGAATATTTCATTTTATTTTTTTTTTGTTTTTTTTTGGTTTTTTTTGTTTTTTTTTCTGAATGTGCCATTGAAAATACAACAATGATCTCTCCGGAATTTTTGGATCAATATAGTATATAACTATCTCAATTTTATTACTGTATTATGCATTACTTTACATTTAGCAACAGTTGGTTATATCCAGCATTTTCTTGATTGCTAAAACCACTTATTTGAATTTTTGTTGTTTCTTTCAATCTTCTCTAGGTTTGACTAACCTGTCTATTTTGTGTCACCTATGAATCATTCTGTGTTCTTACTAAATAATTCTAAATGAAAGGTTTTTGTAATACTTAATGTAAAGTGCAAGTAATAAATGTTACATTTGGTTAGATAATCACTACATTAAAGTTTGATTCATCCCTAGTGTAATTTCAGTGACACAGTTAGGATTTTACCTAGGAAACTTCTAGCCCAGCTGCAATGTTACATGTGTTTGTGCAGAAAAAATATTGGTAACTGACTTGGATCCTGATTCAGGATGACATTTGATGTAAAACCAGAGATACTAGTAACTGACTCAGATCCCAGTGAAAGGTGCTATTTGAAGTTAATGGCTTCTGAATATTTTCAAATATTATGTTGAACAAGCACAAAAAGATTCAGAACTGCTTTGAGTTGCTCATCCCATGCATTCCTTCCTTGTCCTTCCCTAATCAAGACTGCCATGTTCTTAAACATGGAAAAATGGTGCTGCTGGGACAGAGAGTTACAACTACATATATTGAAAACAAAAGACAACTAAAAGTTTTTCTTAAACTTTGCCGATTGCAGACAAAAGCAATGTAAGAATTTTAATAAATATGTGAGAGCAAAAGAACAGAACTCCAAACTTCTACTGAAATCATTGACAGGATTACTCCAACAGGTTTTATATTGTGTAGAAACTGTTCAAGTGCCTGTGTGTTAATTTTTTTGTACTGGTGCATAGTTCCTTAAAGAGATGGCACAAGTGTAGTGGAATTAGTGGCTTATAAAAGATCAGATTTTAATCTTGGGATTGCAAAACACTTGGAGATTATTTATTGCAAATCAGCATCATAAAACTGCATCACTTCACATAGTAATCACATCATTCAATGTAATTATGAGCATCAAGTTAATGTTTGCTAATGTGCTTAGGATGAAAATTGGAGGCCTTTATTGTTAAGGTAGAAAAGATTTATTAATAAAGACTTAACATTAAATAACTTTCAGCCTCCAAAGTGGTCATATGTCAGAATTGAGATACTCAGACTTGCTCAGAAGAGACTTTTGCTTACCATGAAGATTTTTTTAAATCACATGGCAGTTAATTAATTGTGTCTTAGGGGATTTAAAGACTCCAAGTCTTGAAATGCTTACAATCAGGTACAAAATCCTCTTGACATGGCAGTTACAATATAGAAGATAGTCTTGAACTTCAGCCCAAAGCCAGCACATATCCTTAGTTTATCAAAACTTCTGGCTGCCAGGTTTCAACCCAGACAGCAGAATGCAACTGAGGCATGTGTCCTTTGCAAAAAAAAATTATTTTTCAGGCTGCATTCTCCAACTTTTCTACTGTTTCTATTATTTGTCTTGTTCAAACAAAGACAGTTTCTCCCTTACCTGCAGACTGGTCCCAGCTCTTTATTTGAAGATGCCCAAAGGGAGAACTACAAGTGGTAGCTCTCCTGCCTCTGTGACTTTATTGGGGAGCAGATCCAGCTGGTGCTTGGCACACCCTGCCTCCTCCAGTCTGTGGTTTCTCAAGGGTCCTGTTTACACCAAGGCCAAGAGCACAAAGACATAATAGGAACTGCCTCTGCTGGAAATCCTCCTCAAGTCCAAGTGCCACTTCTAGGAGTGTTCTGATTCTAGACAGACTAGGGGCAGCAAAGACAGAGAATGAAGCCTCTTTTAATAGCTGAGTATCCAAGTACCTTGTCATGGTCAAAGTGACAGAACTTTAACTCTCTTTTGATCTTTTAAACAGAATTATAAATGTATACCCCTGAAGAGGCACCACTCTGGTTTATGTAACTAACCTCTCTACAATATCAAAGTACCTGACACCAAATTCTGCTAACAGAATCAAGCAGATCATTGCTCTTTCTCTCAATCAACCCCCTGTTCAAACATAAGCTGCTGCATTCTTATGCTCCTAGACTCTCAACCCCCAGTGTCTGAACAAACAAGGGAAAAAACAGTTTAATAAGTGGTCTGTACAATGCATAGGTTGTGGGGAGTGGACTGGTTTTCTTTTGGCAATGAATGCCAATAACATTTAAATATAGATTACTTTTCTATTATGAAATACCAAATAAATAAGGTTTATTCTTAGGGAAGCTGCAATAAGAATCATCATCATAAATTTGTATATCTAACAGTAGGTGTCTAAACCAACACAGGCTCCCCTGATAGAAGCAAAGATCTATTTTTGTAGTCCTGAAGGAGGATTTATTAATTTTATTTATATCCCCTGCTAATCTATTAACTACAGAGAGATCCCAGGATCTCAAACTGGGTGAGGAAACACCGTATTGGTTTTCTGTGCTTGTATCAAAACACACCCATTTCAGAATTTCTGGGGAACTTATAGAGAAGCTCTAAAATATTGATAAAATTGTATCTATCACTTGGAATAGCTGCAGCTTCTGTAAAAAAGCTTTTAATGTATTATCACAAGAAGATTTAGCTACTTTGGAAAAGACAGGGATCTAAACATTAAGAACTTAAAGGAAGGTGATAGAGGGTCATGTTGAAGCATCAGGATGAAGGAGTCTGAACACAGAATCAACACCACCACTGAGTACCTCAACAACATCTTCATTAATAATTTAGTAAACAGAAGAGAGTAAGTAATGCTGAGAAGGTCAAAATGAGAGACACTGTCAACAAAGTTAAGAATTTCATGAAATGAGATAATCTAAAGTAATAGTGTAATAGAAATTGGATCACATTCAATAGTAACAAATGCAAGATGTGTTAATTGAGGACTGTTAAATCTCCAACTATGAGCTAAAGAAGGTTAGATGAAAAATACCAAGGAGAAAAAAAATCATAAGTATTTTATAGCAGCAGACTCAACACGATAATGTTTGACATTTCTTCCAGTATCTTCATCTGAAATATCTGTTTCATTACATGTCACACATTTAAGAGCATAAAATACCACAAAATCAAGAAACCCATCAACATTTTTTGTTAGAGAGTGTTAAAGAGCAGCTGTACTAAACATTCAGATCACACTGAGCTGGGTCTATCAGTCAAGCAAAAGGGCAAGGAATGGACATGTTTTAGCTGGAGCTTTATAAGACTTATGGCTTTCAGTAAAATTCACCAAAGTTGTTTTCTGCAGTATATTTAAATTACATTCAGAGGTGGGTCTGACCTCCACAGGCTGATGATGCTTCCACTTGGTAGATGATTGGCTCATCATTCTCAGTCTCTTGAGCACATGGGGAGGACTTTACTCTTGCATAGAAAGGTTTTTAATCAAGATGTGCCATCATCCATCTTAATATTCAATATGCTGGATCTGTCTTAACTTATGAAGAACCTTAATGACAAAAAAAAAAAAATAGTGGTTTCTTCAGAATAGAATAGAGGACACTTCCTTTTTAATACGGTTGACTATCAAAAGAAATTCACCTTCATGTATGATCGGAAATGTTAAAAAATCAGTGATTTCTTTGCTAGTACCAGCTTTCAAACACATACCAGCAAGGCTTTATGCTTCTCTTCCAGTAACAGTGATCACATTGATTGCCAGAGCTGATTTAAGTAATGCAGTTTTTGGACATATATGCCTTTTTACTCCCCTTCTTGCTATGGGGAGGAAGAACAGGGATGGAGGGGGGGAGGCAGCAGTAACATTCTAAAAAATAATCAGAGATGTCAGACTGATGCAGATGGTCAACCAAAGAGTAGGGATTTCCCCTGGTAAGATCTAAGTCCTGCTTGAGAAGTGGCGAAATCTGTCAGTTCAGAATTAATTTTCGAATACTGTCATTTTTTGCATAAATAGCAGCAGTCTGCTCAAACTGGATGAACGAGTTCCCCTGAGCATTTTTAAACATACAACACACAAAGCCCTTAGGATCCTATGACACACACAGCTAGAAAGCCCTTTCTCTCCGTCTAAAAATACTCATCATAACCTTAAAACAAAATTTGCAGCCATCTGGGGTTGTGAGATTTGTCTGAACTTGTGGAGTGTCAGAGTGGCTGAAGCCTTCTGTGTCTATAGCTCCCACCAGCACAAAGTGTGAGCACAGCAAGGGAGGCATCTTTGAATCAGTCCATGAAGCCATGTGCCTGCCCCACCGGGGGCTGTTGAAGACAGAAATGCTTTAACAGTTTCTATATGGAGTAGTGAAAATAAATCTGTAAACAACTTCTTTCTGAGTATGTCTCTGTAGAGTTCATGTCTTACTGATGGTAGAAAAGATACTTTTTGCATTGTCTTTAGGAGGTGGTTTCCTAAATAATTCATCTAGACAGAAGCTCTATGGTACAGAACTGAAAGGCCAATCTTCTCAGTCTATTCCAGTTGTTTTCAATCCTCAGTGTTCATTTCCCTGTTTCTCAGAAGTCCACAAAGGATGGAAAAGAAAACCCTATTTTCAGGCAGCCTATGTGGGCCCAGAGTCTCCACAGAAGGAAGTTCCCCAGCCTCTCTGGTCAGCACTGTTTCAGTGTCTGAACACTCCTTTTATGAAGATTCCTTTTTCCTTATACCTAATAAAAAATGCAATTTCTTTGCCTTGCCTCTTGTGCTTATTTCTGTGCACCTGCAAGAACATGGCTCCACCTTCTGTGTAACAACCCAACAGGCAGCTGTAGGAAGAAATAAGGTTTCCTTTCAGTCTCAGTTTATTAATAAGCACAAATAAAATTTATTCAAAGAGATATCAAATCCATTAATGAAGTTTAAAGACTATTACTCTTTTACTGTCACTATTACTCATTTGTTATGTCCTTAGTCACAACACTGATGTGCACACTATACCAACAAAGTCAACCCTGCTGCATATTGGTACCTGCTGCCCCAGACCCATGAAGTGTGTTGCTTCAGCTCTGGTATATTTTGTGAAAGTATTCTGCCACCTAAAGGAGATATTTCAGGCAATACCTCCTTGAAATGGTTTGCCATGATGAATTGAGACTATATGTAGTTATCCCAATTTTAATTTTATGATTAAAAGATTCATTTTCACACTGAAACTATTTCTCCCTCAAACAACCAATCCTTTACTGACATTATTTTATTTTAGTAGTCTTCATAGCCCCAGCCTCCAAGTACCTAATTTCCTCTTTTTTTAAATGCAAATGCCCAAGAATTAAAACAGTATTTGAGATTTTTGTCAATGACTTTTATGTCTTCAGAAATTACTGATATTTTTTCAAGGCTTTGGGCTCCTACTAAAAATTAATTCCTTTCAAAGCATTTGAAACAAAGTCTCTCTGGCCTTTTGCATTCTAAAGGATAACAACTGTATCCCCAATTTAAAAAATGTAGAATTTCTGAGAGATTGGCTGAAGGAAAGAGAAAAGGCCAGCTTAAAAATACTCTGGACCCTTATCCCAAACATGAAGGTAGATGTAGAGATGTACAAATGTAGAAGACTCTTCAGTGCCTTGACATATGGAGTAGTTCATTAAACCAGCTAATTGATAACAGATCTATTATTCATGCTTCCTCTAATGAGCCAAATATGCTTTACAATAATTCTATTGCCAGAGTTCGTTATTCTCAGCTGAAAGCAGTGACATCCAAACCAATGTTAGACAGAAATATTCTCAAAGCCTGAAGTTCAGACACAGCCCTAAGGTAAATGAGTCTTTATTCACCAGGTGAGTCCAAATTGTGTTAAGTGAAAAGTTTTGGGAGAAGGGAGAGAAAGGGTGGTAATTCAAATAGAACAACATATTTATATTATCTGATATGTTCCCATATTTTCTGAAAATTATAAAAAAAAAATCCAGTTGTTTTTCCATATCTTCAGATTGGTTGAATTGAACTCAACAGTAATTCTTACTGGAATCCAAAGACAAAAATAAATATATGTTTGGGTACACTATGTTGCTATCATTGTTGGTATCAGGCCAATATTTATCAATATAATTCTCACATCTTATATTTTTCTCAAAATTGTATACATTTACAAAATCTCAAGCCTACATGATGAAAACGTTCTCTACTTTTCACTTGATATGTAACATAAATTATAGTTCAGAAGAGAAATTGCATTTAATAATTTATTTTCTTTTTTAGAACACTGGAATAGCTATTTAGATTTTTGCACTTGGGTATTATGCAATTATTTGCACTGAGATCCAATTTTCAGGCTTACATGGAAATAGAATTAAAACCTTCCCTTATTTTTATGTATATTTCAATAATCAGAATTCTAAATACATCTGTAAAATTGCTAAGTAATTAAAAGAATACTGAGCTGTGTATATATCATGTTCTCTCTTCCAGAATCAATCATCAGTGGCCACATCATCCTTGTGATCCTGTGAGACCCTGCATTTGAAGTTTCCAGGTTTTGTCTCTATTGTCTTCAGTAAGGCAAAATTAATTCATTTACACAAGATACTAGTAAGAATACCATTTCATTCTTGTCCAAAAATTTAAGAAAAAAACCTGACTGATTTTTCAATACTCATAGGAACCACAGGCACAGGTAGCAAATGTACTGTCAGGCTTCTCAGTTCCTTCTTAAGCAAAACACTTTATTTTTTCAATTCTCTGGTAGATTCTTGCAGTGCAGAGATGAAATTCAGTTTGTATTTTTTAATGATCAAAGCAAAATGTCTACCTTGACATTCAACATTGCATTTTTTTAAAGCTTATCAGCACTTTTTATTAGCAAAACAACCTCATTTCATGTAGACAAGGCTAAGTTTTCCTTAAAATTGTATCAAAGTTGCTCATGGTTTCCTTTAATATTCTAAGTTTTGTACATATTGGCCTATGCTGTCCCTCAAAATCAGGGTAACTGTTTACCTACATTTCTGTATATTTCAGTTTTGTGGTGCCATCCACTTAACATGATGCAAGTGGCTATTTTCTCCTTTTCTCTGTTTTTTGGTATAGATAATTTTTTTTTCTGAGGAAAACAAACCAAACACTTTGCATAATTTCCTTTTTTTGGCCATCATCATGCAGTTGCTTTAAGATTTTTTGATCATGAAGAGGAGTCAAGCAGGAAAAAAAATAAAGAAATCAACATCCTCTTAAAACTGTTGATGTGTTGGTACCGAGTCCCACCAGCAAATCTGCTGCTCGAGACCAGCACTGTGAGGTTCAGCAAGGCCAAGTGCCAGGTCCTGCACCTGGGTCACAACAACCCAGGCAGTGCTCCAGGATGGGGCAGAGGGGCTGGAAAACTGCCCTGGGAAAAGGACCTGGTGTGCTGGTCCACGGCCACCTGAACATGAGCCAGGGTGTGCCCAGGTGGCCAAGAGGGCCAATGGCACCTGGTCTGTATCAACAGTAGTGTGGCCAGCAGGACCAGGGCACAGATTGTCCTCCTGTACTGGGCAATGGTTGTTTAAAACCTCAAAAAAGCCTAGGGACCAGAAACACATGAAGGCCTCTGCCCCGAGAGACATTACAAATTCCAGCAACATGGCTGCTGATTGCTTTATCCCACAAACCCCAAAAAGCAATCAGTACAGGTTTTTTCCACTTTCTCGAGCCTCACATTGGGCACCAAAAATTTATTTTTCCTGGTTTAGGGCAATTTTGGGAGAAAATCCTCTAAAGGTGGTTCCTCTAGAAAGCAAATTCAAGCAGCCCCTCGCCCAACTGATTCAGGAAAAAGATTTCCTTGGAGAAAAGTAGAAAAAATTGATTATTTAACAGGCAAAGCATTCACCAGCACAAAAAAATTTGAACAATATTAAACAATAAAACCTCTTGCCGCTCCAAAAGAAATGACAAAACTCGGAAAGTCCTCTTGGTGGGCTCTAGCTCGGCTCACCCGATTTGTTATCCGTCCCTCCAGTGCTGGAAAGGTCACAGCCCAGGCCAGGCCTGGTGGGCCACAGCTGTGAGCTCCTGGTCCTCTTCTGGGTGTTTCAGTCCAGAGCAGGTTTAAACAGGTCCAAAGAAAAGAAAGAACAGCAGTCCAGAGAACTCCTCTGCCTCAGCTAGCTGAAAACTAACTAAAGCAAAGGAGAGCTCTGTCCCACTGTTCTGTCCGTGCTGCAGACACAGCGTCCTGCCGAAGGGATGTGGAGGAGGGAAGAACAAAGTGTGAAAACAAACTGCATGCTTCTTCATCCCCCCTCTCCACTCTCAGAACCAATCTTAAAGGTGCAGAAACTTATTTTCTGAGCTACACAGATGAATGGGGATATGAGCATCATAAAGTCAGCCCAGGACCCTGGTGTCACCTCATCTCAAATGCCGTGTGCAGTTTTGGCCCCCCATGACAAGAGAGATGGCGAGGGGCTGGAGTGTGCCCAAGGCAACGGAGCTGGGGAAGGGCCTGGAGCACGAGTCTGATGAGAAAGAGCTGAGGGAGCTGGGGCTGTTCAGCCTGGAGAAAAGGAGCATCAGGGGAGACCTCACCACTCTCCACAACTCCCTGACAGGAGGCTGTAGCCAGGCGGGGGTCAGTCTCTTCTCTCAGGTAACAAGAGACAGAGCAAGAGGAAATGGCTTCTTGTTGGACCAGGGAAGGTTTAGATTGGATACTAGGAAAAATTTCTTCATGGAAAGGGTTCTCAAGCATTTAAACTGGCTGTCGAGAAAAGCGATGGAGTTGCCATCCCTGGAGCTGGACATGGCACTGACTGTCATGTCTGACAAGGTGGTGTTCAGCCAAGGGAATCGTGTGATGATCTCAGAGGACTTTTCCAACCTATTTGATTCTGGGATTCTGTAAATCAGAAAAATTTTTGAAAGAAAGTGAATGTTTGGTAGCATGGTATCTCCATGCAAACATCTCAAAAGACTTTTTTTGTTTGCTTTGCAAACAATTTTTATACAGTTAAGAAATGAGCATCAGTTTCATAAAGGTCAGTTTAATCTTCAGACTGCTGCTCTCTAAATGAGATAAAAGTACTTCTAACGCTCAGCAAGTACAAAGGATCTTATATATCCTCCTGAGGAAGTGTCAACAAATATGCAGTGCAATTATGATTTAAATCGGAGAATATTCTGAGTTGGAAGGGACTCACAAGGATCATCAAATCCAACTCCTGGCCCTGTAAAAGAATGTGCCCAAGAATCTCACCATGGGCCTGAGAGCATTGAACAAATACTTTTTGAAGGCTTGGTGCTGTGACCACTTCCTTGGGGAGCCTGTTCCAGCACCCAGCCACCCTCTGGGGAAAGAATCTTTTCCTAATATCCAACCTGAACCTCCCCTGACACAGTCTCAGGCCATTCCCTCAAGTCTTGTCACTAGCCAGGAGAGAGATGAGATCAGTGTCCATTTCCCCCCATGAGGATGTTGAAGACCTCATTGAGGTCTCCCCTCAGTTTCCTCTTCTCCAGGCTAGACAGACCAAATTACTTCATCTGCTCCTCCTCTGGCTTCCCCTCCAGGCCCCTCACCTTTGGATACTCTCCAATAGCTTACATTAATATTAATTTATTTTATTGTGGCTCCATAGACTGCATATAGCACTTGAGGTGAGACAAGTGCCTCAGGTGAAACCTGGCCCTAATTGATAGCCACAGGTTTCTAGGGCAGCCTGAATTCTTTCATAACATCTTTTAGGTAAATCTTTTAGCTAAAGACTGAAAATTGAAGTATTGCTCTACATCACCTCGTTAGCTTTCCGAAGGATCATTTCTACATTTGCTGCTTGCAAAGGAGAATGGCACAGAGGGGTCCTGAGTAGGCCAGGCTCATTAATAGTTAGGCAGAGTTGCAGACTATACCAATCAGTGATTTCTACTTGATGAGATCTGAAATATTTGGGAATTGAGATTTTTTTGGATCAATGTTTATTGAAATCAATGTTCATTGATATCAATTTTTTGAAACAAAAAACTTTCAGGTTCTCTCATTTTTATTTTAAATGCTATATTATTGCTAACATCTTTTAAAATCCCCTTCCGCATCTAGTCTATGGGGGAAATTTTTTAGAAAGATGCATTCAGCAACATGTTAAAGCTGAGTGGAAATGATGTAAGGGAAACCAAATCAAAGAAAATCAAAACTGACTACCAGGGAAATCTCCCTGTCAGTGAGAGTGAATAAGGAGCTGTGAATAAACAGCAGGACAATAGTGGAAGTTTCATCACAAAACCTGGTGAAAAGAAGAATAAATGAAACAATGAAACTCTGGAAAACCACCATGATAAGAGTGAGGGATGGCTTAGCTCTTTTCTTTTTCTATAGGCCGAACCCTGATATCTTTCAAAGTAAATGCCATGCTGTTGTCAATGGGAATCTTGCTTGTGTAATGATATCTGGGTTTTACTTTATATTTTACAGACCCAATTCAGCATGGCAATAAATGAACATAATTACTGTTGACATCAGTGAGGTGAGACCTAACACAGTGCATGACTTAATTGGATGATGAGATTTGCATTTCCCATGTATGCAAGCACTGCTCAGTGGCACACAAGTGTGCTTAGAATACTACCAAGCATTAACCTTCAATTTGTGTTTCTAGTGCTTACAGTGTCTGGAATAAATGCTTGTGCATTCACAACTAAAATTAGAGCCAGCTCAGATACTCATTTTTTAAAATTTATTTGTTTTCACATTTTTGGAAGGACGGGAAGAATATTTGTCTATTAGGAGTTCTGTACTACAGATGGAACAAGAAGTTCTCCTCTCTGCGAACATCCTGCAATATCTATGAGTCTCTTAAAACCTCATGATCCTCCTCAGTTCTGTCCTGGATATCTCTCATGTCTTGAATTCTTTCAAATCCCAGTAGGTACCATAGAAAGAAACACAAGAAATTTGCATTGCTCAGCCTTGAAATGTGCAGCTTAACTGCATAAATAGAAATATTTGCAAGTCATAGTTGCCAGCTTTACTGGCAGGCACAGCTGTCTGCTTAACCCATCATAGCAAGACTCTGCCTGTATAAAAAAAGTCAAGGGTAAAAATAACTATGTGTCTTCTAGCAAAGAAACCACTGTGGTGGAAAGACCACAGTGCAGTCAAAGAGGCGGATAATTGCTCAGGTCACTGCTTTTCTGCTCATTATAAATCAAAGCCAAGAGGAAGCCCTGTCTGGCCATTCTGTGCAGTCCATGGCTGTGTTTATTCAGCTTTGTGTCACCTTTGTGTCGCCTCTCTTCCTTTATATGGAATGCCAGTTATAATCCAGCACAGTCCCAGAAGTCCAAGGGCAGCAGCAGAAGAGCTCAGCTCCCAGCTAGATAAAATCATAAACATCCCTTTGCAGCTCTTGCTCTGCCTGGCAGCCCTTGTGAAGGTTGACTGACCCTGTTGTGAACTCCTGTGAGCTGCTGTTTCACAACTCAGACAAAGCTGTGTGCTCTGCTGCTGTGATATTCCATATTGTCACAAAAATTGGCACATAGAGAAGGGCTGATTGCAGAGAGAGGAAGATCAGCTGGAAGGCCAATGTATATTGAGCTCTGACTAGCCAGCAAATACTCTCAGCCTCTAATAGGACCTCTCTAAGAAGGGAGAACGGGTATTAGTGATTCCCTCCACAAGCCTTTCCAACATGACATGAAGAATGAGATCAGGGAGCTCCTGAAGATTGTGCTCCTTACAGACAGTGACTGATGGAGGATGGAGTTTTCTGTCCTGGGCACAACATTTTAGTGTCACTTGCTAATCACCACTCTCTGGGTGCTTCTTGGCATCTCTGAGAAATGTGCATATGATAAAGTGTGATGTTTGTTGAGCCAAAAACAGGAGGAGAAATGCAGGTATTCTCTTCCAGCTCCCTGGGCTCCTCAGCTGGAATTGTTTGACCTGTGCCCTGAGTTTGATGGTGATCACATTTACAGCAGAGCCACTCTCAGCTGAACCTGCTGCAAGCTTCTGGTGGGAGTCCTAGACCAGAGAACCAGCAGAGCCATAACATAAGGAAATGAAGAGAAGATTGTGAGTATTTAAAACCTCACAGAGTTAGGGGCAAAGCAAAATTTTGGGGCAAAGCTAGATGTGATCTGGAACTGCTCCATCCCACTCCAGTGTCTCCCAGTGTAACTGTTCTTTGCTCTGCTGAATCCACTGAGGCAGAATATTCTGTTTTTTCTGATTTCTGGGGCTGTCAATACTGGATGGTAACAGTAATAGCGATAGTCAAAATGTCATCCTTTGAGAGATCTACTTTATTTTTCCGTGCAGGAGCTGATCTATGAAGTAGGGATATAAAATTCTAAGTCTGCTAATTGCAGAGTCATTGTCCTTTGCTGGAGATGTTTATGCCATCATATGACTGCTAAGCATAGAAAAGAGAGAAATAGTGGATCTACGTCCTAATAGTGAAGTCACCCTGGACCTAAAACTCACAAGCCTATATTTTATTTCCAGTTTAAATAAATACTATGAATATTTTTGCATCTCAGTAGTGCCCAGAATTGACCAGGTACCCTCATGGATCCTAGGGAACAGCCCTGTTCTGTGCTGGAAAGTTGGCAGACTTTTAGAGACATGCACTGGTGATTAAGCTGTTGAGAGAGGGGTTCATGGGTCCTGCTGGGAACTACCAGTTTTTCTACTTCTATTTAGAGCAGTAAGGTGCCTAAAATCAGCCATGTAACCTGAGACAGAAGCAAACACATAGCAATGTCAAAACAGAGACATTAATGGAGGAATATGCTATATGTTATAATTATTTTTATTACTAGGTGTTTTTTTGACCCTGTGTTTAGTATTTGATAGGAAAACATTCATGCTCCCATAAATTAAATTATGGGAGTGCTGTTAAAAGGATTTCTTTCCTTCTTGTAGCAGTTGTGTCTGTCTTCAACATTCTTCCTCCTGAAGGATGACAGTTAAGTGTTTTGATATCCATATCCTGGTGTTTTCTTAATGAGACAAACTTTCTGTGGAATATTTAATGAAGTTTTATTTTCTGTTGTTCCTTTTTGTGAAGATAAATACTCCTGCAAAATCAAATTTTTGCTTGACTACAAAATTCCAGCATCTCTCTAATGCCTTTCAGACTTTTGAGAGACCAATTCTCTGATGATTTCTCTGTAGCAGACCTGCTTTCAGCTCCTGCTTGGTGTTAGTATCATTGTAGTGTAAACTGAGCAATGACTGTAATCAAAACTTCAGTGTTTTCCCCAGAACACAGCAGGTTGCTATGTGGGTGGCAGCAGGGCAAGGAGAGTCTGCAGGAATGTTTTTTTGGGGGACTTATTGTTGTCAGCAAAGATTTAGCCTGGAGGCTGTATTGACAGAAGAAGAAGCTGAACACAATAAATTGAAGAATGAACTGTATTTTCACAAGCTGCTCTCTGTTGGTCACAGGGAATTTCATGTTAAAATTCTGCTGTTATCAGATCATTGAGCTCAACAGCTCCTTTCTGCAGAAGGTCTTCTTTCCATTACAAATGTATTTCCCCTTACAGTAGTAAAGTTGAATTCAATATCTTTACTGCTTTTGATGTCATTTTAAATCCCTGCATTAATGTGTTATTTTTATAACTCAGAACTGAGCCAATTGTGGTTCACAAGTCACAGAATTAACAATATTTTGAACAGACTAAGATTCACTGACAAAATAATATCCAATACTTCATTTATTTAATGGGATGTGCAGCTTGGTGCAACCTCTGCAGGGTTGTTTTTTTACCACTAGCCTGATAGAGCTCTCCCTGATAGTCTGAACCTGAGTTTTTAAAAATATATGCAGTACTGTGACAGCCTATTATCTTTTAAGTGTTCCATGGCACTGAAAGAAATCTCCCAATTCCTACATAATGCTGAGAATGTGTCCCAGATTTATGACTAATGACTGTTTATTTTGCTCAGTACTGAAGATAAAGTTTTCATTCCCTTTATCAGTTTTATCAGTCAGTGAGAGCAATGCCTACATTACCTGTCAAGCATGAAATCCAAGGGACTTCAATGGCCAGGTTGCACCTCTTAAGCTCTGGCTTTCGTGGATCTGTTTCCAACCATGCCTTGGCACAGGCATAAATATGCACTCAGTGCTTTGTGCTGCAGGAGGATGACTTTGCTGCACAGGCTGCATAGGCACCCTGATTATACCAATAAATTAGATAGACCTGGGGAATGTTCTTGGTGATGGAAATGTGACAGATTGTACTGTGAGACTGTTTGAGCAGCCCCTGCTGCAATTTCAGCCCATTATTAACAGTCTCCCAAAAGCTCCAGAGCACTGCCTGCACATTAAAGCAGTCTGGGGGCCATTCCCAAGACATGATGTGTATGGAATCACTCTGCTTTGGAGGCTGAGAGTTTTATTGAGAACATTCCAGTTGGCCTCAGTGCCTAGGAATATTCCTAGGCACATTCATCTCTAAGTGCAAACATTGCCATAGGGTCTCCTCAGCACTCACAGATTAGCCACAGAGGACATGACTACAGCTCTGGACTTTCTGTGCCTCATTTAAATTGGCCACCTCACCCAGGGCTCAGAGGAATCAGGCTTTCTGTGTTCACTGTCTCTTTTGGGGGCTGTCCTTCCCAACACCAAGATCCCTACCAGTCTTTGCAAAGCCTCCTTACAGTTGTGAAAATCCTCCCAAAACAATTGGTCACAGACACCAATGCAAACAGGACTAGTAAGCATCCTGAACTATTGATATTCAATAATAGTCAACATGTCACATATAAATAAGGTGGGCTGGATTTACAACTTCCTCTGCCAGCAGCTGAGCATCAAGGTGGGTGAAGTGTCAGTGCCACCAATCCAACCCGAAGCCAAAGCCAGAAGCCTCATTGGTGGTCAGTGGTCTCAATGTGAGTTGGCAACTGTAAGGTAAATATATCTGAACTGGAAAAGCAAATATCTGTGTTGTCACAGGGCCTGCAAAGTTCAACAAATTGCAGTGCTTCACACAAGAGACACAACCTTAAGGAAACCAGAAACTTCTGATTCACACTGGCAATTAAATCTAATTTGTGAATCTGTGCTGTTATCAATTACTTTTACATGCCAGTAGACTTTTTAGTTAAACATAGCATCATTTCTCTCTCCTTTACTTATTTTCTCCCTAATTATTTCTAAAGAAAGAAACTGCAACACATATAAAAATGAAGTTAAAGCAGGCATGCAGATAGCCAGACGAGGCCTGAGGTTAATCCTGCAAGGTAAAAATGTGAGAAATTGTTCATCACTGCAAGCAATGGAAGAGGAAAAACAGGTGGCCTAAGCCAAAGTGGAGTTAAGCCAATAAAACAATAATGGAGAACCTAGAAAGTAAAAGGTGTTAAATGAATATTAGGAACTTTAGTGAGTGAAAAATGCCAAAATATATTAAACTGAGTGTACTGGCTTACCAGCAGTAACATCTGAAGACCAAGATTGTCATGGGAGTGTTAAATCAGGAAAGCCAGGCCCCATAGGAAAGAGAAATTCAGCAGTGAGATATTCACCTGGGAGGGGAAAAGGTAGGAAATGTGGAATATAAGGGGGAGAAAGTGATGAGGTCATGGTTACTTGAGAAGTCCCCACACTGTTGAGCAGTGTGGCATCTGATCTCTGCATTGGGGAAGGGAAATAGAGCTCTGATCTGGCTAGGTCATGTGTGCCTGCCTTGTTTCCTCAGCCAGGGGCACCTGGGGTACCTTCCTCAGCACAGACTGAGGGACATTGTGGAGAGAAGATGGAGTGTGGACCAAATATCCCAACATTCAATCTCTGAACAATGTGCTGAGTACAAGGACTGCCACAATGGTACTCAGAAATTCTGGTCAAAACTCAATTCAATAGGCCAAAATAAACTGTGATGCCATTTAATTAACATTTCTAGGGACAAAATTGTGCTGGTTTAGCAGACTGGGTCCTTTAAAACAGATTTGATTTCCAGTGGGAACGAAAAAGTAGGAAAAGAAAGTAAATTGTCCACCTAGGCAAAAAAAAAAAAAAAAAGGCAAGGGAAAATCTAAATGATACATTCTTCCTTCCGTTAAATAAGATTGTAGTTGCAGAGTACACATACACTCCTTGATGCATCAAGAGCTGTTCACAAATAGAAAGTACAAAGTGCACTGAAGTGAAATCTCCAATTTGAGTTGTTTTTCTGCTGCAGGCAATGGGATTTGGAGCTGTGCCATATTATTCAGTGCACAAACACTAAACCTGAGGTATTAGCTCATATAAACAGAAGATGGAAAAGACTCAGGCTCTGTAGATCTGCCTCAGAACAAGTCATTACCCACATTATTAACAAGCCCACACCTCAAACCAAGCACAGCACCATGGAGCACTCTCATCCAAGACTCAAACACACGCTCAGGAAATCTCCTGTAGATTCCCAAATGGATCTGCCATCTCCCTGTGGATGTGCCTGGCACCCTCAGCTGCCTGCAGACACTTGCCACTCTGCACCAAAAGTCTACCTGAAGGTGACCTCAACAGATTCCTGGGCTCCATCAGTTTTAGGGTCTGGATCTCCATGGGAGCCTGAACTCTAGACCACAGACAGGCACATACTGGTTTGTGGGTTTTTTGGGGTTTTTTGGTTTTTTTTGTTTTTTTTCCCTTTCAAGCAATAAACACTGAGTGACATCAAAACCACTCCCAGGTATCCAAGACATCCACACAGGAATTAGATCTTCCCTAAAACCTATTGGTGACTCATGCATTCTTGGGGCTGGGACAACCCACAGCATCCCAAAAGACACAAGTTCATATTTAGGTAACTCAGTTAAATATCCTTATGCTCACCTACAATGAAATATTTCAGTTGGAACAAGAGAAGACCAATGTGCTCCCAGCTGTATTACAGGTCTATAAGACTTCAGACAAGCAGTTTTAGTTTCTCATTTTTCATTTTGCTGTTTATAGGGAGTACTAAGTACTTCTCGAATTTAGCTGAAGAAGATGAGACAGAAGTTAAATCATTAATGTGAGTGAAATGAAAGTTTTATGACATTTCTGTATATTACATCAACAAGGAGGTAACTGTTAGTCTTGAAGCCTTAAACATATTGAGCTCTTTTATGTCTTCTTTGGAGACTAGTAATAATTCTCACAATTGCCCTCCACTATTGTCCTGACTTGTAGCAATGAAATGACCTAGATCTACTCTAGAAAAAAGAAATTTAAAGTAAAAATAAAAAATAAATTAATGGTGGCAACCCCTCATTTATATTCTGGACAAGTTTGGGGTTTTTTTTTGTCTTTTATTTGCAGTGTTACTTACACTGTTTTCCATTATTGATCCATATTGACCCATTCTGTTAAGTGGTTTAGTGTTGTATAAACACTTCCAAAAAATCTCCATGTTTCTTGTTACTGCATCTGCGATTTATGGGTCAAAACAGAGAAAAAGGCAGTTGTAAAAGGCATTTTTACTAACTTTCAAAATGGCTGATTTTTTGACTTTGGATAGGCTATGAGCATTAGAGACTTCATATCAATGTTTTTTAGAAAATATGCATTATATATACCTGACCCAGTGACTAAGGCAAAAAAGATTACCAGGAGGTTCATCTGTTCTCTGTGTGTTGGGTATTGTTAGTACTTAAAAAGCAAAGTGTGTGCAAGGGACAGATTATATATTCACAGGATCATTATTAGGAAGAAATTCTTTTTTGTGAGGGTGGTGAGGCACAGGTTGCCCAGAGGAGATTTGGATGCCCCAGGCCTGGCAGTGTTCAAGATCAGGTGGATGGGGCTTTGAGCAACCTGGTCTCAATGGGTATCTCTCCCCATGGCAGGGGGAGTGGAGCAAGATGATTCTTTAGTTCTCTCCTACCCCAAACTTTTCTACGTTCTTATGATTATGAAGTTTTGTGTCTATTTCTAAGGTACCCAGCACAAGAAAAATTTATAGTCTTGCCATTGGCAATATCAACCCATCTCACTGAAATAATTAATCTGTATATATGATAAAGATTAGAAGTTCAGTTTCAAGGCCACACTGGATCTGATTCCAATGATCAGCTATGGTTTAGAAACAATCTACCTTGTGTAACAATACAAATTCTTTTGGACCCATCAGCTGGCAAAAATTCTACCCTCAAAACACCATGCCCAGAATGTAGATTGGCATTACAGATCAGGCATTTTCTCCTATCATCTTCATGATCACGTGTAGAAACAACAAATTAAATACAAAGTGCATGTTTTAAACTGTCATCACCACAACAAAGGAAAAATACCTTGGCTCTACCAGTATTAAGAATAAAATGGAAGTCAAGCATTGAGATGTGAAGATAAATAGCAATGATGTAGTGGACTAAAGCAGATAAAACAAAATATATTTATAAATGCTGAGAAGCTTGAGGTTACTTGTTAAGCATTAATATATGGTAAAGACATACATGGAATTTGGTACAAAGCTAAGTGGAATGATTCCAAGGAAGTCTGAGTGAATGGTTGAAAATTGTATCCAATTAAGGGGTCCTGACCTGTCTGCAAGAACAAAGTGTTTACAGAGGAGAGTGAAGAGTGCAATGGATGTGACATCCAAAATAAAATGAGAAAAATATAATGGTATCCTACTAAGAAATGTACAGTAAATTTGATTGAGACTAATTAATGCAGAATTGTAATGGGAATTTCAGAATGTGACAGCAGAGGAGTGCAGCCCCTCTGTCAGAGTGTCCTCTGCATTCACATGAGTGTGGCACAGTTGTGTGTGAGCACACACACCTCTGACTAATGCTGTGCCTGATGAAATGCTAAATCCTCTGCCCCCTCTCTCGAGGCAGCCTAAAGCCAGTGCCCCTCAGGACCCAGTGCAATGTGAATCCTTGCTCTAAATCACTGCATCTGCAGAGCTGCAGGTGCAGCTGGACAGAAATTTGTTACAGCTCAAGAGAAAAGCAGGATTGTCATCAAGATGGTTGCTAATAAAAGATATTATCCCAGAAGACTAAGGTATATAAGAGCAGTGCAGGAAACACTGGCTCAGGTCTAAGAGCAAATCAGGGTAGCATGGTGGTATAGACAAAGCAGCAGGCCCTGTCCTTCAGCAGAACAAATTACTTTAGACACAGAGACAGACTGCTTAGTTTCTACAGCTTCCTGGCCTACAGGTGTTGCTGGCATCTCCACATAATTTTCCTCTGCACGAAGATATTGCCTCTAATGACCCCACTCAAGGCAAACAAGCTCAGCCGAGGCTGTTCACATTAGGATACAACAGGAACTCTCATGAAAATTTACAGCCCATGCAATGAATGGATCAAACCAGCATCTGTCTGTATTTGTGGTGCTGCTCTAGCACATCAGCCAGGATGGCTTGAGCTCCATTTCCCCAGCACCAGCTCGGGGAGTCGGGCAGCAGCACCCCAGGACATCTGTGCTGTGCCAGAGGTGAATGGCACAACAGCTCCATGATATAACCTCAGGCTTAAGAACTGACAGCAGAGAACTTCAGGCTCTGTGGAGCCCCAGGCAGTGAGGGGCTACAGCATTTACTCATTTTGTTGGGTGTATTTCCAGTTTGTGAGGAAATCCAAGCTGTTGTACTCTTCCACTCTAGAACCTGATGTAACTGGACAAGGACTTCTGTCCGTACATGCTCCCAAGAGCCATGAGTGGCAGGACTTGGATCAAAACCTGAAATACACTCCAAGCTAAACCAATTACACAGCAAACCCCATCTAGGAACTAGAATCCTTCAAAAGAGATCTGAAACAAGTTGCTAATTCTCCTGGAAATTAATCAACTATTCTCTTCTCCTCTACTGAAGCAGACTTGGTTTCCCAAAGAAGATCTTCCCCCATCTGTCTTTGACTATTAGCTCATATAATGGATCTGACAGCAGATGGAATTTTTGCCTAGAAGAAGTGCCAACACTTTCCTGAGAAATGAATAAATCTTTCATTTACCAAGCAGACTCTATATAAATAGAATGGCAGTCAGCAAAAAGGAGGTGCTCTCCTGGGAAGATAAATAGCTGGTTGTGCTCCTGACAGCAGGGATACTGTTCAAGGAAAAGTACTTTCATTTATTTCACTTATAACAAAGGGGAAATATTACTAAGGAAAGCTGTTTTCTGAAGTGATGTTTATCGGGTTTACCCTAATCCATGTAGAAAAAAGATTCTAAAATGGACAATGGCCCAGATGTTCTCCAATAGCATAAAACTGGGCCAGACATGGAAGCAGGACCTGTTCCACTTCCTGTTATGCTGTGCACCTATTAGTAATGATTTCCATGGGCTTGCTTTGAGTTTTCACCAGTTCTAATAATCATCATCCTGCAGCAGGAGAGCTGACAGTGGCTCAGTACTGAATACTAAACAGCCCAGATATTAAACAACTCTGCCTTGGCTTTGCTCTACTTTCTCTGCTTTGTCTAAGGTTTTACAGATTAATACAAACTGTTTGAACACATGGATGTTTTCAATCTCTGAGATGCAGAGACAATCATCAAGCAAAATTGAGCTTAAACCAGCTGGGGTCATACTAACAGCACTCTCAATTGCAAGAGGGTTTAGATAAACTCAAAGTCTTGTTTGATATTCAAATTTATCAAGCAGAAGTGAATAATATTGCATTTGAATCATACTGTTGATAATCACTCCCCTGTGCTTTGATTTATAAGAAAAACAAATGAAATTTTGCTGTTCTGAGGTATAGTTATAATTTCTCAGGTCTTGGATTACCAGTTAATTATACAAGCACAGTTACTTTTGGCTAATACAGACTTTGCTTTGTCTTTTTTTTTTTTTTTTTTTTTTTTTTTTTTCCTTTAANTGAGCTTCACTCTATAGAAATCAGTGGAATGAGAAGAATAATTATCTCTCTATCTGTATGGATACACATATACAACAGCTATGTGGTTCAGCTGACATCTGGAGGAAATCTGGGATCCCATCCAGAGGAATTTTGACACTCTTAACAGGTGGGATCGTGTGAAGGAATTCAGGAAGTTCAGCAAGTCCATTCAGGAAGTTCAACAAGGCCAAGTGCAAGGTCCTCCACCTGTGTCAGGGCAATCCCAAGCACAAATACAGAGGATTGAGAGCAGCACTGAGGAGAAGGACATGGAGAAATTGGTGGATGAAAAACTCAAAATGATCCAGCAATGTGCTTTTGCAGCCCAGAAAGCCAAGTGTGTCCTGGGCTGCAGCAAAAGCATAGTGGGCAGCAGGTCAAGGGAGGTGATTCTCCCCCTGTGTTTTTGTGAGACCCCACAGGGAGTGCTGTGTCCACCTCTGGGCCCTCAATACAAGAAGGACCTGGACCTGTTGGGGCACCTTCCCTATAAAGACAGACTGAGAGAGCTGGGGATGTTCAGCCTGAGAAGGTTCCAGGGAGAACTTACAGTGCTTTCTGTTACCTACAAGGGCTACAAGAAAGCTGGAGAGGAACTTTCCACAAGGGTGTGCAGTGACAGAAAAGGACAAATGGCTTTTAATTGAAAGACAGCAGGTTTGGAATAGATGTTAGGAAGGAATTCTTTGCTGTGACAGTGGTGAGACACTGGAACAGGTTGCCCAGAGGAGCTGTGAATGCCCTGTCCCTTGGAAGAGTTCAAGTCCAGGCTGGGGCTCTGAGCAACCTGGTCTAGTGGAAAGTGTCCCTGTCCATGGCAGGGGGGTGGAACAAGATGATTTTTAAGTCCTTTTGACCCAAGCCCTTTCTATGATTCTGTGATATATTGTTCAATATTCAGATTTGGCATATAGCAATTATGATCCAACCCAGCTTTATTTCATCCCCTTTTTAATCTACACTTTCAACTAAAACTCCCACTGGTTTCACTAGGAGTGAAATTTCAGTGCCCTGAAATTTCATGTAAAGAGTAGAGATAATTTTAGAAATGAGATAACTCCTTTCATATTACGCACAGTGAACTGAAATTTAATGTCATTCCAAACTGTTAATAAATTCAGCCTGTTTCTGAGAATCCCCTTGAATTGCATTTGCTTTCCCAAGACATGCAGACTAATAATTGAAATATTAAATAGTATATCATTTTTATTTAGCAAACTCATATTCTGGAAAAAGGTCAGAAGATACAGAGCAATCCCATATCTGGTACAACTCCTCTGAGTTCTTGAGAGCTGCTCTGGTCATAACTTTTTTTTAAAATGTTCCTTTAATCAGAGAAAATTATACTCTGAGTTTCACCATTCCCAATGATATTTACCAATGAGCTGATTGTCAGAATATTCAGGGTTCACTTTTTTGTGGGGTAAAGGTTGTACATAGACATAAACATCTTGCTATAGTCCAAAGAGGAAAGACACAGGTTGGAGCTACATGAAATTAATTACCCCAAAAAACAGAGCAAAGCGTGGTGAAAAGTTAAGGATTGTGGTTTTTCCAATCTCCATTTAGTTTAGAATTTCTTACCATCTAATGCTATATGACAGCCTAGAAGGAGAAACTAAAACTGGCCTGATTCCACCTTTGTGATGTATGTTGAAACCCAGAAAAGCTCACAGAGTGTTGACTATAGAAATGGTACCAAAGAAATTATCCCAATTATTCCTCAAGCAAGGAGGAGGAGAGGAGCAGAACTGCTACTGACCCCCGTTCCCTGAGGCATCCTCCAGTGTGGTAACATAAACTGTTAAAATAGGTAACACTCCCTTGTAGTTTCCATTCTATACATCCATTATTCTGTGACTGCCAACTATTTCTGTAAATATCTGAAGTTTCATACATCCCTAAATAGCCTGAAGTAAATGGACATAACCTCATATCCATCTTTTGTAAATGGGTAGCTGGAAAGTAGTGAGAGACTGTCTCCAGAATCATTAGTGTAGGCACATCTTGTCTGAGGAATTTTGTTAAGTTTTCCTATTGCAGTTCTGCCCATTCCAAAGATCTCTTTTTTAGCACCCAGGAGTGCTGGACTTTATACAGCAAGAGATGAATGGATGAATGGTACTGACTAGAGATTTCCCCTCCTTTTGTCCCCTTGCATGGGGAACTTTTGTGGCACTGAATCATTACAGCTGATTCTTCTGTTTTCTGCTACAGAGTTGTATCAAGGATAGCTAACAGTCAGTGCCCTGTCTGACAGCATTTGCAGGTTTCTTGGTTAGAAAATTATTAGTTGAAAGATGTTTTGAGGTTTAGTTGCACAATATTGATTTCATATGGGAACGGATATCCATGTCATCTTTTTGTCCAACCTCCATTTTTAAGGGGTCTTTTTTTCAGAATTCTTACCATTTCATTTATTAATATTCTCTCCATCTTCTAATTTTGTTTCTGTTAAAAAAATATATTGTATTGCAATGCAAACCCTTGTTAAAAAAAAATATTCTATTGCAATTCAAACCCTTGCAGGACTTCAGCCTGGAAATGCTTATTTGTGTGAGAACTCCCTTAATGCTGAAGTAACTTTAGTGAACATCAACAGGCCTATGGAAAAGGGTATGGATGGGCACAGGTGAGCAAGCCATCATCCTCTCCCTTGCCACAGGTTAACAGGCACTGAGTTTGCCAGGGGTGGCAAAGCCATTCTATCCCTGTCTAAGAGAATAGCTGAAAGACCCAGATACTCACTTGAGTTGCTAAGAAACCTAAAGAATTTTAAAGTATGCAAGGTTACAAGGCTAATCTAAAGTTAGACTAATACTGTGTAGCATCCCCATGGCAACCAGGAGTGAACGGCATGTGAGGTGAAAGCAGAGAAAAAGACGGAATAATAATCAGCAATAAAACCACGGCAGGGCTTAGTGTGATTAAATTATCAATGAGTTAAAGCATCCTGCTGGCCTGCTGAAGTTCAGCTTGTCTGCTGGGGACACAGCTTCTCCTTGCTGCTCCACAGCAAATGGTGGATGGCATTTCTAAATTAAGGCTGTACTGGCCAGCTCTGAAAGGGTTGCTGCTGAAAGGGTCAAATGAAAGAGAAGTTGACCTGAACACATGATGGAACAAAAGACTCTTTATTATTTAATATAAAGAAGAAAATTTCCATATCAGATCAAATAATTGTGCCACTCCTCTCTTTAAGTTTCCTGCAGCCCTGGTCTGTTTGCTGTGTTATTTCCTCTAAAGCACAGTCTGCATAATTTTGCCAGTACATATACTACCTTAAGTATGCAAACTATATCTGAAGCAGAACCTGGGCACAGAAGTCAGTTTGAAAAATCAACTTTTTCCAGTATTGTCTTACAGCACTGGGTTTTATCAGTTCATGTTCATGCTCCCATGTAACCAAGGGACAAGGCTCCTGCCTGAGGAGATGTCTAAATACCCTGCAGACCAGTGGGTCAGTGACTTCAGGCTTCATGGCCACCTCCATGGTCCAGCAGCAGAGCTCACATTTTCTAGCCTCAGCCTTGTGATTCAGCCACTAGTGCACACGAGTCACTACAGTGTTTCCTGAAGTGCTGAACGTCATGAGCAAAGATCTCCTGAGTGGTAAATTAAAAACTGGCAATGCCCCACTCCTGAGGTTCACTCACTCAGAAAAGGTCTGATTTTGGGGTCTTTGAACTCAAGTTTATTTGAATGTTTTACTTGCAATGAATGGTAAATTAAAGCACTTTTGAGCAGACTTCTCTGCTAGAAAGAGCTATGCTAGAAATAGTTGTTTTTCTAGAATGCTAGAAAACAGCTGCCCTTACACTTCACCTGAAATCTTCCTGGTTGTCTTGATGAGTCCTTGAGAAGACAACATTGGTAAGTCATCAGAGGATATCACCGTGCACTGCAAAAATACCGAGGTGAGTATTTCTCACTCAGCCATCATCAGTCATGTGCTTCTGCACTTTGGATTTTTGCAAACACTAAACTGGGACAGGTTGATCCTCTCAGCTTGACCACCAATGGATGGATGGATTGATGTGCATGGAGTTCATGAATATTCTTTGGATGAAACCAGGTAATGCTCTTTTGTGTTTCACACCTGAGTGCCTTTACAGAGTGGAGATCTGAGCTCCAGGTTGTCTTCTGGTTGCTTCTCACACCCCACTGGCACAGGCCCTACATGGAAATGCTTTCTGTTCATCCTACCTGACCTGTAGTACTTAGCAAGTTAAATCCTCCTTTCTGCTGAGGTTACAAAGGCAAGCAAAAGCACTGTGTAATCACCACTGCTCTGGAATGAATAAAATGCAGTTTGTGAGAGTTATGGGTACTCCTGAGCATCTGAGGCACAAAGACTCTTATTTTCTGCTTGGTAAACAAGGGTTCCACACAAATAAGCACAGCAAAAGACCCTTTCCCAAGTTCCTGCTGACATATAACATTAGAATATCTTAGAAATTGAGTTCCCTGATTAAATGTGGATTCTTCCAATGCATGCATCCACACCAAATCACTTTAAACTCTCATTGAAAGTCTTTACAAGGTGGATCATTCATCTTAAAGCAGGTTCATACAGCTGGTCAAAGAAATTACATTTGTGATTTCACCAACTCACTGTATCTCCACCAAGTATAATCAGAGGGTCCCAAATACTCCTTTCACAGAGCTGTAGTATAATTCTTTTCACTGTACAAATTTCAGAGATAATGAGATGCCATTCTAGCTAGAGATGGGGACATAGAGAATGCTCTATTTTCTGTTCTTAAAACCAAAAAATTTTGCCAACAGCTCCAAATGGGGGTAACTTTGAACATTTTTGGCAACCTGGAACCTAAGCAGGTTTGATAAGATTTTCCAGCCTTGGTTTCATGACATTGGAAGCTTAAAAGAAACAACTGGTCTGCTTATATGACAATTAATTATTAATATGACAATTTAAGGTTACATAGCAAGACTGAGACATAGCAGAGATCTGAATTCAGTCTCTGGGGGCCTATAGATGCCATAGAATCATAGAATCAAGTGGTTTGAGTTGGAAGGGACCTTAAAGACCACCTATTCCCAGCCTCCTGCCATGGTCCACCCTCTAGACCAGGTTGCTCGAGGCCCCATCCAGGCTGGTCTTGAGCACTTCCAGGGATGGGGCAACCACAACTTCTCTGGGCAACCTGTGCCAGTGTCTCACCACTCTCTGAGTAAAAAACTACTTCCTAATATCTAATTTAAATTTCTTCTCTTTTAGTTTGAAACCATTACTCTTTTCTTGTCACTATCTGCCCACATAAAAAACCAGCCTTTCTCTTCTTTATAAGCCCCCTTTAAGTACTGAAAGGCTGCAATAAGATCTCCCTGGAGTCTCCTCCAAGCCGAACAACCCCATCTGTCTCAGCCTCTCTTCATAGGAGACGTGTTCCAGCCTTCTGAGCATCCTCTTGGCTCTCCTCTGATGTCCAACAACTGATCTGTTCTCTTCCTAACTGTGATTTTTCCTCTTCAACCCAATGACAGTGATATAACTTCTGTCCATTGGGAAAACTGTTCTTCCTGACAGATGAACTTTTCACTGGCTCCAACTGACCTGAAGATTCATCGAGAGGATGGAAAAAACCAAATTGTGGAAATATTGAGTTCAACTCAATCTCAAAGATGTCAGTAAAAGTCTTTCAGCGAGTTTCAGTGAGCTGTGGATCAAGTCCACAATGTTTAAGCAATAAAACACTGACATTCACATCAGATGGTCAATGGTCCATGATGCTACATGTGGAAATCCTCTTAACATCACAAAATTAATCTGTTTCATTATGACAGTCAAATATTTGTTATAACTAGAGAATCAAGGACTCATGGATTTTTAATGTCTCAGTCTTAAATGCTTTCTCTGAAATTGTTTCTATTTTCTATGTTTTAATCTACATTTCCTATACCTCCCATTTAATACATTTAATATACTACTAATGTTGAATAATTGCAATGCTTACAGAAAAAAAAAATCAGCCATGAACTCTTCAATGAAAGGACAAAAATCACTCGTTAATTCCTTAGTGAAAATAAAAAGCATTAACAAATATTTGAATCAGGTTATTCAAAAAAGACCTAATTTTAATGTAATTGAGAAATTATGCTATGTTAAGTAAATAACAATTGACTTTGAAAAGTGACTAATTGAGCTTGCTGATTACAAATTTAAATTAAGAGAAGTTTTTATTACAATATTACTGGATAATTTCATTAATATTTCAAGTCTTAGGGAAAAAAAAATAAAAACAAAACAAAAAACCAAACCATGATGGAACTTGATTTGAAGTGTGAGGAAATAATCCAGTGACTCCTGCGAGTTTTCAGACAAACATTGCTGCTCCATGTTGGGATCCTCTAGGATGCTGCATACCAAAGGGTAATAAATGAATGATTTACTACCCTTTAGGAATTTGCTTTAAATTTTAGTGGAAGACTAGGATACTATTTTAAAAAGGTAGCTTTAAAGTATTTCCAACATGGAAGCTTCATTGCCTGAAGATTTCATATGTGAAGTGCTGGTTATTAGGTGAAGAAACCACCTATTTCAAGATTCTGAGGACTGTTATCAAAATATTTCCAGCCCTTAATTGGATCCCAACATTTTAACCTCACAAAGATTTCCTAAATAAAAAATCAGTTCTGCTCTTAATGTTTTTTCCTTTTAAAACCTTTCCTTTCAGTATATCAATTTTCCCAACATAACCACAAGCCATTATCAGAAGAGATGTCATTCCCCTGTGTGGCGATGTTCTCGTCTTTTGCCTTTGCAAGAGACTTTTTTTGCAGATTCATTTTCTGCCCATCATTCTGTTTCCAGTGCACTTTACAGTATCTGGGTTTAAGGGTTATTTTTCTTCCCATTTTTAAAGCATTTTCTTCTAAATTTGGAAGCTGCTGCTGCCACAAGCCATTCTTTCATTCAGCTGCATACCCCAGCTCTGAAATTCATCCTAGCATCTGTTCCTGAAACCTGAGCAGATGGAAGAGTCCAGGAGGGACTACTTGTGCCAGCATAAGGTAGCTTTGTCTTTCTGTGGTAAATGTTCTCCAAGAGTAAATCTGAACCCCAGACAAACTGTGTAGCAAACCTACAGCAGTTAAGGGAAGGGATCTGTAAGTATATACAGTAGCATGTATGTCTTTGAGGGGAAAATAAACAAGTTTATATTAGCTAAATTACAAAGCAATACTATATTTTCAAATGTATTTATGGCTGTTTTGAGTAATTTTCCTTTAACTGTCTTGTGATTGTCCATATGATCACCTTAAATTTGTGGCAGGCACCCTTAGACAGCTCCTGAGCAAGAGAGGAGTAGAAAACCTAAACACATTTTCAGGAAAATCCAATTAAAATATGCAGTTACCCTATAAATATAAGAATAAAAGGACAATTCAGTGCAAACATATGCAAGGACACTGGATACCCTGTTAGATGGAGAGAAAATAAATTCAATATTTCATCTGTTTCTTTGGTTCTTGCAAAGCCAACTAGTGACCCTGGAAACCTCAGAGAAGGATGTGCCCTCTCTGCAGCAGATACCTGGGTGCTGAATTGTGTCTTCTATTGCATGGTGTCTTCTGAAGGTCCCTTTGGGATGACTAACCCCACACCACTTAAAATGTGGTTCTGTGTGTTTTTAATTCATTGAATAGGAATCTGTGGCGCCTGAGCCCCAATCAGAACTCCTCAGTCACTGAGAGAGGCCTGGCTGCTGAGATGAGCAGAATAAGGAACATCAGTTTTGATGAAAGCACTGCTTGAGGAAGAGCAGCTTTAGCTACATATCATTACATTTATGCTATTCAGTTTTCTGGGTTTCTTTTGGAAGGAGTGCAGCATTAGCCTTCACATGGAGGCTGATTCTGAATCCTGGGAGTGAAAGGCTTGGTAAGAGGGATTTGTCTAATTGATGAGGGCATAGTCACTTTAAAGTCTCTCAAGAGTGCATTTCTTTTAATGGTTATTTTTTCAATTGTGCACACAGGAAAACAACATTGATTTTATATCATGCACAATACAGCATAAGAAAATATCAACAAACATCTGTAAAACACAATACCTCTACTTCCTGACTGAGCCATTGACACCACCATTAAATTCAGGATTTAACTCTCCCCATTATGTACTCTTTGTATTTCTTGACTCCTTATCATCTTGCTTTTACAGTTTTCACTGATTTACTCTGTTCTTGTTTTGTAGTGAAATAAGCATAATGCCAACTTTTTATTGACAGGTTAACCTTCCATCTCTCCTGACTCTCCTAGTGGGTGGGGACACTGCCCAAGAGGAACTCCTGGAGGGGGGAGCCCTCACCTTGCAGAGTGAGTGACTGCACATCCTGGGTTACCCTTCTAAAGCTTAGGAATCCTGAAGTCATGTGTGAAGTAGCAATTCCATTTGACATTCTGAATCTGTAATCCATCAATGCTGACAGAGCTTTAAATGGTTTTGTAAAATAAATTTCATTTGAGTACATTTTTTGTCTCAATTTATAAGACCGTGTGACAGAAGTCACTAGCAATTTTTTACAATAATATGAATTGACTTATTTTGATCAGAAAGAGCCCAATGAGTTAGGATGTTCTGGAAAATAGAAAAGGGAAATGTTGTGTATATTATTAAAGAACTAAAAAATATCCAGGTCCCATTAACAGGATTTTGCTATTAAAATAATAACTTATTCAGAGACACTTTGCACTCCTAGCTGAGCAATTAGACCAGGCTTCTGGAAACTGTGCTTTAATTCAGCTGTTGTGCTGACTTGCCTTGGGAGTTAAAAAAAAATCATCAACTTTTATGTGTAGACAAAAGAAGATTTAAAAGTTTGGTAGAAGCACTAAGACTTTTCCATACTTCTACTTTAGTGAGTACCAAAGAGAAATGTAATATTCTTATTTTCTAACTGGTCACATTGAGATAATCACGTGTCATTTTCTGCCTGGATTTGTCCAGCTCTCCACATTTATTCAGGCTAGGTTAGTTTCACCCTTGTTAAAAAGAGACATATATAAGTAGCTTTAAGAAAACAAGGTATTCCACTTACATTCTGTATAATGAAAGATTTTCTGCCCACTGAATTTCATAACTTTTAGGACTCGAAAAGAGTGTTATTTTAATTTTTTCTAATAACACTTAGACTTACTTTTTAAACTTCATCCAATAAATTTTTAAAGAAACAATATTCTTACAGTTTTCATCTAATAGGAAAATACCATTCCTGCGCCATCTTCCACTTATAAACCTTCTAGTTCTGTTATCTTTGGAAAGGGGAGAATATACCTTTTATGGTCACCCACATAAGGAAAGACAAAAATAATTGTTCACATAGACCCACATGGAGGAAAAATCTTCAGAAAGCGTAACAATTTCTGCTTGACTCCAACAACACTTAAAATAATGTAGGATGAATTCCACTATGGCTGCTTTCATTCAGCTCATTGCAGTACAGCAGGATCAGCCACCTCAGATTTATCTGAGAAAAGTTATGCCACAGTAACCTGGTCACCTTCCACACCAAAATTTTGTCTTCTGTTGACAGGGGGGGGAGCAGTGGCTATTTTACCATGGACAGCAAAGCATTCCACATTGACTCCCACAGTCTTCTGGACAAACTGGCAAGACACAGACATGAGCTGGTCTGTTTGGTGGGCAGGAAAATTCTGATAGGGATGGGGAGCGATGTTTTTACTCAGGCTGGCAGCCAGTCACAAGTGGGGTCCCCCAGGGACTGATGCTGTGCTCCACACTTTGCAACACGTTCCCAAACCATCTGGATGGCAGGATTGAAAGTGCTGTCATCAAGTGCTCTGATGACACCAAGCTGGGTGTTGAGGAGGACACATCAGAAGGAAGAGATCTCACAGAGAGACCTGGATAGGCTGGAAGAGTGGGTTAGTGAAAACTGTCTGAAGTTTAACAAAGACAAGTGCAGATTCCTGCCCCTGGGATGACATAACCAGAGTCCTTTACAGGCTGAGCTCTGTGTGGGTGGGGAGCAGCCTTGATGAAAGGGATCCTGGGTCCTGGTGGATGAGTGGCTGAACATGTGTCAGCAGTGAAGCTGCTGCAGTAATGGAGGTAAATGGAAGTAAATGAAGATAAATGAAGGTAAATGGGATCCTGGACTGCATCTACAGGGTTCAAGATGTACTTGTTAGGCCTGGAGTACTGTGTCCACCTCTTGTCCCCACAATGCACAAAAGACATGGACAGAATTGAGAACATCCAAAGGCAGGCCATGAAGATGATCAAAGGGCTGGAGAGTCTCCTCTGTGAGGAAACACTGATGGAATTGAGTTTTTTAACTTCAAGAAGAGCTGGCTCAGGGATGAGATCATCACAGATCATCACAGTACTTAGAAGAGCACCTAGAAAAAGGGTGAAGGCTCTGTGTTCACAGGGAGTCACAAGGAGAGGACAAGGGGCAATGAGGACAAATTGCACAAAGAGAGGTTTAATCTCAGCACAGGAAGTGAACATTTTACAGTGAGAACAATCTTACCCAATCACCGGAACAATCTCCCCAGGAATGTGGCTGAGTTCACATCACTGGGGGTTTTTGAGATGTGGCTGACGGTGTGCTAGATGATCTCACCTAGGCTCCCTTTGACTGGATCAGGAGATCTTTCAAGGTCTCTTCCTACCTGAGCTATTTTATTATTGTTTCATACGGCTTTGCCTCAATCCCTCACAGGGGTGATTTAAAATGAAATTCTGACCTACTATTGTTGAATATAAGCATATCCAGCATGCACATCTCAGCTGATGATAAACAGCTTAAAAGAAAATCTTGCAGCTGTAGGACAGATCTAAGTATCCTAAAATAATTTTGCCAGATCATTTCTCTAAAACAAGCCAGTGGCTGCTTTCTTGAATCATTTCACTCAGTAGGAATAAGAACTTAAATGAAAATTCTGAAGATCGATAAAAACATTTTAGAATAAAAGAAGAAGGATCGAACCTCCCTAACCATCTGAACAGACTCTATAGTGTTCATACTAACAGAAAACAGGACAAGATAACTGAGAAACAGATGAAGCAATTGAAAAAGCACACTTATAGTAATTTTCCCACATAATTGTAATGTAATCAAGAATCTTATCTATGTACAGAGCTGAGTGACTCCCAGCAAATATAAGCATGGGCAGCAACCTGCCTTTTGTACTACAGATGGCTTCTGCAGTTTTTACCATTTCAAGTATCATATTGTCCTGTATCAGTGTGTCTCCAGGGTGCCAAACATGTTCTATTTTTTTTTTTGTATATAACAGAAAACATTTTCCCCTCCATTTAACTCACAGAATAAAGTCTTAAACCAGGAGCTCTGCGAAGCTGAATTAATTTGTGTCTGTGGAGCACTGTGAAGCACTGCGGGGAGACATCTCTTAAAATTGCAAAATACTTTTGCTGTTACAGTCAAACTCTCAGTGGAGTGATATGAAAAGAAAGTTAAGTGTGAACAAATGTGCAGTTTGTGAATGGTGCAGACATTTACTGACTGTGGTGAGCAAGTGCTGGTGTCTAGTTCATCCACTCAGCTACAGAAACAGTCATTTAGCACTAATTGCAGCTTTTCTCCTTGGCAAACAGGTATGCTGAGCCCTTCGAAAAATTCAGGAAAGAGGGTGGCATGGAAAGAGAGTTTATTTCTTTGGTGCTGACATTTTGCTGTGCTGGATCTCACAGTGCAATGACATACTGTGAAATGATGAAGTGGAAATTAGCATGTTTGTTTCTCTTCCTCCATTGTCGTGCTTTGAATAAATGCAGTTTCACGGTTTTGCCTATTTCTGTGGGTCACCTTTTCCTCAAGGTTTGAAGCAAACTGCTGCAAGGTTTTTTTAGCTAGTGGACTTTGGTCAGGCTTTTTAGCACTAGGTCAGGAACAGCACTGGCTGTAGTGCTCAGTGTCTGCCTGCAGAGATAGGGTGGGATTTGTGCCCAGGTAATTCTTGGTCACTCTTCAAAAAAAAAAAAACATAAACAAACAACAAAAAAGCCCAAACAGAAAACAAACAAACAAACAAACCAAACTCACAAGAAAATATGCAAAAAGAGGAAAATCTGGTACTGAGGTTGGTTAACAGTGAGCAACACCAAGACATCAATATCTCACCTACAAACGAGAACACTTTAGCCACTGGAGATGTTTCAGGATACTCATCCCAGAGTACTTTTGCTCATAAAGAGATAAATATCAAACATCTGATTACCCTGATGTGCTTGATAACCCTTATAAGATGTGACTCTACAGGGCACTGGGGATGCCCAGGGTTATATGGCTGCACTCAGGGCTGCTCTGGCTTGACCATCAAGGGGGTGATAAAAGTGCAGGAGCCCCTCTGTCCACAGCCCTTTGTGCTCACAATGCTCCTACCAATCCTCTTTGGTACCACACAACTGTGTGATCTCCAGGGACTGGGCACACAACAGCCTCTGACATCCCTTCACAGGGTTCACATAAGTAACTGATAAAAGCAAATTTATTGTAATTTGGATCAATTTCCTTATGCAGAGCTCTGCACTGAAACACTTATGGCTTTATGAGTGAAAAAAAGTGATCTGTAATTATTTGTAAGCACTCCCAACTTTACTAAAAGCAGAATTGAGCCTAAGTTCTTCCCTTTAGTGAAATCTATGCTATTTATCTTACCCTCTGTGGCTGGACATTTTCCTAAAACACAATAGGGTAAGGTCAGCTTTCACAGATTCTGTAAGTGGGCTGGGAGCTGCCACTGAACTAATGACTAATTTTCTCTAGCTGCAGAACATAGACAGGAACAGCAGGTGTTTATTTTTTTCCTCTTCTGATGTATCATTTAGGAAGAAATATGTGTAGAAATAATGAGAAAATAATGAAACGATAAGTTCTTTGGACATGACAAGTCTATCTTGTGATAAGCTGGTGAAGAGTAATGGAAGCATCAAAACTTTCAGAGCAACCAAAGTTTACAGAGCAGTTAAAAAGAGACAAGGACTTTCTTTCACAGTCCTTAACTACAGTAAACATCATCATCCTACACCCTCCCAAAATGATTCTACCATTTGCCATACAACTGCAAAAGAAGGGCAGAAATCCTAGATGAGAGAGGAGATAAAAGCAAAGCACAAAGGATTGAGTGACTCATCCAGGATTGCACAGGAAATCTGGCAGAGATGCTGCAGGGTTCCCAAGTTCTATCCTGTTCACATCAGAGCAGAAATGTTAGACAACCAAGCAGGGTGATACACAGTCCTGTTTGGAAATGTTTTGGGAATGTGCTATTTTTCATTATTGTAAAGTTACCATTGCTGCAACTTTTCATATGACTACAAGAGTTTTCCTGAATTTTAACGAGAAGAGATTCTTTAGAAACAAGATAGAAATTCTAGTCAGAGTCTCACAGTGTCTTCAGATATGGGAAAATCAGATTAAATAGCTAATTCAATTAATATTCCAGACTATTTAGGATGAGACAGCTGTAACAGGAAAGCCTAGGACAGCCTGGTAAGGTATTTGGTGTGAGTGTAGATTTTCATATTATAGATTCTTCCATTTAGCCACCAGCTAGAGACCCACTTGAAGGGCTCTCATTGGTTGCTGAAGCTGATCAGTTGGTTGGATTCTTTTATGGCTTTGGCTTAACATTGTTCTTTAAATGAGAACAAAAAAAAATTACATCCTGAAATAACATAGAATATTCATATTTTCAACTCCAAAACAGTATTTCTCTAGGCACAGATAGCTGTATCCTACATTTCTTCCCAGGTTTAGTGTTAACAATATGCTTAAATGCTACCAGAAAATACTTCCATTAGGCACAAAAACTGTGCATGGATTTACAAGTTCAGCTTCCTGCATCTTACAATCAAGCCCTGTAGAACACAGTAAAAATGTCATGGAATCATGGAATGGTTTGGATTGGAAGGGACCTTAAAGATCATCTAATCCAACCCCCCTTCCATGGGACACCTTCCCCTAGACCTGGGGGCTAAAAGCCCCATCCAACCTGGCCTTGAACACCTCCAGGGCTGGGACAGCCACAGCTTCTCTGGGTAACCAGTGCCAGTGCCTCACTGCCCTCACAGGAAAGAATTTCTTCCCAATATCCAATTTAAACCTACCTTCCTGCACTTTGAAGCCATTGCCCCTGATCCTACAGCTCACTCCAGGCAGCCCATTTTGAACATTTACTTGGTGTGTACAGCCTCTGACCCCTCAGCCCTCAGCAAACACAGGCTCTGCATCTTCCCTGCTCCTGCAGAAACCTCAGAAAACCTGAAAGCTTGGATAAATTGCCTTTCCTCTTAAATGTGCTCCTGGGTCATGGTGGTTTACACAGTTTCTAATCTCTAGATGGTAATTTCTTTTCCTAGATGGAAAAACTTCAGTGCTTAAATCTACAGATGTGTTGTTTGTTGCTCTTGTGGTTGCTGTTACCTTTTGTTTATGAGTCGGGATGCCAAATTTCCAACATCATCTCTCATGCATTTTCTGCATCATTAACTGTTTAAATTTCCTGTGCTTGGACGGCTGTTACTTCTCTCTAGCAATTCCCTCCAACGTGACTCTGTTAAAATGCAGAAACTGTTATAAAATCACAATAGAAAAAAGACCAGATGGCATCAATAACTGCTAATATACCCCATGTTTATGCTCCAGCACGTGTCTGATGGATGGGATAGGTGCTAGTCACTGGTATTCTGTTTTGTGTCACTGTTTGCTGAGGTTTTTTTTTAATTAACCATATGCTCCCTAGGAAACCTTGAAAGCATTTCACATGGCTCCCCAAAATACATCTGCATTGCACTTTAAAAATGGACAGCATTTTAAAACATAACCTCTTTTTCTTTGTAAAAAGGAAATGTATTGTATGAAAAGAAACTGAACTACTTTCTCTCCTGAGTTTCTATTTCTATTTTTCCCCCAGCTGCTTTCTAATGAAAAGCTATCCATTCACATGTTTACTGGTCTAAGCTGCACAGTCTCTAAAGGCGTGGTTTGGTATACATTTTTTTAATCCAAACACCAGAATAATTATCAATATGACCAGACAATAGTTAGCATCACTTTCATTGTTCAATCCCCTAAGACTCCTGACACTCCTTAGATGTTTGTGAAAGCAGTGCAACACACAGACTGTCACACACTGATTCTCTGTGCAGTCAATGAAAAGAAGCAGTCACATCCCTGAAATCTGGAATCCACAGAAAATTACTAAATATGCCATCCTAGTTATGCCTTTCCATCACTCATGCAGTCAGCTTTCATGTGGCAGCCTTAGGTAGCAGGTTTCTGGATTTGCCCCATGGTCTCACTCACTGTTTTCTCTCACAGGTACTCAAAGCAGAGAGGTGACACTCATGGCAGAGGAGTTGTTTCTGATGTTTGTGACTATTATAGGTAATTCTTAGAGGGAAGGGACAGTTGATCATGAAAGGGAGAAAGGTAATTTTACACAGGCTTTACTGATAATTTGATTCTAACAAAAGGGTTAGAGCAGTCTGGTTTTCACCAGTTTAATGGAGATTCAAAAAGTATCCTTAATCATAGAATACCCTGAGTTGGAAAGGACCCACAAATATCATCAAGGCCAGCTCCAGGCCCTGCACAGGACAGACCCAAGAATCCCAGCACATACCTGAGAGCATTGTCCAAACAATGCCAGGCTTGGTGCTGTGACCACTTCCCTGCTTCCAGTGTGTGTTATTTGCATTTCACTGTGGCTTTTAGGGCAGGGCTTGTATTTCTGAGCTTCCCAAAACTTACCTAACTAAATTAGTGATCCAGCAATGTAAGCATTGATATCTGAGCAAGCTTCTTGTGTTCCTATTATAGTAAATAGAAAACAAGTCCACAGAGTCAGTGAAGCATGGGGTGAGTCATTTAACCAAACATAGGTATCGACTTTAGGATGACATAAATCACACCCTACCCTTCATTGATCATCTAGAAACCCAAAGGCAACTTTTAAAGATTCTTCTGCCACCTTGCATTGTCTCATATGGTAGCTTAATTAGCATGCTTTGCCTCCCACCTTAGTTTCTTGACTAGTGAAAGTGAGATTGTACAATCAGCCACCCAATTTGCCAGAGATGAAGATAATGAGTTCATGTTTGTACAGTGCTGAGGAAATATTACATCCAACAAGCTGTGCCTCAATGCTATATTCTTCACCCATACTGGTGAAGACATACTGTTTACATAGAGACAGCAAGAGAGCCATAAGCTCTGGTTGTGCTGACAGCCCTTCAGGGTCTCTCCATGGCTTTCAACATTAGGTATTTTGTAAATAGGAACTTTAGGGCAGATATGTTGGAAAACTTGCCTAGACTAAAGCAGAACACCAGCAGCTGAGCCAGGATAGCGATTTTTTTGTATATAGCTCCTGTGACAACACTAATGCTGATGGTGAAAGACCAGAGAAACCAAAATGGTCAAACTGATGTCAGATAAACTTCAGAGCACATAAATATAAGTTAATGCATTTAGGGAAAAATAAGCCAAACCACAGATGATGCCAAAAGCAGAACTGGAAGTGGCATGTCAGAAAAAAAAAATCTTAAGAGTCATTATGTACAAGTCTCTGGGCAGCAATACAAGTTAAAACTGTATCATGAAAAAGATTGTAATTGGTAATTGTCAGCTATATTGTAGCTCTGTTTTCCTGTGAAATGCCTTCAGATATTTCAGGATGAAAACAGAGATAAATATTATTAATTTTCATTGCAAGTAAATTAATTTGTTCCAAAATTTCTGCAGTGTCCATGTATCTTATGAGTCAGGGTGTTTCATAACTCATCAGATTTTCAGCTGATGCTTTATAGCTTTCCTGTGTCAGAAGGAATAACTGATTGCAGTTGTTAAAAGCATGGATCAGTGCAGAGTTATTGCTACCCTCTATGTGGTATACAAATATCTTAAAACAAATCTTGGCTACAGTATTTCATCAAGGCAGCCGAGTATGATAAATCAGTAATAGTTGAAATCTGCGGTATCAAGACACAAAAGTTGTTCACTTATTTTCCTGGCAAAATTTTCAGCAGCAGTTAAATTGCCATGTCTTTAGAGATGGGGTAAGATACTGTAGACATGAGATAATCTCTGAGGTGATAAAGTCAAATGATAAAACTTTACATTATAACCATGTATATAAAAGATGACTGGATGGCATAATCCTTTCAGAAGAGTAAAACTACCAACACAGATCTAATCTATTGAGTAGCAGCCTGATTTGCTCTTCTCCTCCCTGAAGTAATCATGAAAATTACAGTCTAATTTTCTACAGAAAAGTCTACAGAAAGGCTAAATGGCACAACCACATACTGCTCTCATGGAATAAAGAAAGGCAATCAGGAAGGATTGCACAAACACATCAGGAAACCAACCAAAAATAAAAAAGACCAAACCTAAAGGGAAATGTAAGTCTATTTCTATTTCTTATCCGAAAAGAACTAATAACAAAAGAACAAGAAAATTTAATATTCAGTATTCAAATATTAGTTAAGAGATGTTGGGTTATTAAATCCATTTGTTTTTAAGAGGAAAATGAGTCCAATACAGAATAAGAAAAAAATAGACTAAGGAATTTTTCAGGAAATAGGTGTATTCAACACAACAGTATGGTCAGCACCCAGTAAAGAGAGGTATCCCTCAAAAGTACCTACTGGGACCAGTACTAATTAATGTATTCATCAATGACATAGTGAGTGGGGTTAAGTGCACTGTCAGCAAGTTTACAGACCACCAAGAGAGTGGTGCAGGGATATTCACTTGAGGGAATGGATTCACCAGAGGGACCTGGACAGCCCTGAGGAGTGGCACCATGCAAAACTCATGAAGTTCAAGTCCAAGTGCCAGGTCCTGCACTTGGGTTGGAGCAACCCAGAAACAGACTGGAGGATGAAAGGATTGAGACCAACCCTGCAGAGGAGGACTTGGGGATGCTGGTGGATGCAAAATTAGAGATGCACTGACAAGGTGCACTCACAGACCAGAAAATGAAGCACGTTCTGGGCTGCATAAAACAAAGCATGGACAACAGGTCAAGAGAGGGGATTCTGCCTCTCTATTCCACTTTTGTGAGAGCCCACCTGGAGTAATGTGTCCAGCTACAAGACCCCCAACATCCTGTTGGAGAAAGTTCAGAGGAAGCCATGAAGATGCTCAGAGAGGTGGAGCACTTCATGGGAAAAGACAGGCTGAGAGAGTTGGGCTTGCCCAGCCTGGAGGAGAGATGGCTCCAGGGTGGCCTTATTTTGGCCTTTCAGTATACAAAGGGGGCTTGTAAGAAAGATCAAGAGAGATTTTTACCAAGGCATCTAGTTACAGGACAAGAGAAAACAGTTTTAAACTGAAAGAGGGCAGATTTAGATTGGACATAAGGAAGAACTTTTTATAATGAGGATGGCAAGACACTGAAACAGGCTGTCCAGGAAAATTGTGCATGTCTCACCATTGGAATGGTTCAAAGTCATGTTGAATGGGGCTTTGAGAAACTTGATCTAGCAAAAGATGTCCCTGATCAAATCCAGGGAGGATTTGAACTAGGTGATCTTTGAAGGTCTCTTCCAATTCAAATAATTCTGTGATTCTAACATTGATTCCTGCTACAAAATGCAATTTCTATTTTGAAATTATCTTCCATGTATAATATATTGTAAACATCAGTCATCATTATTCCACTGTAATTAGTAGTAGTGGAGTCTGAGCTAGAAATCAGTCACTGGCTCTGGGTGCCACGTGTTACAAATATTTCCGAAAATTTGGGAAAGTGCAGAAGATACAAACGCCCCCACCAAAACAGGATAGCAAGGATGTGGTAAGCATGACCTATGAGAGAATCAGAAAGAAGTGAGATTATGGGAAAGTATACTACAGTCCTCAAATACACAAAACCCATGTATTTCATGTTCTTTGTGAAAGAAGAAGAGGAAACCAGTAATAATTTGTAGGAAGAAGGACTTTAGCTACAGAATGGCACCTACGAGGATGGTGACATGGAGTGACAAAGCTGCTGTCTCGATCACAGTATGTCTCTAAAACTGTATCAGACAAAGTCAGAATATCTAAACGAGAAGATTGTCTGGACAGTCACTCGAGGACCCAGCAGTTACAGCTCTGTTCCCCAAATAAATTCTCACTGTTTTGTGTGGAGAGAGCAGAGAGGGCAAAAGCCAACAAATGTTCTCTGCTCATGAAAAGCTATAACTGTATCCTGTACAGATTATCTGAGTGATACAAATGGATCATTTTGAAAACTCTGTTATTGCCCTGCTCCTAGGGGAGCTAATGTGGAGGTTGTTAGAGACAGCCCCATTATGTGAAAGGCACTAACAAGGGAGGCTGGATTAGCCTGTGTTTGGAGCATCCCTTCAGTTGCTACCCAGATGCTTTTCCTGTAACACATGGAACAAGAAAATACCATGAGTACATTCTGTCTGTAAGTAGGAGTAATTGACTGAAGTAGTTCGCTCACTTAGGCTTTTTTAAAGACAGGTTTTCACAGACATTAGTGTAAGTTTGACACTTGACATTAGTTTCCAGTAGAACAGGAAACTTTTTAAGGGAATATATTTATCTTTTTTCGATTAATGACCCCTGGAGGAGGTATGAATTCAGCTAGAATTTCAGCCCCTGTTTTCCTCCAAGCATTCTGCTCCACCTCAGAGTCAGTGTCTGACTCCTTGCATCTCCTTGGAAGCTTCTTCGAGTTGCCATCTGTCATCAGATTGCCCTGCCTGGTGCAGCACCCTCCTCACTGGAGCCCATTCCTGCTCACCTCTGCCCTAATCTGCCTTCTTTCAGGTCACTTCCCTGCCTTTAAGCACAAACAAACATAAGACACAGCGATCCTTCCCTCGCTATCTCCCAGCCTCCAGAAACCAGGGATGCAGAAGTGGCTAACTGGGAATGGCATCTTGCTGGACTTGAATGGCATTGAGGAAAAGCAAGTGTGATTCAGCTAAAGGCTATGTGGGTATGTCAGCACTTACAGAACCCCAATTGGACAGCACAGGAGTGTGAAATGATTCTTCTTTTAAAAGTGAGGCCCTTGAGGTTTAGCAACACATTCATTACATGCACTGGGGCCCAGAAGTTATTTTGGTTTCAAGCCTTTGACCAGAATGACGTCACTCTGCATTTGCTTCCCTGTTAAAGGAATTTGTTAATCTTGAAATATTTATGCTAAGATTTAAAAGTGTTGCTTCTTCAGGGGCTGCTTCTTTTGTGACACAGTACTTTTTCTGTGCTTTATTTCTATGAAGTAGATGCATCAGGAGAAACCAGCTGTGGATCTGGCTATTTGTACAGGAGAACACATGGGATCAAACCCAATATCTCTGCCTCTCACATACCTACAGAAGGCTGCTCCCAATGTTCCACCCACAGTTTCTTCTACCTAAGACCATTAATAAAATCTCTTCCCATGTATTTCCTGGTAGACTTCATATGAAGATTTAAATAAATTATCTTAAATACCTTAAAGAATGTAAAGAAATGCAAGCTGGGTCTACTGTCTAGCATGCCTTCACCTGAAACAGAGCATGCCTCCATTGAGAAAAAGACCCTTCAAACTGAGAAAGAAAACAAAAAAAATTATTAGCAAATTGATATGTATGTGAATTTGAAGAAGTAACTGTGTACACAGACAGGATACAATAAAATCCTGCCTCATTTCCTTAGGACAGCATGGAAAAAAAAAGCATTGAGATCAGTGACAGCTCCTTGAGGAAGCTGGTGACATATTTTGGAAGGATGTGTGGAAATAGACAATGTAAAAGGCTGTGTAAGACAGGTTTTATAAATAAAAAGAAGCATCAAATTCCACTTTTGACACATACCTTTTAAAGTTCTGTAAGTTTGTGGCTCTCAAATAGCCCAAGAATACACAGTCATACTGACAGGTCTCAAATGGTCAGTTTGAAAAACTGCTTCAAATCTGCTTACTGTGGTACAAGATTCCTATCAGACCCAGCTATGCCTTTTATAAAATATTTATTGCTTTTCTGCTGAAGGCTAGTGCAGCAGCTTCAAAATTTTTCAGTCCTTTTCAGAGTGCTTCACACTAACTAATTTAGCTTCCCTTTTGCCTAAAGCAATAAATATAATAAAATATACTGGACAAGAGATATGTTCTAAGTTCCACCATGGTTTTGTGACTTGAAGTTACAATTTTCCAGGGCTGGGTAAGGTTTAATCACCAAGTAGGACTTTATCACACAAACTCATCAGTAAGACAGTTGCAGATCTCAGATGGAAACTTTTAAAAGGCGCTTTAATTCAGATGAAAAGAATGACTTCCCTAATCAAGAGAGACTGTAGGCATTTCTCCTAACGTAATCAACATCAGCTGCCAGATCAGGATGCACTTTCCTGGAACAGTTTCCTCCCACCAGGTGCTGTTACATGAAGATCAGAGAACGTCCCTAAGGAGCAGCTCCTCATCGCCTGATTGCTGCTTCTGCAATAGACTCACTAACAGGATCTCCTCTCTTGTTTGGAGCTACACAATCATAAAGTAAAAAAAATACCACTTTCATCTCAGAACTGAAACTCATCATGGCAAAATCAGAGTGACTCCAAACCAGTTCAGACCCTAGGGGAGAATTCTTGGCCAAAATAAATTCAAGAATAAAATTTATGCCATAACTTGTAGCCTCTTGAAGCAACAGCAGACTTTGCATGGATGTCAGTAGGCTGTGATTAAATGGAGAAAACAAGCCTTATTAGGTGGATAAAAAATGTAAGTGCTGAATAGGAAGACAGCCCACAGAGCAGCTACACACACAGAGGAGTGCTCAGCACAGCTGTCCAAGGCTCTTCCATGAAATTTAATGGAAGGGACAAGGTAGAAGTTAAAGCATTCTGAGGCAGGAAACAAAAGGGAGCTGTTTTCTGTAGAGAAGAGAAAGGAAAATGTCTTGCTGATTAAAATTGACCACAGACAAAGCAGCTGAGTACTTACTGAAAGATTACACCTTTAGGAAATGGCCTGCTCTCTCTATACATGACATTTGAACCATTGCCCACTGTTTCCATGACCTGGGTAAAGATGTGATTGTTGAAAAACACCTCTTGCCACCCTGATGTGGTCCAGAGGCAGATTATGATGGTGGAAGCTCTGCACCAAGCCCTCTCAGAGGCCTCTACAATCTCATGGCAATTAACCCTGCCCCAGGGGTCTTTCCTCTGCTCAGCTCCAGTTCTCCTCTCCCATTGCCAGTGAGCCATGGCCAAAGCCCACTGTCACCTGCTTGTGTGACCTGGCAGCTGCCCAAGGGTTCTGCTGTCTGCATGGGGTCAGCAATGTATGGTAAATGTGGTGTGAATGTGGGATAGGTGTATGGTAAATGTATGGTAAATGTAACTGTGTATGTAACTGGTAAATGTATGGTAAATGTGGTGTGAATGTGGGGTAGGTATATGGTTAATGTGATGTAAATATCTGGTAAATGTATGGTAAATGTGGTGTGAATGTGGGGTCGGTGTATGGTTAATGTGATGTAAATATCTGGTAAATGTATGGTAAATGTGGTGTGAATGTGGGGTCGGTGTATGGTTAATGTGATGTAAATATCTGGTAAATGTATGGTAAATCTGGTGTGAATATGGGGTAAGTGTATGGTAAATGTATGGTAAATGTGGTGGCCCTGGGGACAGGGCACACAGGGCACACACAGGGCACACAGGGCACACACTTTCTCAGCACAAATCCAGACCTCACCAGACATCATTTTTCTTGCCCAGGCTGACTGGAGAACATGTCAATGGGCAGGCAGTAAGCAGCCAAAAATATAGAGGAAAAACTGCTGAAAAAAAGAAATTGCTTCGCTAGGAAGGCAGACTGATTTGGCATTTTGCACTGCTTGAACATACAAACCAAAATACACAACTGTTTTTACCTTGATTTTGGGAAAACAACAAGTCAAGAATGTATTTTTTCACTAAAATTACGTCCACCTGAGTACCTGTCGTCACTACTCCTTCTGGTTTTGCCACCATCACCTTCCTGTCCTCATCTGTCTGGGAAATATTCTCATCCAGGTCTTCTCTTCATTTATCCACAGGGCACTGAATACCCCACAGCCCAAATTTCTCTTAGACTGAGAAATCATTCAACACACATTACTAATCTTCTTATGCCTGTGAATTCTCAAGTGAGTCTAAAATTTGCAGGTTTATAGTAAACAAAAGAACCCCAAACAAACAAACAAAAAAGCAAGCACAAACACATACATACAAATACACAAAAAATCCATCCACAACTTTTCATGGCTCAGAGCTCAAAAACTGATTGCTCCTGGAGTTGCATTCTACTGAGAAGGCTGAGAACTCAGGAAAGGCCAAGGGATCACAAGTAATTGTGTCACAGCTATTTAATGAGCTCCCAGTCACCTGCCAAATCACAGTAAATTTGATATTTATTTTCATATGCTATGCCTACTGTGAGAAATACACCCTCTGAAATCATTATTTGACTTGTTGAGTAGTTAGACCACTTGCAGATAGCTGTTAATACTCTGAGGATGTTTATGTACAATCAGGTCTCTCTTCATTTAAAATGTATATATGAAAAGCAATAGCAAAACATTGCTAGATGATTCACATTGTTTCTCTCTGCTTTTCATGAAGGCCTTGGTGAATAACAGAGCAAATTATCAGTAAATTTCCCATAAGAATTTGAAATTAACTTGTTTAATCTGTGCTTATGCAAGTTTCATTCTCTTTTCTGCAAATATGCAAGTAATTGCTTTTTATTGTCCATGGAAAGTGAATTTAGAGATGCAGTTTTTACATGGCAGTATTTGTGCTGGCAATGATTGTGTACACTCAGGAGCAGCTTGAGAAAGAAATGTGAGTTACCTGAGACAGCAGCACAGCTCAGCCTTTGAATATGGCAAATCAGTCTGTAGAGCTAAATATCAGTTAAATAGTCATTAATTAAGCTATTGTAGCGAGTTCAAATTGAAGAAAGTGAGAATCTGTCTTTCTGTATTCTAAACCCAGAAAATAAGTCACTAAATTAACATATTATTCATGTGCACTTCTCTTCAGATCTAATTGCTGCCCTCCTTACATGTCTTTTTTATGCAGGAGAGTCTAATGACTATGAATAGATAATGTGCTCTTGGGGGAATGATTACATGGTTTCAGACTTGACTTCCTTGAGTATAGGAAGAGGTGGCAGATTAAACTTTATAGGCTGTTGTTCCTTCACTCTGTGTGGGACAACACTTTAATGACATTTTCCCAGGCACTGGTATCAAAGGCATGGAGTGCTTGGGAGAGAAAATTGCTTTGAGATATGAATTAATGTCAAGTGCACTGGCATTTATGAGAGGGGCAAGTCAGATCCCATCCAAATCACACTTCCTTGATCCAGGGTGAGAGAGGAACTATAGTTTGACCATGCAGGAGCTGTGCCCAACCTACAGATGAGCAATGTGTCACCTCTTCTGCTCCTCTCACCTGTTTTCACCAAAGCACATGGCCTGACAGGTCCCTGGAAGTTTGTTTGCCTTGCTGAATTCCCTGGACAGAGGTTTACACACACATACTTAAAAAAAAGAAAAATGAAAAAAAAAAAAATGAGACAGACAAAGTAATTCTAGAAGGATATTACTGCTCAGGGAACGTCATTACAGTTTTGTCTTTATGAAATTACTGACCTACATAATTTATACTCAGAAGTGTGAGTGATATTGCAGATGACCCATCTCCTATTAGATCCCAGCAATGGAGCTTGGCATCTTTTTAAACTGATGCATTAGTATGTGTCACATTCAGACAGCCATCTTAAATTACAAGCTGTGATTAATATAATTCATTATCTACCATTATGTGTGCCCAAATTTTGGTAGGACCCTTTCAGAGAGGGAGCTCACTTGATATATTAGCTGGAAAACATCCACACAGTTTATATCCAAAATGATTAGGAAGTAATAAGACACATTTCCTGCTTTCACAAATAATTCTGTAATGAGGTTGTGGAAAAATAATGAAGTTTACAAGTAATGAATCAAAGCAATCTTAAAGCTGTTGATAATTGCAGTGCAAATAGAACCTGGAAACATTTTCTAGTAAAGAGTTCTTGTCATGACTGAGCAATACAGCTTTGAAGACTGATTCTACTCACTGAGGGGAGCAGATTGGTCAAAGGAAGAGATGATCCTTTGGTGAAGATGACACAATATTGCTCATCAGTGCTTTTACTTCTTAAAATGGCTTTTTGTTTCAAAAAGTGAATAAGCAACCTGAAAAGGCTAACTAATAGAAAAAAATTATACATTTTCCTTGTGATCCATCTTCACTTTGTGACACAAAAAGGAAACAAAGAGTGGGTTTGCTCAAAAAGTCCTGTCAGGTCCAAAACGATATATTATTAATGTATTTTCTTTCTCAAAAAAAGTCCAAAATTACTTCACTCCTCCCCCTTTTTCTAATGTTCAGGTGAGCAACAAAAAATTTCTTTTCTCTACCTTAGCCATGACCCCAGTAGAAATTTCTTACACTTTGACACAAAGTGTAAGATGCATTTTATACTCCAGTAAGAAGTATTTCAGACAGAACAATGATTTCTCCATCATATTAAATTTTCACCAGTCTCTGCTGTGCTGCACTGCAAGCACACATAGTAACTGTCTGTGAAAAAGAGGAGGAGGTTATGGAGGGATTATTGGGTAAACAAAAGCAGGAGATGCACAGAGGTTATGCTGTCCTTATGAGCAGTGCTGTAATGGCAACACACTTCAGTTAATAATTATATGGGGACAGAAATAGGGCAAAATACACAACTTTTTCAGTCACATTTGTGCCATGAAATAGTGAAGCAGCACCTGCCATGGTGCTGCCCCAGATGACATCTCCACACTGTGCAGGACTGCAGGACAAGGCTCTGGCCCAGGCTTGAAACCTTTCACAACCTCATGTGCCCACTGACAGCTCTGATGCTTTTTAGCTGGTGAGGGTCTCCAGAAAACAACATAGTGGGCATGAATCTGTGTGCATGTGTATAACACAATGTGAAGTTAAGAGAACGATAACATCTAAAGAAAGAACATAAAAGGTTATCCCTTGGAGAGATACAACTAACAAGGCAAGACTATTTATTTGTTATAGATTGGAAAGCTGAGAATATTGCCATTATCTAAACAACCTTATAGATTCCTCCTGCAAACTCTTTTTGTGCTCAGCCCAGCTGGAAAAATCCTCTCTGAGGGTAGTCATGCTGGCACACAGACACACAAAGTCTCTGCAAAGTGTTAGCACCTTCACTAAAGATGTATCAGTATGCAGGTATAGGGACATTTGCCACAAATTGTATCAAGTTGTAAATCTTGGGAATTTTGCCAACTGCATCCAAGTTCACAAAAGATGGAAATGTGGCAACAAATGAGCTCAAATAAGGATGTGTAGGATGAACTTGCAAAGTCCTTTCCAAGAATGTTGATCCTTTTTTTACCTCCCCACACATAATCACTAAATATTCTCAACCTGTTAGTGTTATCTTCACCAAGAATGGCATCTGCTATTGCTGTTTTATACAAAATGTTCTTCTAAACCTTTGGTGTGTTTTGGCCCTGCTGCTTGCCACTGCTAAAGCAGAAAGCAAGGAAAGATTTTGTGAGGCTTATAAAGTTCCAGTGAGGTGAGTTGTGCTGTCACTGAAGCCAGAACCACCTCTGCATGTGACAACATGGTGAGACTAATAATTCTGCCTTTTGGTTGCTTACTGTGTGCTAAGGACATTATTTCATTGCATAATTGAGATCATCAAGTATGAGATACCCTGCTTGTATTAGAGCAGGTTATTTGGGGTCAGATTATCTGACAGAATATCCTGACTCCAGCAAGGGTCAGCAAGTGGATACAAAGGAGGGAGCAGAAGAAAAAACAGGCATGCACTGGTTCCTGTCCAGGGTGCTCTGCCAGTCTCCAAATCACTTATAATCACAGATTTCTTGGAGAGTTGCCTTTGCTGTTGACAGCCTCCATTAGATCTAGACTCCATGAAGTTGCCCAGACATTCCATCTAAACCTCTGGCACCCCCAGCATGCTGAGAGAGGGAGTTCCCTGCTCCCACTGGGTCTCCACCAAGGAGGGCTTGTTCTCTCAACCCAAGCAGTTCTTTTCCTTCTCATTTCCATCTAGCAGCTCAAACTTCAAAAAAGCTGCAACTCTAAAGAAAGGAAAACAAATTCCAGATGACCAATAACCCATGTTTTGAAAACCAGAGTGACCAGAATTTTTTTCCATCTCTTTCTATTTCACCCACGCATCTCTTCCAGCTGTGAGACATTTGAATTTGAATTTCCCCAAGGATGACAGACCTGTTTCCTAAAGCAGGCTGCCAAAATCTGTCAACCCATTTGTCCTTCTGCCAAACCTCACCAGCAGTAGGCTCCTTCCTGCTCTACCAGAAAGGAGCAACTCCATCTTTCCTGCTCTCCCACACTGACCAGAGCTTGGGAAGAGGCTCAGGCACCAAGCAGGGCTGGTTCAGCCCAAACTGGGGCCACAGTGACCAGTGGTGCTGCTTAGCTGCTCCCAGCTCTCCCTATGCAGACAGCTGCTGCCTCCTCATGCCTGCAGCCACGTTTGCTGGATGTTTCTTTTGTCAAAAGAGTTAAGATCTCCATCACAGAAAACACCAGCAGAACAACTGATTTTAGAGATGCTTTTACCACCATTTTCTGCTTCTAAATTTGTATTATGATAAATAGTTAGGTGAAAATTATTTTTTCTTCCTTTGATAAAAAGTAAAGTGTGAACTTCCTGTGAATGAAAAACAATGTAGTGATTGAAAATAATTTTAACAGATGACTCATAAGTTTACATTGGTTTTTGCATCAGCAAATAAAAATTGGTCAGGATAGATGGAAAAAAGTACATTGAAGTTTAACTACCAAATGCATCTTCCAAGCCCTCATTACCAAACCCTTTTCAAATGAAGTCTTTTTCATCATAAATCACCCAGCTATGTTTTGCATTTGCAAATTTTTTTAATTAAAAAGCAGAATAAAAATGGAATAAGCACTCTTAGTGACATGTCTCAAGAACAAAGGGCTCTCCAAAATGCAAACAATTATAGAAGTCTAAGTTATATATGCATTCACACAAAGGGAAAAAATACCCCCAAAAACAGTGAAGGAGGAATTATTGTGCCAAGTGAAGGTTTTTATGGCTTTTCTTATTCACTGTTTCTCCCTTATGGTCTTCTGTTGAAACTCTTGTAATTCATCAGCAGCCTTTTAACTTAGGGCTCTTTCTCCCATAGGATTCTAAACTTTGCCAAATTGGACTAAAATGACCCATTAATATGGTCAGCTATTGAGCTATTGTCTATGTTCTTCTGCTAAGATTTGCCAGTACTGACTATTTGAGGTGAATATTGAGTGGGTGAGGGTGATTTAAAGGCTGGCTAGAATACTGGAGTATTGTATATTTTCTCTTTTAAGAATCTTTTCTCCCATTCTCTAATATTTGGGAATGGGAAGAAGGGACTCCTTCCCTTTTCCTTCACAGTCTTTTCTGGAGCTGTTTCTTCTCTTACCTAACTTTTTGTTCTCCATTATTAAATTACTTGCATCCTAGTCAGCCCAGGGAGAAGGAGATGTCCCATCTTTAAAAGGCCTTGAGAAGAAAGTTAAGGGACATGTGAGAAACACAAACATAAAGAAGTTAAATAATTTGCTCAGGATTGTGTCAATGACAGAAGAATATTCAATGAGGACCAAACCTTGATTTTCTTTTGCTGTGAACTGATTTGAAACAATAAGAGCAGCTGTTTTATCTCAACCAAATGAAGCAACACGATGCAGTCAGGTATTTTATTCTGCTAACACAGGCCCCCAGTGATTGACCAAAGAGCCATGTAGAAATGGCTGTGAGCAAATGCTGCTCATCACAAGGCAATGTTAGCCAAAGAAATCTGAACGTGCTCCCTTCACGGAGCTTGTACATTTACTTTTCTCCCAAGCTCAGATTACTGAGCAGGATTCACACTGCTGCTGCCATTGCCCATCTCCTGAATAAAGCTGGGTGCTCAGGCATTCACCCAGCAACTTCCCAGACAAAGTGCCTCCTTAGCAAAGAGCATTCACTGCACATTTCCCACATATTTAACCACAGGATGTATCAAGTGGATGGATCATCATACTGCCAAGCCTCTCTTGAAGCTGGGTCACTGTGCCAGGCCACAGGAGCTGGATAAGTGCTGAGTGGGTGTTGGGGTCATGTCCCTCTTTCAAGGACTATTTATGTTCTTCACATTGGACAGCTGTTGGTTGTCTCACCACCACCACTATTGTCCAGCCTGCTGACTGGTGTTATTTCCTGAGGATCTGAATCCCTGGGTGTTGCATGCTAGAAACCTCCCAATAAAATCAAGCTTTCTTAGGAGTTAGGATTGCAGTGGGTACTCCTCCCACCTCTATACTGAGCACAGGGTGTACTCAACACCATTCTTCTATGTTTTCTCTGTAGTTTTGTATTCTTTGGTGTTACTGCACTGTCTTTTTGAGGGGTTTCCTACTGCTGAGTTGATTGGAAGTGAGAGGGGATTACCTGGAATATGGCAGCAGCACATTGCTATGAACACAAGAGCCATGAAAGCTGTCCTACTTCTGGTCTGCTGCAGTATGGACAGCTGGCTCTGTGCCTGTAGGACTGTTCATCCAACAGGTGAGGCTGTCCCAGGGATCTTGGCATGACTGTGCCTGCCTGGTGTCCTCTGCATTCAGCCTGGACCCACCCTTCCCTGCCTCTGTCACACCTTAATGTTTCTGTCACAGCTGTCAATGGGAACTGCCTAGACAACAGTCTCATGATTTCTCCCTGCTTCTGGGCTGTTTGTATCTGAGGGAGAACATTCACCTCTACTGGAGGCAACTGTAAAGTTGTTGACAAACTGCCCTTGCTTGGTGCCTGTAGCACCTCTGAGGTTCCCAGATGTGAGAAAAGAAATTAGACCTGGAAGTGAAAGGCTGGAGCCAGGCTCAGAATTGGGACTTCAGCAGAACTTGCAGGATTAAGCCAGATTGGCCCCAGGAGATGAGACTGGGAAATTTATAGTCAGGATAGTTGTTGGCTCTGGGCATCAGGCCAATCTCATTATCTTGGACACAGTCAAAGAAGATGAACTCACAGAGTGAAAACCTTGCACTGCAAACCCCTTACACAGCTCTGCTGTACTAATTATGTTAGTGCTGGTTTCCCTTCCAGCCTAAGCAATTGCTGGTCCTGCCTCACGTGGCACCTGAATTCCAACTCCTGCTGTTCAGTGCCCTGCTCCCTGTTAACATCCACTGTGCTCATGCCAGCAAGGCAGGTGTTTTGTTTTGGTGGTGGGTGAAGTTATTTTCATATATAATTGATAAAGGGCTGTGGGATGAATGACAAGACACTACATTTGATTATTGAGGCCAATCTCTGAACTGTTTTTCCAGGTTCTATATGGCTTCTTCTCATAACGGGCTTGGAAAATTTAATCAGCTGAACAATTAAATACACATCAAGAGGCCTGCACCAGTTCAGCCTACTCCTGTTAACAATGCTCTGGATCAGCAAACGCAGAAAGTCTCATAAAAATTTTTTTTTTTCCTTATTAACTGCTGTTAGAAAAAAAGCCTTTTTTTCAACTTCCTGCTCCATCCCTTTCTCTCTTCCCTGAATAGCCTTGTGCAGCTTCCAAGTCACAGACCAAAAAACTGCTTTCTTTGCTTTCCCTACAGCCTCAGGAATTAGGGCCCACACAGGAAACAAGAGCACATACATGTCTTTAGGCATACACATGAATCCATCTTTTTAGACAAAGCTTGCACTCAGTTAAATTTTTTTTGCTGAACTAGGCTCAGTACCAAGAAAATTATCTCATGAATTAGGATTTAGAAATCATCACATTATTGTTTTTATTTTAATTACCAGCACATGTGGCTGAAATAATTTTTGCCATAGTCCCACAGGGGCCATTTTAATGGTAACTGGGCAAGAGAAATACAAACCTTTCCAAAAGGAAAAACAAATGTTAGGCAGACTGTCTTCAACACAGGAGATGTCCCTCTTAGTCATGTAAGATTCATGTTTCTTGGGTTCTCTGGCATCCAGCTGCTGGTATTTGCTATGGGTGGGGTGACCCTGGTTCAAGTCTCTGCCATGCTCACAGTCCAGCTGCAGGATACACACATCTGTCAGGGATTAAAAACAGCACAGGATGCCCATTCTTCTGAGGGCTTAGACCTGCACATCAGGGCTGAGTTAGTGGATGGCAGCTGCTTTGGAATGAAATTGGAGTGCTGTCTCTGTAAGATAGAGCTCTAGACTGATTCCAGTGTTTATTCATTACAGATAAACATTGAAAATTATTTAAGGTGGTGTTAAAAACCTCCCTGGAACTTAAAATGAGCATGCAAGGTTTCTTTATGGTCTGAGGAAAGAATATCTTGTTCCATTGACATCTTTAGATCAAGGATTTCTGCCACTCTCCCAAGGACAGATAAGCACACACAGTCTACCATTAAAGTGTCTCAGCTTTGTTTTGTAATAAATATTGTAATAAAAATTCTATTTCAGACTGGAGCCATTTGCTAAGCAAGGGTGAGGAACATTGATCTGAGCTACTTAGGTAATCAATACTTCTTTTGCATGCTTATCTGGAAACTTTTGATCCTTCCAACTCCAGCTCCATTTCACCAATTACAGCAAGAAAGGTTAAGCTTGGATTTATTTTTATAAGCATCCTGATTAAGAAAAAATATTTTTGTCTCCTTTTCAGTACTTACAGAGTTCATAAAGCCACCATCTAAGTAACATACTTGCATCTGAGAGCTGCATTTCTTCTTGATGGCTCAGTAAAACAGCATGTTTGTAATGCAGATTGTACATTAATTACTTTAGGAACTGACAGCATATTCCTGCATATTTTGCAAACTGTGAAGTCTGTTGTGCTGAGTGGAAGGATGCAATGTTTTAATGTGTTTCCACTATGGAGTGCTGGAACAGGAAGAAGCAAAGGAGACCTTCAGACAATGGGAAGAAAAAAACAGGTCACAGGTCTTAGTATTATTGGGAGCTTCAATGACCCCCAACAGCAGCTTCCCAGGGAGGGGCACTGGAGAACCCCAGAGTGATGCACTGGGCAAGTCCTGAACCAAGGGAACCTCAAGAGGGGAGTGGAGACCCTCAGCAGGAGCTCAGCACCAGAGGACCTGTGCAGGGCCAGGGGTGACAGCGGTCAAACCACTCTGTCCCCAGAAAGAATCCCGTGGGAAGTGCTGGAGCCAGGAGCACTGCAGCACTTGGCAGGCACAAAGGGCCCTGCAAGACTTGGCAGCACGAGGGGCACTGCAGCTCTGCCAGGCAGGGATGGTCTCCAGAGGCAGAAGTCCTCTCTGAGCTCTGCTCCACCACCACTGGTGTCCCTGCACAGACAGAGCTCTGAGGGGACACGCTGCCATCCCAGTGCCAGCAGCAAGAGCCAGCAGATCAACTCCTGGCTCTGAGTGTCACAGCCTTTTTATAAGTTTCTTATATGGAAACTTGCTGGACTTTTTCCTTCCATAGGAAAGATGACTTCTCTGCAGATTTCTGTAAAAACAAACCTGTGTGTGTGTGTGGATTCAAGGACACAGCTTCTGTCTCCCATAGAGGAGATGAGAATTGTTTCTCTTTCTAAACCAATAAGGTGGATAATTCTTATCTTGGAATTCTAAGCATTCCGTAGTCTTGCTCTGAACATGGAGGAAGAAGCATGTAACTCTGAACATGAGCACCTTAGCCCAAAAGCCTTCTGAATAATGGAGTCATTCTAATAAATCATATAAGCCTTCTGATACTGGAGTCAGAGTCCTCATTCATCACCCCACGCAAGAAGCAATTGAAATAAAAGGCTCCCCAGGTGTCATCATCGTAACAACATCTGAGTCTCGTGTCACCAGCAGAATTTGGGTCTTTTTCTTCATGGGTCTATCTACATGACACCAGGCCCACTGGAACAGATGTGGCACACCAAGGGAGGAAAAGGAGCTCAGCACAAAAGTGAGCAGGGCTGATCAAAAGAGCTTTAATCTGGATTTGAAGGGGAAAAGAGATAACATTAATTTCACTAGAGATAAACCTCTCTAGCAAGGTGGCACACAAATGTTTGAGGGGTGGTGTGAGAGTGAGGACCTGCAGACTGCTCCAGGCTGTGCTGGGCACTCTGGAGCCCATCTGAAATGTCCCTGCAAGGATGTGCACGGCCCCTCAGCCATCACCACGAGCCCAGGGGACGGAGATGCAGCGGCAGCAAACACGTAGGGATGATTCATGGTCTCAATCCTCAATTCTCTCAATTCAATCTATTTGCAGGAAAGTAAAGACATTGCATCTTGATAAGAGCTCTCTGAATTAGAAGTTTGGATTTAGCTGTCAAGGGGATGCCATGAGTTTAGCTCATATTTCAGCCCCAGGGTGTTGCTGTGGGCATGACTCAAGCCTGCTGCACTAATCCAACCAGAGCATTACTTTGGGTATTTCTCAGTGGTTTCAGACCAACAGTGGAAATGAGAATAATTACAGGATGAGGTTTGGGAGGGTGAGGACAGTATGAGACCTCATTCTTTACTTACATCAGTGAACTGCAGAAAAGGTTGGTGAATTCACAGTAATGCAGTACCCATGGCCAAATCCAGCCAACAGGACAAAGCACAGCAGACAGATTCCCTTTATTTTTCAAAGATATACTTGGATTACAAATCTTTAAATTTTCCAGGTTTCATAAAACTGACTGGTTCAAGCTTTTGTTGGCAGTTTATTTTTTTAAGTTGCTGTAGATGGAACTGTCTTTGATAAATTATCTTTTTTTAATTTCCTCCTAAGCCTTTTCCTCTTTCAAAGCTCACTTCAGTACTAACAAGAAACAAACAATGAATTTACAACAGAGAGTTTTAAATAAAAAGAAGGTAAATGGCCACTACTACCTAGCTCTTCCAGGTTAAAATGAACAGTCAAATAATATCACTGTGATGTTACATTTTAACCTTTAGATAGACTTTAAGGGAGACTAATCAATGCATGCTTAGCAAAAAAAAAAAACCAAAAACATTAAGAAAGGAATTTCTGAAAAGGGAAGAGGCAATGAGTTTGAAAATATCTCATTATTATTAAAAAAATCCATCCTTATTTGAGTGGGAAGGAGAAAATATTAATATTTTATGACCTAACTCCCTAAAAAGAAATTAAATATTCTGAGTACTCTAATACTTCAAATAAAACTGCCTTTGCTCAAATATTTTGTGCTTTTCAGTGGATGAGGAGTATCCATCATATCTTACTGTAAATTTTGTCATGAGCTACATTTCAGTGATATTACTATAAAGCCCATAATTTACCTTCAGAAAAACTGAAGGTAACCTGAATCATAACAAAAAGGAAACAAAACAAAAATGCTACAACTATAAACTGAACATAGACAAACAGCCACTGGCCAGTTTCTCTTATGACATATACTCTCCAAAATGGAGAGGTATTCCCCAAATGTATATTTAAACAAGGTCTAATTTTACTAAAAATCTAGGATCATTTGTATTGAAGTTTAAAGGAAAATAGAAGACCCATTCATTTTTCATCTGAGACACAGTCCAAAGCTTCTTCTTCTAAATTTTGTATTTAGAACTAATAAAAATATTTTCTTCAAAAAAACCCTGAAATACTTTGCTCCAAACACAGCTTCTTCCATTTAATTAATTGCATATATAGATTTGAAATCAGTTACTTTTAGATCAAAGAAAAAAAAACTAAAACTATTCTATTCTGAAAGAATCAGGACAGAGCATTGATTGTTAGGAAAATGCATTCATTTGTGAGTCAAGGAATTTCTCCACAAAAATAGATTTCTGCAAAATACTACAACACAGCCATTTTCTAGTGGTAGATTGCTTCTGCTGATGACATCCAGACTGGCTGCAGCTCCTGTGTGTGATGAGCTGCTTGCTCAGTTTGCTTTCTCCTTCGTACTCTCAGTCCTCTTTGCAGGACACAGCTTGTCAGAATGATTCAGAAAGTGTCTCCTTCCCACCTCATACTTAAAAGCCCAGCACAAAAATACCCATTAAAACTAGCTTCTGTTCTGAATCCTAAAAGGTGAAAGGAGGAAAGATGTAATTTACCCATCGTCTTGCTTCAACTTGGGGTTAATTATATGTAATTATATATAAATCAAGAAACATTTGTCATTTTTTCCCCCAAAAACATCCAGTGATTGAGACACTAGAGCTCTTTAGACAACCTGTTTTGTACTTTGTGATTCATTTTTTTGGTCCTAGTTTAAAGTTCTAAAGAGTGTGTAATCTTAAACACTGGAAATTTCCCTTGTGTGGAGTTTGAATCCAATAGGTCTTCCTTCTACAGATCCCAGTCATGTCAGCAAGCAGGTTGGTGCCTGTGCTTCAGGCTGGCCTGTTATACACTAGAAAACAGTCCCAGATTGTCCATCCAGTCTTCCCCTTTCAAGGCCAAGTAGTTGTTATTTATTCAATTATTCCCTGTAAGTTATGTTTTCCAGATATCTAATAATCATATCTAGGTTTTCAGCATTTAGTCCATGTTAGTCTGCTGCTATCTTGATGCTGAAACCTGGGCTTTGAGCTCCAGAATACTGTTCCAGGTAGTTTCTTTCAAGTGTCTGAGACAGTATCAGCATTTCTTTTTTTCTTTGTTTTGGTGTGGGTCTTTTGGGGGTTTTGGTTTACTTTTCTAATGGGTTTTTTTGGTTGGTGAGTGATTTGGGGGGGATTTTTCATTTTGTGCAGGTTTTTTTTGTGGGTGAGAAGTGTTGGGTTTCTTGTGGTTTTTGTGTGTTATGTTTTTTTTTTTTAGCAGAATAACACTGTTGGATCTTATTAATTTCATCAAGTTAGTGAAGGTACTTTTTCCATATCCCCAAATTCTCTGAGTTCCTCTGAAGTTTGTACATTGTTCTGAAAAAGATGTGTGTTTCAAAAGCATACCACATGATCTGATATGACAGCATCTAAAATCAAGTCTCTCTTCCTGTAATATTCTTGTTTTTGTTCCTCAAAGTGCATTTATTTTTTTTCCACTTTGGGAGAAAAACAAAATACATTGTGAAAGAAACTGCACTAAAACCATGCAAAAAAGTCCAAAGCTGCAAATGTATCTGGAAAAAAGGCAGACAAAGGAAGCACAGACAAGAAGTAATTATACCAAACACTTTTAATAAAGGATGGACTTATTTGTGAAGAAAATAAATAAATTTTCAAGTTCTATTAGGTTGCTATTAGAAAACCTCACTCTAAAATAAAAAAGAGATAAAATTTCTGAACAATCTGTTAGAGTTCTTAACATCTATTTGGGCAGAGACATTTCTAGAGATTTGAATGTTAAGACATTTTTGTTGCGAAGCAAGTAATGATAACAATGGAATATTCTCCAAACTTTTTGGAATAAGCTCTAGACAAATTACAAAGAGAACTCCTTCCTGCATAAGGAGGTCTTAAACACCAGTAAGACCTTAAAATATGTTGAGGGAGAGTCTTAAAATATGTTGGGGGAGATGGCAGAGATGTCAACACCCTTTTGTGCTTAGGAAATCAGACTTTCATCATGTTTCAGTAGCTGAGGTGATTTACCACTGGAACAACCTTACAAGCACCACAGAGATTTCTTCACCACAAAACAATGTTCATATTTATTTCCCATTAAAAATATGACTTAACAAAAAAAAAAAATACTGTGGCTATTCTCTGGGCAGCAGTGGGTTACAGTTATGCTGAGGTTACTGCAGTCACTTTTTTGGCTTTTTTTTCTGCCATGGAGAGGACACTGGAGAGGTCACAGTCTTTTTGGGTGCTATTCTGAGGAACTGTGATCAGAATCCAGTGATCAACTTCATTTATAATTAATCCACCTAAAATGAAAAGGCAGACTGAGCTAACAGAAAGAAAAAAAAAGCTTCGTTTTTTCAGCTCAGCCCACTCTCACCTTTACCTGCCTTTCAAAGGAAGCAATTTATGTAGGAAATGAAGGTTTTCTGTCACTCTCTGGATAGGGATGAGTAAACTAAGGCTTTGGTTTTGCTGGGAAATCACTGTGCCAAGGTGATGCCATGTTTGTAACACAGTCATGGACACAGCCCTGTGTTAACCCAGCTGGAAACATCAGAGATGGCAGGAGCTGTATCCACCTAAACTGAAACTCTCCCAGCAGCTGCCCTGTAACACCCTGCTTGTAACATGAGCCCTGCCTAAATCCCTTCAGCTTTGGACATGGCAATAGAGTGCAAAAATAATTTAACCCCAAAGCTGGGAAACTTCCCTTCCCACCATATCACCAGAAAAAATGAGGTCTAGTTTAGAGAGGCTTCTTATTTCAGATTTTTTTTATTTCAGCTGTGGTTGGACATTATATGGTTCATTTCAGCAGCACACATAGACAAACATGTCTCCTGAGCAGCAAGGATGCCTGGATCTCCTGGGGCAGGCATGGCCCTGGTCTCACCAGGGACAGCAGCACCATCTGCTCAGCAGGGCCAGGGCTCTCCCTAACTCACTCAGGCACAAACAGAACATCAGTGATGTGTGGGAAAAGTCTGGGATGAAATAGAAGGAAGGCAGCCCCACATGGCTGTAAATCACTCCCCACCCTGCTGACACATGCACTGGATGGGATTTAATGCAGGGATCACCTCCCTGCAGGACCTGATCCCACAGACAGGAGTGATTTGCTGTCAGCATCCCTTCTTTGGTGGAGGGCAGGATGGGGAGAAGCAATTTCAGGGTTGTAGATGAGGGAAGAGTGGTGAGGAAGCTGGAAACTGCCCCAGTGAGCTGGATTTGACCTCCATGTCTTTACAGTGGCACAGGAAGAGGTATTTTTCCTAGGCAATGTTTTAGGAGGCGATGGATTAATTGCAGCTTAACTGAAAACACAGAGCAGGTTTTGTGTCAGTGGGAACTGTGCTGCTCAGAGACACACAGAGGGGCAAAGGCACAAGCTCTGGGAAAACCAGGATCAGCCATGTTACTCTGGGTATCCCAAAATTACCCTGAATTCCTTGACCTGCAGTTCTCTGTGCTTTCTCACTGTCAGAGGGAATTGTGTTGAGTTATATTTCAGAAAGGTTTATGCAGACTAAGTAATTATTATTTGTGAAATACATAAAATGAAGAAAGAACAAAAGAAATGTCCTAAGGAAACCTAAGTGGGGCAAGTTTTGACTGATACTCCTTCCACATTTAGGCATGTAGGAATATGACTGATGCAGAATATTAAAATAACTGCTATATTAATGAAAACATATAGAGGACTGCAGCAACAGAGGATGACAGACCCTCACAGAGACCAGCCCACCTTCAAACAGGTGCATTGATGATGCAAATTTACATCAGTGACAGAACAGAATCATCTTTTTTACAGGATTCTGTAAGAGAGACAAGCTTTACATCGGGGAGAAATGAAAATGCACAAAATTGCTGACCATGTAAGGTACAAGCTGGCATCTCTGGAAGTAAATTTGCATGGATTTGTTGGCTTGCAGGCAGATACTGCCTCTGCTGCTGTTCATTCTTTTGCCATGCAGTGGGAGATGATGGAAAGAAGTTTCAGAGCCCAGGTAAAGAATTGTCACCTGGCTCCTCAGCAGGACAAGGGAGAAGTGCCACCTCCCAGAGATCTCCCAGTAGCTGAAGATGGCAGAGTCCCTGATGTGGAAGGGAGCATTTGTACCCTGGCTGTTCCCAGATGAGCAGCCCAGGGCAGGCTGGGAGTGCTCACAGCTCCTGAGCCTCCTGCCCACCCCTCAGTGACATTGCCATTCCTGTCAGCCTCTTCGCAGCTGCACAGGGAGAACTGGCAGGAATGTCAATTTTTCAGTGCAGCTGCAAGGAAAGGCTTTTGTTTTGTAAACACAATAATCAGGTGTGTCAGGTGTGAGATTTTCTTTGAAATTTCCCCTTAATAGAAAATTCTGAACATTGCTGCCCACTCCATCTAATTCAGACTAAACACATTTCTTAGGCAAAATTTCCAAAGAAATGGGAATGCTGCGTGTCCTGCAGTTCTGCTAGACAGTACCAGGCAAATTAAAAACAAGTAAAGCCAAACCAAAAAAAAAACCCAAAACAAATAAAAACCTCACAAACAAACAAATTAAAAATTAAAAGGGGTAATTTTCTTCTTTTGCAGAGAACTCTAAGGGAATCACATCACTCTCATTCTACTGCATGAAAAATATCATTACAAGGGATCCAAATGTCAGTGGAAGACAGAGGTTTGCAACAAATTCAGCACTCTTAACCCTCTTGAAAGGACTGTGAAATGTAGGGTGCCAGAGGCAGGGGATTGTACAGTGAATGTGCTTTGCAGAGATTTTGGAAGTGAGACATGTAGGAAGAAGCAAGGAGGAGGCAAGACAGAACATCCCTGTTCTCCAGCCATTACAGAAAAGAGAATGTCAAATTGATTGGACATGAAGTACAAGTGGCATCTCTGTTTTACATTTTCTTAGAGCCAGGTCCAGAAATATCACCCAGGTGGATTCACAGTTTGCTTACCCTTTCCACAGACTGCAGAGATTGCTTTCAAAGATGTCAGCCATCCTGGACATTTTCCTTTGTAATGCTCTGGGTTAGTAGCTATCAGAGTTGGAAAATTAACTGGAGCCATTCATTTTGCTGGTCTGCCTATGGCTGTTAATTTTCATCTTCTAGAAAGCAAATGTCTCATTACTTTATCAAACTGTTATGGCTCCAGACAGCTTCAATGCATATACAACATATATCCAATAAATGAGCCAGATAACATGCACAAAGAAGGAAGTATAATCTAGTAACTCAACTGACAAAACAGGTGTTGAAAAATTTCATGCCTCAGACTAACTGGTCTATGTTTATTAATTAATATGAAATATGATTAGCAATAACATAGAATGTAGAATATTTTTCTGTTTTGCTTCTTAATTAGTACAATAAAATGTTAACTATGAAAGAAATTTATATCCCAGCCTTATTACACTGGAATTTTCCACTGCTGTGTTGAACACTGAGAAAGAAAAAGCTATGTTGTAATTCTACAATGATCTATGTCCTGAATAATTCAAAAGGGAAGTTCACTGTATGCCTGCAACTCTGATTACAGTGAAAAACAGTGGCACTAGACTGCCCACTGATTAAAAGCATCTCCAGCACCTTATTTATAATTAGGCACCTGAAAAGAACAGTACAGAAAAATGTGTAAGTCTTCCTCAAATATCATAGAAAATGCTGAGGCTGTGGAGTGATAAATTACCTGACCTGTAATTCAATCTCAGCTTTCTAATGATCTCATCGATCAGTCACATCTCCCAGCTGTGATTCATGATATCATCTGAACCCACTCCTATTGAGTTATGGCTTTGTTTAAATCCCACATTACCCATTATCCTTACATTGAATATACTCTACCTTATTACAGTAGCACCCAACTGCCCTGACAGACTTGGGGGGGTATTGGTTTTCCCATCAGGAATTCTGGTTCTCAAAGGATTACAGATCAGCTTGGAGAATAAACTCTGGGCTGAGCATCTCTGCCTGACCTTAGGAAGGGGAGGATGAGATTTTGATTTGGGTGATAGCCTCGGCCTGGCAAAGAGCTTGGCAATTCCTCACCCAAGTCCTTTGAGCTGAAGTGCCCGAGGGTGTGGCTGTATCACCCGGTAGATTGGAGAGCAGAGGGATCTGAGCCTGCTCCTGGCACTGGGGAGAAACCTCTATGCAGGGCTGGGTGAGCCCTCTGAGGGAGAAGGGTCTGCCTGAGGCTGCAGCAGCAGCTTCACTGTGCCTCACTCTCTTTATTTATATAGGGAAGGTGGGGTGGATCAGGCTCTTTACTTCTTCTTTGGAAGAAAAGATGGAGTGGTAATACCAGTCCTTTTGCAGAGAGTGAGTTCCACAACACCTTAGAATTCCCAGTGGAATGGAGGCCCCTGCACACACTTCACCGCTGTGCTGGCATTGACAGGGGAAATGCAATCAGTTTAGGAGGAATAAATGGTTCTCAGTGCTTTGGGCTTCACTGCATGATGCCAAAATGGGTCTATGCACTTCAAGTTGGCCCAACCTGGGGCATAGCTGAGCAGGGCTCTGTGTGTCTGGGGATCTGGGCAGCTGCTCAGGGAAGGGGCTCCTGAGACTCGAGGCTCCCTCCTTGCCAGAAGGCAGCTCTGTCCCCCTCCAAAACACCCAGTTTCAGCGGTGGAGGAGCTCTTGGCTCCTCAGGTACCCACAGTGCTAAATGAGAGATGTGTTGTCATCACCCAGTACCAGGGAGCAGCAGGAGAGGGGCTGCTCCAGGAGGGACACAAGCCAGGAGACCCTGCCCAGGCAGACACTGTGCCTTCAGCAGCAGGGCACAGAGCCCAGCACCAGAGTGGCACTGTCCCTGACCAACAGCCCCAGAGTGGCACTGGCCCTAACCAACAGCCCCAGGCAAGACTCAGGTCCAGGCTCCATCAGAGTGCAGTCAGGGGTAGCAGGATGTGGGGCTGGTGACAAACTACTTTGTCCCTTTTTCATTTCTGCCTCTTGAATGCCACCAGTCTCACCTTCTAACCAATTAACACACAACAGCATGGCCAAGGACCTTCTCCTCCTTTCTCTCCTGCCCCAGGTCACCTATTCAGCTCTTGTCCTTGGTCAGGCTGTTGAGGGTAAGTGTGTGTATGAACGTGATGAGGACATGCCAAACTGTGGATTCAACCCACCAAGCCAAGGAGGTGTTTGCTGCAGTGGATCTCAGAAGGCTGAGGTCACATGGGCTGTATGGAAATGGCTTGTCACCCCTTCCAAAAGCAAGAGCTGAAAAGAACAGGGCTTGCTCTTGCTTAGCACACTGATGTCTTCTGATAATGCCTCTGCAACCCCATCTCTGTCTGAACTGTCTCTGCACTTCAACAGAAAAGCATGTTACCTTTTTTCCCAAAGCATAGTGATTAATTAAACTTGTCTAAGTCAGTTTAATTCCTCTTTAAGCCATTTCTCTAATTTTAGAACATATAATTCTGGTATTGTGACATTTTAAAGTTCAGTGACAGTCTGGGGGTAGTCTGCTCCGAAGCGTCAAGGTGAATTTTCAGTGAGCAATTCAATGACGCTTCAAAAAATTCTCACCAAGGTACTTTAAAAATTCCAGTCAAAAAAAAATTTTAAACCATGAAAATCTTAACCTCATCTGCAGAATGGCCTAGATGCTAACCTCTGTGCATGGGATCAGTAAAAAATGGTGTAAGAAAAAATCATTAGGACCTGTCCAGTGCTTTGCAAGAACAATGTATGGATGATAAACAAGTACAATGGATGTATATATATTTTTGCCCATAGCTGTAGCTATTAATTTCTTTTTCATTTGCATCGCTCATCTAATTAAGTAATCATTGTATATTAAAGAAAATTTATTACTACTAGTTAAAGGTGGCATCTTATCCTAATTTTTGAGTTTAACTAACCACCTGCTGAAAGCAGACAGGGCAATGAGTGAGTTTCCTGCTCACCTTTACTGCTCAGCTGATCCTTCCCAGAGAAAGACCAGTTTCCTCTCCTGAAAAGATCATCAGTAAAATTGTCAGAACTTTGATATGTATTAAGGTCAGACTGGATAGTTCTGTGTATTTTGTTTTCAGTCAGTTCACCACATCCATCCACTTTTAGTAAAGAAAAAATTCCAGCACATTGTGTACTCATTTTTATGTACTGAATCTAGTGAAAAAATGTGATAAGGTGGGAAGGAAAGAATAAAGTAAGATTCCCAGAGCCAGTTGATATCACTGCTAATTAAAAGAAACATCATTAGTTTCTCTCCTCTGTAAGCTAGGTGCATTTAATAATGTGAAAAGAAAAAAAAAAAAAAGCTGAAGTTGTCTTCATGAATCACACCTTAAGACATTACTTTTCTTTAAGGACACATTCCTAAAGGCATTAATGAATCTGCATCAACTTCTGCAAACTTTGGTTCAAACCTAAAAATTCCCAGTTTGGTTCCAGCATCCAGTGTGAATGGTGGTCATTAATGTTCCAGGTAAAGGCATTCAGCTCCAACACTTGGACATTTTTTTTAGGTGTCCACTTCTAGAAGATGTGATTCAGTGGCTACAGCAGGGGCTGGGCCATGGGATGCCCAGCAGGTCCCACCTGGACTGCAGGTGTTGGTCCAGGAGGGCACAGAGCAGCCTCTGATCCTCCAGCCCACGTGGTTACCTGGCACACAGGAGCTGGGAGAGCTGCATAAACCCTCTGGTCCCCAGGGGCTGTGGTGGGACCTGAAATGTCTGACTCATGTGGACATGTGCATTTGGGCATCTAAATTCATTAGTTACGAGCTGCAGCCCTTCCCAAGTTTCTGACTGAGCTCTGGAGAAATCAGCAGTGTGCACAGTTCTCTGCAGGCAGTCTTTGGGCCACATGGGATGTTCCTCATTTGCAGTCTCCAGTGATGGAAACAGAAACAGAGGATGGCCTGGTGTTACCTCCAGGGAAGCAAAAATGCTAAAGGGTGAAGGCTGACTCGGGTTGGAGTAGCTGAGCGAGTTCAGCAGTAGCTGAGAAACAGAAAGTTCTCTCAATACTTCTGATTACAAGTCCATTTGGAGGCAGGAAAACACTCAGGATGTACAAGACGTGATGTTAACAACAAGCAAGCTTTGTGATCTGACAAAGGGCAGGAATAGTCCTAGAGACCTTTTAAATTGCATTTCCTCCCTGACAAAGCCATCACAAAGAAAAGCTTCCTAGTGATCTATAAATACAGGAATACACTGAAATGTATGTTTTACCAAACAGGCCCAGTAGCACTGGAGTTGAACTGCCTCTGAGGACAAAACAAGATGCCACACTATTTTCTGGACCCGTGTAGTCACAGCAACCAATGCAAATGCACTATGACAGCCAGACAGCCTTAATCACCATCACAAAAAGCTGTCATTGCCACATATTTATCCCCTGCTGACAAGACAGATTCAGGTCCTCTGGTTACTGAATCCCTTGCATAGTCTGCTCCAGTAAGATAACAAAAATGCCAGTAGGAAATGTGAAAGGAACTGCCCCAGTTATCCATCCCCTGTCATGCTCTGAATATCTGTTGCTTCTCTGAGACTTGGGGCTTGCTGGGGAGGGGAGAAGGAACAGCCAGACAGCTTCCTGTTAGATCTGTGCTGAAACTCAGATTAACAGCCATACCAAGGGAAAAAAAATATGTGAAGCACCCAGTGTGTCTGTTTTGTCACTCATGAATATAAATTAAAGTGTTGAAGTGGTCTTTAAATAGATATTTGGACTAATATTTCTCATTATAATGGATTACATAACTGGCTGTTAGGAAGCCAAAGTGTAAAGATTATTAAAAGCCTGAAAGCATTCAGCTCCATTCCTTACATTTTTTGTCAGTTGTGTAAGTGCTTATCAAAGCTGGAATAGAAAGAAGGCAGCCCCACAGACACATCTTTGGTAACCATTAGATAGCATATGAACCAAAGATCCATGACTCCTTCTCCAGCAGCAGGAGCAGGTAGATTATGTCAGAAAGCTGCATTTTCTGATCACAGTACCTGTCCTTCAGGGATTCCTGGTGACACAAACCATGGAGTTGTGTTTCAGTCAGGATTATGTGAGCCTAACCTAGTCTATGCTATCAGACCTGTAAGTGAGGTGTATCTTACCTTTAATGCTCTACAAGTCAAAGCACCAGTGTTACTTCCTTGTTTAGGCTCCTCCTAACAGTGATGGAGAGGACTCTGTGGGAACAATTAATTCTTTCTGGCTTAGGATGTGTTATCCCACATCTGAATTCACTTCAGTGCATCTTGGAGCAGCAACTGCCACCCTTGCCAGCCAAAGCAGTAATCCTCCTTCTCTTCAAAGGGCAGCCTCTATGAATAAAGGTTTAGAAGATAAATGCAAATATCTGTCTACTTGTAAGATTAATGCCTAGGAATGAGCAGGATTGTTATGTAATTTAAGTGCCTGACCTGGCAGATTTGTATGGGAACTGGGTATTTAAGAATGATCATCCTGATGAAGCTTTAGAAACATGAAGATACTCTAGAGGAAAATTTGGACTTTTGAATATGCAGCAATGCATATTTGATGCCCAATTATGTGTAAAACACTTGCCCAGAATGCAATGAGCAGAAAAACCTGGCAGGTGCCTCATTCTCAGGTTCTCTTCGCCCAAACTGAGCTCAATGATGGGACAACCTTGAGTGTGTGGAGCATGGTTTGACCTACCTAGCTCCAGAGTGCAGCTGGAACATACACAAGTAAAATAAAAGAGAAACAATAGTTCTTGCAAGTGTAACTGCAATGGTGGGGTTTGCAGCTCTGTGGCATCCATAGTTGCCATGGTGATGGTACAGAGCACTGCAATAGCTACAGGTGTGGTTAAGGTTACCAATTTCATTCCATACCTTTGGATTCTCATACCTTTGCCCTACAAATTCTCCCACTAAATCAGGCATGTACAATTCATTGTGAAGATATTAATCTGAATCTGCAACTCTGTTCCATTTGCATGGTGCTTGAAAATAAAGCAAAGCTCGCCTAGAGAATGAAGGTTTTATGGTTGTTTACAATCAACGAGTTATTTTGATTTTTTTAAAGTTAAACAAGATTTGCTTAATCCCTTTTCCAGCTGGGTTAGAGGAGATGGAAAATACTGTTTTGCTTGGGAAAAAAAAAGGTCAGATGAACCTATAAACAACTTACATGCCTTTAAAAGGCACAATTATAATATTGTTTAAGTATAGGATTGCAAATTTAACTTGTGCATATATTTTCTAAATTGGGTGTCAGAGTCTGTAAATGTCACTTGCATATTCAGTTATCAGTCATGAATACTCCCCTCTCATTGAATTCACAGCTGCATACCTTTGCCCTAGTGTGCATAAGAAGCATTCCCAAAACCACAGAACACCTAATGAAAACAAAGAACCACAGGCAAAGCAATGCAGCAGTTACATGGAGCTCTGAGCACAAAAAGCTGCCTTTGTACACTTCTATTCCATTGTTTCTATTGTCACAGCAGCTGCCAGCTTGGTTATAAATGAAATAAAGAATGCGTCCATCAAAGGCTTTACCTGTAGCATCAAACAGGGGAATGAATCAAGGCTGTTTGAGCTGCCCTGCCCTGTTTGTGACACCAGTGGGGGACAATGCACACCCCTGCTCCTGCTGAGATCCCTGCTATCAGACAGCCTTTGAGCCACCTGCCATCACATTGCTCACACATTGGCAGAGCCAGACCTGTGCTGTCACTTGAGCAGAGGAAAGCCACTCTCTCCTGGTCCTGGGAAAACTGCCTCATTACAGTGAAAACATAAATCATCTCAAGCAGAGGAACCACCTGACAGTGGCCTGTTTTCTTTAGTGTTTTCAATGCAGTTTAAGGGAAAGTGAAAAGAAAACAGAAACCTGAGAGATGCAGGTGCAGTTAAAAGAGTCAAGGACAGCCTAAAAAATAAAGAGAACAAAGTGCTGAAAATACCAAATAGCCCTTCAGAGAGCTCAGCTCCTTCCACCCACCCTCAAGCAGACCCTCTGTGGATCCTGAGTCTGCCTTTTTCTCCATGAGGACATCTCTGTGCTCAGCACTCTCCCTGATGATCAGAACAACCAATCAGAACTAAATCAACAACATGCCAACAGATTATACTGATGAGGGAGTTTTTAAGAGCCCCATGCTCAGTATTTTTCTTTCTCAGACTCTGTCCTGAAGTTTGCTCAACTTTCAGTGCTGTTTTCCCAGCTTCGAAAATGTAGAGAGAACCAAATGTGAGGTAGAATGTAAGCAAGAGAATTTACTATTCCAAATTTGTGGTAATTTGATCTCAATATAATAACTAGGTCCATCTATGGATGAAAAAAAAAAGAAAAAAGAAAAAGAAAAAGTGTATTGTTGGTTTTACACTGGCACCAGTGGGAGCTGGAGTAGGGCTCAGTCTCACCTCCTGGCTGAGTTCTGAGTTGGAAGTGGACACCCGGAAAGAGCACACTCATTCCTCTCCCCTGGATTCACATTGCTATCTCCATACCCCAGTTTGACACCTGTTACTTGCACTAATTTTTCAGCAGGCCACCCCAATAATTTCTCCCTGGCTCTGCTCCAGCCTTCTTGTAGCAGAGAATAGAGGGCAATAGGTGACACTTCCATCCTGTCAGAAATATTTTTTTCTTAGGGGGATGCAGGTGCCAAGCATGGACCCAGCGCTGAATCAATCTGCCTGTAGAAAGCTGAGAGCCTAGATCATTGACTTTCAGATCTGAATATGGTAAGGTTATCACAGGAAAATTTGGTCCTGTTCCTGATGTGGATGCTATAATATACCAGTATCTGTAACATTTAAGGGTTATTTTAAATGTATATTTTAAGTTTTTTACCTGAAAATGAACGTTGTATCATGCTTGTTTTAATTCATTAATTTTCACAAATTGACATGTTCAGCAAAGACTTTAACTGAATTCTAAGAAAGAGAAGAACTTAACAGAGATATTCATTACATGGGGCTTGCATCAGCCACCACATTACTTTTCCATGGAGCATGAAAACAGAAAGCTCAAGACATTAGTGTACATTGTATGAGTGTGGTATCCTGGACTGACACAGATCCCTATGGACAGAGACCTGATTGCACAATCTGTGCACCTAATTGATTTCCTGGAAGCTCACAATCCTCTGTATCAGAAATTGAAATGGTTTTTGTATTTTTTGGCTTGTTTTTCAAAGGTCTTGGAGGAAATTCATTCTGGTTTATGACAGACCCTTATGTGTACAGGTTTTGTAAGAAGCAGGACATTCACATTAATACCATGTACAGTGCTTGGCAAAATGTAATTGTTGTTTGCTGCCAGTTTCCAGTCTCTTCTTTCCTAATGCGCTCAGCCCAAGCTGAGCCCAGGCTCAGCTCTGGATAGAGCTGACTTAGCTTTAAATACATCTCTACACTTCTCTGTTTGGCTGCAAACCAAGCTCAGCTTACATAAGGAGAGATGTTACTGTTGTTGTACCCTGCTCTCTGCAGAAAGATGACTCAGTGAGTCCCCTTGTTTTGTGCTTCCCTTGTACAAATTTTGCATAAAGCAAGTTTATCCTCATTACTTCTGCAAAACAACATCACACTGACTTTTAGTTTCTCTTTAGCTGATTGACCATGACTGCTCTTGCCCCAAATGAAAATTGGGAGTGCAGGCTACATTCAATGGCTTCAGGCACCTCGTTTCTCTCCCTGGAGCTCCAACCCACTGAAGCAATCAAATGGATATCTGGATTTGATTTAGGGCTCACTCCAGGCACACACAGAGTCAGGAGGTCCCTGTGGAGGCTGCAGCAGAGTAACTGTAAGGGGAGCTGAAATAGAGATTATTTCCCACCCTGGAAGCCAAGGCCCCTGCCTTGGAACTAGCCCATGGCATGCAAAATCACAAATGAACCTCTGTAAATCTCATCCATCACAGTGACCCTTTCCTCCCCAAGGGCCCAGAGAGCTGGAGCTGAGGGATTTCTGCATAGGAAGGCTGTGGCTGTAGAGCATTAGGAAAGCACTAGAGAGGTTAAATGGCTGCATGCACAAATGAGTTGATTAGAAGCTGGACATTGCCTTTGTGATCCCTCAAATCCCATGTGGTTATGATTCCTTTATTGCCAAAAAGAAAGGTCAGACTGATTTTTGGTGTAATGCTTGTGGTCAAGAACACACAACCCAAGAATGATTTTGGCCCTGGTTCTTTGCTAGTGGCAAATGCTTTACAGCATTTGCCACAGCAAAGGCAGTGCTGTTATTTGTGTTTCCAAGAATCAAAGAATGGGTTTACATGTGTGCAATTCAAATGTACACTATTTCAAGTACACAAAATTATTCACATGGGACTAGGCTCTGGGCACTTTAACATCCAGGACAGGAACCAGTTCTGTGGAACTGCCAGCAGATCTGACAGTAAAAGGCATATCTATAATGTAATGAATTTGATTATCTCTGTACTTTTCCCAAGGAACTATTATAGCTTTCAATCCAAACTATTGCTAGTGTCTGTACAGATATATATTGCTTTCTGTTTCCACCATTTAAAAATATTTCTGCTTCCCTCTGCCTTATCCCATTCTCTCTTTCATGGTTTTTTGTCTTTTCAGTAGAAGGGTGCATATAATTGATCCAGCATTCAGCACAACTGAGAGCATGAACACCTTTAGAAAGAGACTGAAAGTACAGAAACATATTCCCTTCAGTGCTCCTACTTCTGATTTGTTCAATATTGCAGACATAATAAACTTTAATGCTACACATTTCTAAGCAGAAAAGCTATGGAAACTGCAGAGCAAAACAACTGCTATAGAAGGAACGTAAAAACAGGGAGAATTAACAATTCTTTTCAGTTTAAATACAATAAAAACATGTATTCATGAATCTGCTGTATTACTCAGGCTGGAATGCATTTGCTTTGTGAACATCCCAAGCTTTGGTGTTTCTAATTTTTCTCAACCTGGTGTTGGTTGCATACCTATGAAAAGGAAGGGCCTTAATTGTCTCTTGGAAGAACTGTTAACTTTTGCTCATTTTTAGTTTTTCTTAGATAAGGTAAGTCACCTACTGATTATATGTTTTTGGGCAGTAATAAAAAAAAGTGGACCTGAATGAATCATGGAGTTAAAACTTGTCCATGAATCATAATATTTCAACTAGGAGTGAGTCATGACAGGATTAAACAGCTGTACTGAGCACCACCAGGTTCTTTGCGAGAAGGGCTCTCAAGCCAAGCAGGTCATCATCCTGTCCCCCCTGGGCAGCAGGGCCATGGCTGGTCCTGCCAGTGCTGCCCAGGAGACACAGCACAGTGGGACATTTACAAACCTGGCAATGGCAAGCTGCTGGAAGATGCCATGGACACTGTGCAGAATATACAGTGGAAGTGGTTCCTTGTATGGCATCTAAGGATTCCTGAGATCTGCAATTGTCTGAATCCCATATCCCAGCTGAGTTACTTGCAGCAGCCACAAGTCCTGTGAACATTGCTGGAATTCTGGACATCACTACTAGCTCCTGACAAGAGATGCCCTGTATGATGGATTGTTTTGTCTGAGACCTTTGCATGATCCAGGCAGTAAAAAGCAGACTGAAAGCTTTCTGATAAGAGAGGATTAACTTTTCCCCCACCCCTGTTCATCACCATAAGCAAGGCACATTGTGGATGGTTCCCATCCAGCTGCAGTTACTTGCCCTGCCTGCCATGGGCAGCACACAATGTAGACCAAGGAAAGGCACACCAGCTTTTCATGCCATTTGTGCCTTTGCTTCCAAACTGGAAAGACCCCAACAATGAACCACAGGGCCCAGCAAGTCCTGTGGCTTTGCCATGGTACAGCTGTAGATCCCATCAGCTCTCTGAAGCTGTAATCTTGAAGCAGACCTGCCCTTCCCGTGTTCCTTCTGTCTGACCTGGGGACCAGCCATGTTCAGACCTGACTCTATGAACACAGCCCTTTTTTGCCATGGAAGAGACTTCCCTCCCCTTGCTATGTCTTCCTTGACTTGCTCATATCCTAATATGGATAGAGGAGCTTTCCATGTCAGTGATTGGAATGGGATAAATAAGGACTCAGTGCAAAAGAAAACAGCTCACTAGATGTGTCTGTTGCATATTTTGATGACTGTCATTCGTTGCATTATGGCAACAAAGTGGTTGGAAGTTTATCTGTCTATTTACAAGCTTGGTAACTTTTTTTTTTTTTAGTTATAGTATATTTAACATTGCTATCTCAAAATCTTCATTTATGGGATCTCCATTCTATAGTATGACATTATCATACTGTTTGAGTAGTCTCTATTTTTTGACTGCATCAGCTGATTGCCTGTGTGGCCATGCCAATCAAAAGAACAGCCTCCCCACAAGGGTTACATAGCTTTCATACTTCTGCATAGACCCATCAAGGAGGAACATTCAGACAAACCATATAATATACTGACCACTCTCATTTTTTTCCAATCCCATACACGTGTGTCCAGAAACATTAAGATTTCGGGTCTAAGCCTTCCTGTAAACCATTGCTAAAATTTGTGTGCCTTCTCTCTGCCTTCCTGGGCCTTTACCTCTTGCATGGTAAGAAGCAGGCTCTTTCAATAAGATCTCCTTTCTGAGTCTGCCTGAGATGGATCCACAATTATTTTTCCCCTTTTGTCACTGCAGCTCATCCTTGCCTCTTGCAGGCTTTTGAGAATCATCCCTGTCATTTCCCACTGACCCCAGACCAGAATCAGATGCAATTGAAGGGCTATTTTGCCAAGGAGCTTCTGTTTTAAGGCTGTGAAAAGAGCAACATCTCTAAGCTGTCTTTTGCAGCTTGCATCTCCCCTACCTGCTGGCCCTTGCACCCGGCGAGCAGCTCGATCCAAATCTTGTTTTAACCAAATTACCAGCTGCTCTCTGACATGGCTCTGCTCTCTGCTATTGATTTGTATGTCAGTGGCAATCACATTTCTTCAAATTCTGTTAGAACCAGGACATGAAATAAATGATCACAGGAAGTCAGTGATATGTCCTGTATTGGAGGTGGTTATGAGTAAAAGTTTAAGTTTCCTTTAAGGTTCTTCTGCCTCTCCAAACCACTTTGCCTTGCATGCAGCTACAGTAGTTCTGAATTCCTGTTTTGACCTTTCAATACTGGGACTGTTATTTGCATAAGCCCCACTGTCTTGATTCTACCTTTATAAAGCAGTGTTTAGAAGAACTACCCAGGATGAGGGTTGATCAAAATTTGCCACTCCCACCTTCATGCACAGGATAATCACTGAACAAATGGTCTAAAAGCAACTTGAAGAATCATAGAACCACAGAGTCATAGAAGTCAAGAAGAAATCAAGAAGCCATGCAGACCCCTGCCATGCAGCTGGCAGTTTCATGAGCCTGACATCATTTGTGACAGATGGATGAGATTTGTTATCTCATCCTAAAACCTTTCGGTGAGTTTAACCATCCTACGCAATATTTCTCCTAAAGGCTAATCTAAATGTCCCTTACTATAATTTAAGGCAATCCTTCTTTTCTGTTCCCAGGCAATATATTCCATTTCTCACTGAATCTGTAACACCCAGATATGTGTTTCACAGACACTTCCAGAATTCCCTCTCTCTGACACCAGTCTTCTCTGAAACAGGATGAGTGTACAGAGTGTATCTGTTCTTTCCTGCTCTCCCCAGCCTCTCTTGAGGACATCTTATCTTGCTGTGTGCTACTCCTGGTACATCTGAGCAGTTAATTTGTGCAGTAAATTGTACATCTTTGCTCTCTTGGTTATTTCTCCCTGACCTACTTACTGTGAGGATAAATCGTATCAACAGACTCACACGAGGTGTGGGAGCTGTGTATGTAGCTGAGTCCTGGGAGACTCGTGGGGCTCTTTCCCAGGATGGAGCAATGAACCAAGGATGAGATGCTGCTATTCTATGCTGCAACAACAGAGATGATGGTGTAGATGTCTTCATATGTAAATGACAAGAAATGTTGAGTAATGTCTTGTGGTCCCTTGCACAGTTCTGTGATCATCTACAAGTGATGCTAAAATCCATCTTTTTGCATCTTTAATGGTGCAGACCAGCCTCAAAACTGGTTTCAATGTTCTTCATGGCTTCATTCAGCAGAGAGGAGTAGGCAATGAAATCCTGCGTTTATGGTACCATCATTCAGAAAGAGTGGTGTCACCAACTTGAGGGCTTTCTCCTGTTATAATCTAGATATGCGTAAAGTAGGTCCCAGGTTCTGCATAGGTGGGAATAAATGAAACAGGCCAATGCTCTCATTCATTGACCCCAAGGCCAAACAGCATTGCACCAGTGGCATCCATGTGGATAAACTCTCCATCACCATCAGAAGAAAAAAGATGGTGGCATCAGGTGAGGTGGCATCAGGTGAGGTGGCATTTGACTGGGGTCTGTGGTGGGTTGTGCCAGAACCACCCCCAGGCAGTGGCATCACTTCAGACAGCTCCTGGCATCACCTCAGCCAGTCCCAGTCTCTGCATAGCACATTTGCTGAGATGTAGCTGGCAAGACCTTCAGGTCTACCTCAGGCTATCAAGGAATGCTGCATCCTATTTACTGATGTGCTGCACCTTTCGATCAGCGAAATGTGTTACAGCACTCGAGTTCAAATATCCACCTTCTGAAGAAAGGGAAAGAAGGCACAAAATAAAACATCTGTAAAAGTATGGCTGAACCAGAAGGTCAAAGTTGTTTCTTATAGGGCAAAAGACTGGCTCTCTACACCAACTAAATCAATTTACCAAGCTCCCTCACTCTCCTCATCCCCTGCATGAGTTTGTAGATAGTTAAATTTAGCTGCAAAAAATTCTCTTCCAGGCTAGTCTTCATGATTAAATGAAATCATTCTTTGATTAGGAGTACAGAAAAAAATCAGGATGAGTATCGCGAGAGTAAAAATGGAAACACCAGTTAGATGGTGAAATGAGTCATCTGGCAGAAGTATGTAAACAAAAAACAACAGGCATCCCAGAATAGCTCCTCATGAGAGAAAACATCGTAGCGACTGAAATCTAGACATGCAACTATTGGAATAAACTACAGGAGATTTGACACATTTTGGCATATATTTGTACCAGTTTTTGTAAGCTTTAGAAGCATTTTGGAAAAAAAAAATCCAAATTTGGTGCAAAATGATAATATCCAAAGATTACAAAACAAAGGAAAGTTTCACGATTCACTTACAACAAAGATGTTACAGGTCAGACCACAGCCAATATTTGGCTTGATTTAGCCAGTTATTTCCTCTTCAGATAAAAACCACCGTATGAAATGATAACAGATGTGAATTTTACAGTGGCTAAAAACCTTTTAGCTATTCACCTTCATGGAATGAGCTTCTTCACAGAGTGTTTGACAGGTATAGGTAATTGATGGATTGTTCAGGAAATTCCACCCAGGCAGATGCCATATGCCAGAAGAAGAACAAATTTCTACCCTTGCTGCTTGGCTTATCTCTCCTGTCACGTGCCAAATGTTGGCAATGCTCAGTAAGAATTGTTTATCTTCATAAAATTATGTAACTTTCTATAAATTCAGCATTAGCAACACAAAAACAAGTGCCCAAGCTAGCACAAGGCTAATGCATCCCACCATATGCTCCCTTTTGCAGGCAAACTGCACAACTCTGGTTGCCTGTGCAACACTCAGCACAATATCCACACTGTCTCGTCACAAAGCCTTTATTCCACATTTTTGAAAACACTCAGCTTTCAGGTTATTAGATAGCCCTACTTTTGCCACTGCTCTGGATCATTCCTGATCCATTGAATTATTGAATTACTACAAATTGAAAATGAATAGAATTAATATCAGGTGTGCCTGTTTCCAATTTAAAATTCAAATTAAAAAAAAAAAAAACACCTAACCTGCCTCCCGGTAGTGTGTTCCTAAATTTTCCAGCTAATACTCTGTAATAATTTTCCCCCATTTAAGACAAGCAATTTCCATACCCATCTGGAGACTCCTAGCTCAAACTTTTTAACAGAGATTTTTGTTTATGCAGCTTTAAAAATTCACATTCCACAGTGGACTGTGCTTCTTCTTTGCTTTTCAGTCCATAGTGTTTTATTCTCTACAAGAAAGAAAAACTTTCTTCCAACTGACACATATCAAATCTTAGAAAAATGCCTACAATCTGCTAGGAGAGAGAAATCATCAACCAAATGAGTTCTGAGCATTGTCATTTTTATCAGAGAAGAAGTTTATACGTTTTATTTCCCCTCTGTAGGCTAGTACACATAAAGATGGATTAGTTCAATAAAAACTTCAGTGGATAAAACCTGTTTAGCTCAAATGCAAGATCTTGTGATTTTAAAAGCCCCAAATAAAATTTTGCTGATAGCTTAAGTGAGAAAAGTTACCAAAAAATAACACAAATTCAGAAAAAATACCTCAAATGTGTCTTCTACTAATTCCCAAGTTTTTCCTAGAAATGTCATTTATGAACTTCAGGGTTTTTTTAATATGTCTGAAGTCACAATATGAGCAGCTTCCCCCTCCCTGGCTGGCAGCAATGCTCATCTGAGCCCGTCTCTTGGTCATCTTCACTTCACAGAACATCTCTACGACTTAGCTTGTACAGATAAAATTAAATCCTTCAGAGCATGTGGCACCAAGGGCCTGAATGGATCTAGAACAAAATAATCTGTTAATGCAGATTCATCTCTGGCTTGGGGCGGACATCCACAGATTAAGTTCTGATTGCTGTGCCTGCAGGTTAGGCTTTTATCACAGGTATTGTATTATTGGCTCCTACTGAAAGTTTGTATTGTATTACTGGTTCATACAGAAAGTTATCAACCTGTCTCTGTGTGCCTGCAAAAATCAGGGTCTGTTTTAGAAAACCTGGTGCCCTGCAAAGCCTGTGTGTGACACAACTTCAGGCAGCACCCTGCCAGCACCACACAGAGATCACCAGTGCTCACCAAGCCCTGGGGTGTGCAAAGGAGGAAAGGGACAAGAAATATTAATATAGAATTAGCCTTCAACAAAGGGCAAAATTCTGCTTTTGTGAAGGTTTTATCAGTTTTAAAATTCAGCTTCTTTCCTAGGAGAACTTTGACCACCCCCTTCTGAAATGTTCTGTCACTGAGGTCTGCGGGGAGCAATAGGGGTGTGAAAAGTCAAGGTATTCATCATTCAGCTATCTAAATGCTGCTTTCAAAATGGACTCATCATAGTTTTCCACTTCTGATATCACTGAACATATATACTTTGACATTTGCACAGGCTAAAGTTTATGAAGATAACGCAGAATAATCTCGATTCACAGGAAAACACTAAAAAAGGTCCCTTGGATCTTTTATTTCTATCAAATAGCAAGAATCCCAGAAAGACTTGCTAGTATTTACATATAGGATCAACACTGGAATAAAGCCTGCATATAACAAAGCCAAGGAATTTGGTCCCCCTTTGGTGAAACCACAATGAGTAAATTGGTGCTGGAGTTAGTTCTTGCTTCTTTGTGCTTCTTAACAGCTTCAGTGAAGAAAGACACATTCCCATGGAAGGCTTAGAGGAAGACTTAAGGTTCTAAGCAATGCTAAATATGACATGTGGCCATGATGCTGGGATATACAAGGCACAGGGTATGCCTGGAAATGACATTGTCCCATTTTTTTATGCTTTGAAGAATTTCTCTCTGTCAAAGACTTCCTTTTATCCCACCCAAGAGTCTATAATTACTGTCTCTTGGAAACTTCAGTACCAAAGCCCTCTGAAAGCTGCAATTCCAGGGTATCCATTGGAAAGTGCTGTCTCCCATCTGGTGCTTCTCACTGTCCTCACCTCTGCCTCAGCACCTTTGTATCTTGGACTCTTCTGATTCAGCTGCTTTCAGGTGCTGCTCCAGGAGCAATAATGAGATGGTGCCAATATCTGTTTCCTTAGTGCAGGACTAAGCCTTTGAAGAAATAGTGCATTGTGTGATAGGAACTGTTTTGATGTATTTTGACACAGAGCAAGGGAATTTCTCCACTACTTTCATGTGCTTTATGACAGTTTCTGAGACATCAGAGTATCCTGGGAGTTGGGAACCTGCATATTGTCTGTGAGCCTTGAAAAAAGTGCAATTAATAGGTAAAAGGAAATGAAAATATTTTTTTAAACCCCAAAACATAGTATATATAATACAGGAACTTGATCTACAACATTTAGATACTGTAACTTCTCCTTAAAAAATCAGGGAATTTGTAATACGTCTCAGTTATCTGAAGACTCTTCTAGAAAGAAAGATATTCATTACTGCTCTTAAGAAAAGCTGAAATGCTGGTCTGTTGGATTTGATTTAATATCAAACAATTTAGTATCAGTTCTGAATTTCAAATCTATGATAATATTATTAAGGGCAAGATTTCTCCTTATCCAGGTGAGACTCTCCCCAAGGATGTTGTTTCAGCCACTCTCCTTGATTATTCTTGTAATCAAAAAATATCTCTTAGTGCATATCCTAAAGTTTTCCCTTCATGGTTTCAGGCCACTACTTATCACATCATCCATTGAGAATTATCTTCTTTATATTTATTGTTACTCTGAAGCCATATATAAACTACCCTTCCTGAATCTGCATTGTAATGGACAATATAAATTCAGCTTCCTCCATGTCCCCACTTATAATTTTTTTTCTCTAATACTTTTATCTTTTTTGTCACCCTTTGTATTTCTTTGCCTCTGTGTTGCCGTCCTAACAGGTACCATTCTTTTGCTGACAAAACCTATTTTTTACCAATGACAGAAGAAAATGAAGAAGAAAGGGCATTTTTTTAAACTCTCACTTTATCCTTTACAAAGTCATAAAGATTAAAGGTAAAATTCTCTAGTTCCATTTTCAACCTGTGGTTGTTCCTATCTTTTGACCACCAGGAAAGATCATAAATTGCCCAAGCATTATGGAGCTTATAACAGCAGCTGCTCTTTAGAGCAACACTGTTTCATACTCATTATGTTTTCCTTTCCAGAACATTTCTTCAGAGACAATGGTACAAAATTTAACCACAATAAAAACCACTGTGGGAAAAATCAAACAACCCAGGGACACTTTTTTCAGCATATCCCTCGGAGATATGTCCTGCAAAAGTCTGTAGTAATTTAATGTTCCCATTGTCAGAGATGAAAGTATGTCTGCATATAAAAAATGTTCTTTGCAGAAGTGTGGCTTTGCAGCCACTCCTCCACACAAGCAAATATGTACATTTTTGGGATGAGATGCAGATGGCAAGCTTCTTCTAACATTTCCCATGAAAGTTTACTTCCTAAAGACCATTGGCTAAATTAATATTTTTGTATGCATTTTCATGAAAGAATGAACATCTTTGAGTCTTTTCTTCTTGCACTTTGCATTTTTATGTGAATTATTCACTAGCTTTGCCAGTATTTTTTGTGTCCTGGTACACTTAAGTCTCCTCAGGAAAATATTGATATCTGTCATCCTTGTTTTTACCAAATTGCAGTTGTTCCTTGGCAATATGACAAAAATCAGAGGTACCTGATTTCCATTATGTTTTCTTCTGCAGTCCAGATTATTACACTGTTGTTAAGCATAAATATTTTTATGTTTTCTGTCCACTGAAAATTCTTTTGGAGAACCTGGGGAATTTTCTGCTGCTTCTGAGACCCTGTTGTCTGCTGGGGACAGGAATCTGCTTTTATTCCAGGATTTGGGGTCTTTCTTCTCTTTTGTTGTCAAAGGATGTAAAACAGGAGAAGAAATAAGCAACACCAGATAATTTGTCTACAAATCTTGTTTTATTCTTAGCTTCTGATTTCTCAAATCCTTAAGAATAATCCTGTTCTTACCATTTATTCATATCCATGCTAAGTTCAAAAAGAAAGTTGGGTTTGGGAAAAAAATGGTGTTTCTTCACAATCCATAATTCTTTCTCTCCCCTGAGTACTCACCAGGCCCCACAATTATATAACTGTGTACTTTATTTACTTTATTTACTTTATTTACTGTGTTCTCTGCAGCAGCTATCAATTCATCTCCAGAATTCACAAATGGGAGGCACCTAATAATGTCACATTGATAAATAAATACTAGTCAATCACAAGGTGAGTTGGAAACACATATTCCTTTACTAAGAAGGGGTTGTCTGGTACATAGAATACTAATTTATTATTGTATTATATAATTATATATTATATGATAGTATAATATTGGATTGTGTACAAAACTAAAATTGAGGAAGGGTTTCAGGCTTGGAGAAAACTGACTTTGGTTTTGTTGTATTTTGTACTATTTTGTCTCATTATCACAAGCACAAACCTCACAGCAGTGAATCATGGAATCACAGAATACTCTGAGTTGGGAAGGACCTTAAAGATCACTTAGTTCCAGCTCCCTTGCCATGGGCAGGGACTCCTTCCACTAAACCAAGTAGCTCAGATCCCTGTCCAACTTAACCCTGAACATTTCAAGGGATGTGGCAGCTACAGCTTCTCTGCTCAACCTGTTCCAGGGAATCTTTGCACAATGTCTGTGTGATACAGTGAAATAGTATGGAAAAGTGTGCAGCAGTGGGGAGAAAAATGAGGTTAAAACACCTGTGGGCAGACCCTGGTTCAGCATTGCCACAAGCAGCCCTTTGACAATTTATAGTAGGGTGTTCAGGTCTCCAGACACTGTGCAGTTGTCTAGAACTGTGCTTTGTTACATTGCTAATACTGATCCAGAATGCAGTTGACTGATGGTCTCCTCATTTCCTGTCATTAATATAACTTTAATCATCCTTGATCCTGATTTGAAATAAACCTTTAAATTGAGTAGGGTTCCCCCGCAGCAGTCACCATCTCTCATCATATATTTCCAGAAAGGAATATTAATTACTATGAACTAAGTTAATGAAATACTTTGATCTTTGGCATGCTGTGGTTAACTCCAGCAGAAGGTAGAGGCAATTTTAACAAGAGGGAAATGGAACTTCTTTACTATGTGGGTGTGGGAAATAGATTTTATTTACACTGGAACAGGTTGTCCAGAGAGGATGTGAAGCCTCCCTCACTGGAGATATTCCAGAATCATCTGGACACAATCCTATTCCATGTGCTCCAGGGTGATCCTGCCTGAGCAGGGAGGTTGGACCAGATGACCCCACTGTGGTCCTTCCAGCCTTACCCATTCTGATTCTGAAAATACAACCAAGGAGAGGAAATGTGCTTTGTTGTGTGTTGTACAACACAGGCTCAGTGAGGCCCTGGTGGTTTTGAGGGTGTCCAGGTGAACTGAAACAAAACCACTGAAATTGTATCATTTACTGACTACCCACAGTAGACATCAATAGAGATGGTTACACAGAGCAAAAAGGAGGTACCTTAATCTTTTCTCTCCCTTTCTTTGATGTGCACTAGTTAAGAATAAGAAAATTTATACATATTCATATGCTTATAGGTAACAGAAATATTCTCCTTAATCTTGGCAGTAACTGCTGTCCTGGGGATCTGGGGATCTTGGTTGATATAAAATGTTTCATTAATTCCAGATAAGTACGGAGACATTGAACTTCCCAGAAACTTTTTTTTTAAAGTTTTAAGGCATTTTGTGATATATTTCACAGCAGGCGAGAATAAAACAAAACAACCAAGAACTGCATTTTTTGTTCAAATTATGGCTGTGGGAAAATAACACGTTGGCTTACTTTAATTTTGTTCTCAGCCCTCACCAAAGGGTTTTTTAAGATAACACTCGATTGTCAGTAAGATGCCGTAGAAATCAGCATGGTCTGTGTGGCCTCAAGAAAGTAAATGGCTTCATGCTTTGTTCTGAGAAATGCTGTCATTTGGATTTGAACCAAATGGCTCCACAGGGAAAACACTCCTGCCTTCTGCCAGCAGGCTGCAAACAAACACCATGGCTGAAATTCATCTGAGTGTGGAGAAACGTAATCCCTGTGCCTCTGTTCTCCTGAAAGCCTTATAACAATGCTGAATAACCATTGCACTCTGCCCTCTCATTTAGCTCTGAATGCCCTTCTCAGTTCTTGGAATTATTAATTACAAGGGTAGATTTAATTGTGGCCCAAAGTGCATTCCAGATCCTTACTGCTGGTTTTTGACTTGAAGGACATCAAGTCTTTATGACCCCTCAGCAGATTGTGACTTCTGCTGCTCATACACACTCAGCAACAACAACCAGGCCCCCAGGTGGGAATTCAAACCCTGTCAGAGGTGTTCCCACAACCTCCAAGAGCTGGAGCATCACTCAGTGCTTGCACTGCACCACGGTGAAGGGTGCAGTGGGAGGATGATCCCACTGATCCCTCACATCTCCACCACCACTGGGCCTGGAGCAGAGGAGACTGTTCCACTGACCAGGGAGGGCTGTAAGAGCTCAGGCATGGCCATGAACCAGCACAACACTCAGCTTTGCAGAAACTCTTCTCTTTTTCCAGAGGTTTAATTCTGATCTGAGTTTCAACAGTCCCACATCAACAGAAGCCCAGATTTACACCAGTGATCAAGATTTAAAAGTCCACCTTCTACCATATGCTCTGTTAAGTGAGAAAACAGGCTGACTGGCACTTTTATTACTACATTCTCCATGTCTTGATGAACAAATCCAACACAGGTGTCATTCATGTGACAATATGATGGCAAAACACAGTGGAATTTCTCCATAACCACTCAGTGAAAGAGAAAATGGGGATGGAAAGCAAAAACTTCAATTTTGCAGAATGCCATTTTCAGTTCTCTCTGGAATGCCATTACTATATAACAAATGTGAGCTGGCAAGCATCTGCTTCTTAGAAGAAAATTGAAGTATTTTGTTGAGGCTGTAGATAGTTTAATATCTGTGAGAAATCAGCTGCAGGAGGCAGGGAAGAAGGAAAAAAATGCTATAGAGCTTGTGCAGAGAAGCAGGATTGTCTCTGCCTGCTTAGAATTCAGAGCAGAACTTCTGCATTCTTACTAAAGCCAGGAGCTTTGAGACATTGCACCTCAGCAGTCAGGTGTTGTCTCACATCATGGAAATTTAACCATCTGAAAATTAAGCTAAATTTGGTCACCATTGTGAAGATTCCCCCCCCCCCCCTACTTTTTTTTCTATTCTTTTCAGGAGAACAAAATACAACCAATTAACCTCCTGCTAAAGAGACCACACGAACATCTATGGATCAAAGAACATGAGGCAATGTTAAAAAGCTAAATGGAGGCAACTGTGGCAACAAGTCACATGAATAAACAAGTCACATGAATAGAGAAGCATTTGGTGGCCTGGAATGGAAAAAGGCAGCTAGTGCTAGCACAGGAGAACTACTCTGCTTTGCCATGTTCTTAGGTTATATAATAAGAAAGCATAAATAGAAAGACAAGCAAAGGTAGCCACAGAGCCAGAATAAATATAAGATCAATGAACCATTCCACACTTAAAAACTCTCACCCAAATGGCTTTGGAACATTAAAAGCCAGCAGTCTATGCCTTGAGTTAATCTGCAATAAAAATATCTACAAAGAGCTGTATCTGATCTGGGAACAAAGCTGTCCTTTACCTTGTATTTGTGTCCTTCACCCACGTCACAGACCTTTGTACTGCAGAACTGGAAAGCTGCCAGAAGCTCTCCCAGAGCCTTCTCTTCTCTAGGCTGAGCAGCCCCCAGCTCTGTCATCCTGTCTTCACAGGAGAGGTGCTCTCTCCCTCTGAGCATCCTTGTGGCCTCCTCTGGACTCGCTCCAACAGGTTCATGTGATTTTTATGGGAAGATGGGGCCACTTCTTCAGCCTGTTGAGATCTCTGTGGATGGCACCCCTTCCCTCCAGCATGTCCAACAGATCACACAACCTTGTGTAGTTTGGTAAACTTGCAGAGGGTGCACTCAAACACCCAATCCCACTGTCCATATTGCCAACAAAGATGTTAAACAGCACAGGACCCATAAATGTAAAATGCATCTACAGTTCCTTGTGGCTACGACTGAATTCCACCCTTCCTTTCACTGCAGATTGTGCTCTTTGATTGTTATTTTCTCTGTAGTTCACAAGTAAAAGTACCTAACACTTCCTTCTTTTTTTTTTTTTCAACCTATCAGACTGACAATGGAAACAAAAATGTGAATGTTCACAGACTTACTGAGCTGATGCTCATCTGCATTCTCAGTCTAGAATCAAATTATGACTGAAATAAGAAATTCATAAATAGGGGAGCCTTTGAGACTGAATTTTCTGGTTTGTGTAATACCTAGAGAACTGCCTGCCTGTGCCTCTGGAAAATATCCTTCTTTTGTGGAAGAAAAGCCCTTTTAACAGAGGAAGCATGCAAAAAAAAATTAGTCTGGGAGGCTACTGGTGTTAGTCTGTTCCTGTACAATTACTTGATAAAATCCAACAGGAATGAGTTGTTTGTACACAAACTTTTGCTGATGGCCAGAAGCTAATGCCTGTTTAACCTCTTGGGTGCCAGTTTCCTTTGCATACTCATTTTTCCTGGTGTAGCAGTTTCTTATCAAAGGAGCAAGGAAGCAATTGGGAATTTCCTGATGATGCAAAAAAGTGGGCATGTGGTTCTACCTTGCACCTTGAGTTATTTCACAGAAAAAAGGAGCTTGCTGCTTCTCTTTGGCAAGAACTGTGGGCTTTGAAGGGGTCAGGTGCCTGATTCCCAGTGTAATTTCAAAGGAAGCTTTAAAAGTCAGTCCAAGCCCATGAGAATAAATGAAGATTACTCACATTTTGTGGTGCCAGGTAGCTACTGAAGGCATGTACTGTGCTTGGGCTGTTCTTGCCCATGTAAGGAGCAGGGGCAATAAATTGATTTTCCTCAAGTCTGGTTTGCCTGAAATGTTAATTGGCAAATTTTCTCCCTCTCGTCATCTTGATCCACTAATTTTTTTATCCCAATTTCTCTCATCAATTTGAACTGAGGAAAAAGCAGCTGAGGAGGTGTTTGGCTGTTACCAGGGCTAATGCACCACAATCTCAGGAAAGTGAGGGAAGGAATGGTCCTTTGTCCTTACACACAGCTGGGATGTGGTCAGGAAACTGATTGGGACTGAAGACACCAAAATACATCTCCACACATTTAAAATCCATCAACAGGAGAGATAGAGTTCAAACTGTCCATGCAGAATAATGAACAGCCTTTTTCACATTCACTTTGAGAAGTTTCCTCAAGAATATCCTTCATACAGGTGTAAGTCTGTCAAGAGCAAAGTCCTCCCAATTCCCTCTATTCTCAGGGCTAGCAGAGTATTTCATTTTTTACAGCAAGATTTTCATTCAGAAGATACCAATTAAATTTTTAAAAAGCTGTGTCAAGAACCTCATGGAGTCCCTCCTCTCTGCAGCTTTCTCTGGGATGTCAGAGCATTGGGGAATCTTGCTCCAAGTTTTCAATGCCCAAGCCACCAGATGCACATGTTCTGTGCCATGTTTTGGGATTAAATAGGAAATTGTCTGAAGAGAAGGAGACATGGAAACATTTCTAAGGTAAGAAATAAGACAAACTTTACCTGTGCCTTTGGAAATGGCTCCACCTGGGCCTTTCAAGCTTTTGCCACATGTTTTATTAATGGATGTACACTTCAAAAGCTGTTATTTCTCTTCAGTAGTTTCCTGATGCACTCTCCACTGCTCTGCCCCCATTCTCAAATGAATTTTTACCTTTTGGGCATCTTGGGCAGGAGATTATTCCATTAAGGGCTGGCAGGTTGGATCACTCCCAGGATGGCAACGCTCGTGCCCACGCCTGGCACATCACTTAGCAACACCAAGAACATTCATTGCACATCCTGCTATTTATGTTTCATGTTTCACATGTTGACTTTCTCTCCAAGTCTCCAAGATTTTCTGTTGGGATTGCCTCACGTTAGATGCCCTATTAGTGATGGCCAAACGCAAGTCCCCATCCTGTCCCTGAGAGCTAAGCAGGAAAATTATTTTGCCTGCTCCAAGACCCAGTCTTTCCTGCTTGCTTTTATGGAAAGCTGCAGCACCTGATTAATGTCAAATATATCCTCATTGTTAAATAAATGCCATATCTCAGATACAGGAACTTCAGCAAGGGTGCTCAAACATTTAAAGCTGATAATGCTTCCCCTGTAGTGGTTTTTAACACAGTGAAGCACCCCATTCTGTACAAATTCCTGCCTTCACTGCCCTCTTGGCGCACTCCAAACCATCTCCTTTCCCTTAGGTATCCCTCCATTTTTACTGGTACATCCACACTGGTATTCCTCACATGCATTTCTTTCAAGGAGGCCAGCTGGCTGGGAAAGAGTGAAAGAGTGAAAATGGGAAAGAGCTGGCTGGGACAGAGTGAAAATGACTGGTAAGAAGCGAAAGGTGACCAAAACCACCAGCCCTAGCAACTAAGATTTGGGTTTTTTAATATTTTTGCTCTTCCAACTTTTCTGCATCAGAAAGCCCAGACTGGCACCAGAATGTGCCCTGCTGCAGTACAGCAGTGCATAAGAATAATAAGGTGTAGGACTTTCTCTCTGAGGGGATTCATGTTCTAGATATGTGACTCTGTTTACAGTTGTCTAGAGAGGAGCTCTGCACCTCAATATACATTCAGAATAGATATTTATCCTTCTACCTCCAAATAAATGCTTTTTGGGGAGAAGGGAGAGAGGCAATTCTCTTAAATATCCAGCTGAACTTCTGCACAGTGAATTAAAATGTCTAGGAAAGAATAAAAGCAACATGTACTGAATATAAAAAAGATGAAAACAGGGGAAAATATTAATGATTGTTGTGTTAAATGAGATGAGCTGGATCTGCAGAAGTGTGTGAAAACCTCTTTTTGGTCTCATTTGGTTTAGTTTCTCTCAGATTTCACTTTGAGATTTGCTGTTTTAGTGTGATTTTGCAGGGCTATTTCTGGAAGCAGCTGAGCTACATTCTGGGAACCAATCCCAGCAATTGAGCATGAAAAATAAACTATGACCATATACCTGATGCACTATTTCCACTTTCATCATGCATTTGACTGGAAGAAGGGGAGAAAGAACAGCTTAAATTTTTTTTTATATGAATTTAAGCAAGCCATCTGTAGAATAAGTATACAAACTGGATACCGTGACAACAAATCAATTTGAACCTTGATGTAAGTATAAATTATTTCTATATGAAGTCATACCCCATTTCTGGGTAGAATGACATACTTGGTGGGAGAAGAAATAAGGATTTTACTTTAAAAGGAGGATATTAAATGCAGTTGGGAATACATAAATATTCAGATTAAAATAATATAAATTACTCATATACAAAATTTGTTCATAGAAAAAATGTGACAGCTACTGCCATTACAAAACCAATGAAAGCATAACAGTGGCAAAAAAAACTATCATGAGCCTAAGGAAGCTCAATTTCTCACAGTGTTACATTCCATGAATCAAAGTATATGCACACAAGGTACTTTGGATTTTCTACAGGAATGGCAATCAATTTTGTCCATGCTTCTTTCTAAGTTCTTAAGTCACATCTAACTAAAATGGCTTTTGGATGCAGATGAAGTTTCCCAGTAGCTTTGGTGATGAAAGAATCAAGAGATTTGAAAGCCAACAGTGGATTGCTGAGTGAAAAATAAATGCAAGGGAGATGTTTCCCTGCATAGTAACTCTTTGTTACTGAATACTTTAAGCCAGCAAACCTCCTGAACTAAAATCTATACTAACAGTATCCTACTCATGATATGAAATAAATGTGGGGAAAAAAATGTGGACTTATATTCACACCTATGGTTGGGCAGAGAAGTGGCTGAGAGCAGCCCTGTCAAGAAGGGTTTGGGGATGATGGTTGATGAAAAACTCACCCTGAGCCAGCAGTGAGTGCTTGCAGCCCAGAAAGCCAAGAGAATCCTGGGCTACAACAAAAGGATGTGGGCAGCAGCTGAGGCAGGTGATTCTGCCCCTCCACTCTGCACTTTTGAGACTCCACCCAGAGTGCTGCATCCAGTTCTGGGGCACCCAACACAAACAGGACATGGAACTGTTGGAGCAAGCCCAGAGGAGGCCACAACGTTGGTGAGAGGACTGGAGCACCTTCCCTGTGAAGACAGGCTGAGAAAGTTGGGGATGTTGAGCCTGAAGAAGAGAAGGTTGTGTAGAGATCTCACAGCATCCTTTTAGCCCCTGAAGGGGACCTGTAGGGAAGCCAGAGGAGGACTCCATCAGGAACTGTGATAGGAGAGACTATTGGTTCAAAATGAAAGAGGGGATTTCAGATAGATATTAGAAAAAAATTCCTTACAGTGAGGAAGATGAGACACTGGCACAGGTTGCCCAGAGCAACTGGATGTCCCATCCCTGGAAGTGTTCAAAGCCAGGTTGGATGGGGCTGTGAGCAACCTGGTCTAATGGGATGTGTCTCTGCCCATGGCAGCAGGGTTGGAACCTTGAAAGTCCAGGCTTTAAAGTTCTTTAAGGTCCCTTCCAACCTGAAACATCCTGTGATTCTGTGATTCTGTACATCAGTTAATGTCCCTGTTTTTCTTTCTCTCAGTGTGCGCAGGTAGGAATGAGTGAACCAAGGGATGATCGTGTTCAAAATCCATTCACCAGGGGAAAGTGGCAAGTCACTCACTCTCATCTGAAGCTGAGGGGTGAGGATCAACCCCAAGTGCTGCAAAACAGGCTTGGGACAAAGGCCAGACTCCCTGTTTATAGCAGGGGCTGCATGAGTGGTGGCTCTGTTTCAGTACCTACTGGTCGGATGGGAGGTCCAAGTGGTGCTGGAGAAGCACCATCTCCACTGTGAGGGAATTCTTCCTGAGTTATGGAGAGCATCCAGCAGCTCCCCACTGAGATATGGCTGCCTTTAAACAAGACTCATGGCAAAGCCTTAACAGAGCCCCAGGATGGGTAATCCATACACTGAAATATTCTGTTGAGCAGGTTGTGTAGTTTCCTGCCCAAGCACAAGAGGAGATATCTGACTACTCAAACATTAGCAGTTTACTCCATCTCCTTTGGAAACCACAGCCTTTGCTCTCAGTTGTGCTTTGATGTGTGAGTACCTGTCTTGAAACCCCAATCTTTCCCACCACATAGGGAACAGAGGTATGTGCTGGCCTTTTCACTGCAACAGCTGAGGCACAAGTCCCACCACAGTCACGGAGGTTATAAATGTTACACACTGATCATGAAGGAGCAGCCACACACCAGCTGTGACCAGGGGCAGTTCTCACCAGGAAAAGATGGCAAGAACAGGATATATTCCAAATTCATGGTGCAAGCACAGTGAGCCTGGAAAGCTCAGCCCCTGATACATCTGGCCACTGCCATCACAGCATCTTTCAGAACAGAGGCTTTCCAAGACCAAAGGCATCCAAAGAGATAATCCATAATATTCAAATTTCACATACAGCCTGGGCTGCTGGAGACTGACACTGATGGGCAAAACCATATGCAAGTTATCAGTAAAGTGAGGGTGCAAGGATTTTAAGTCAAGCGGGGGCCACTGCTGGTCAGAAAATGGAGATCAAGGTGGCACAAGACTCCAAGAAACCTTCTGTTACTTCAGGTCAGCCAGCCAAATATTTTAAAGCAGCTGATAAATACTTGCTGGTGCAGAAATGTTCTTTCCTTCAGAAGACAGCAGAAAGTGCAGATAGTTTTTAAGAAAGACTCACAGGCTATTTTTTTTTTTTCCAGAAGAATTTCAAATATCTGCTGACACCCTCAGGCAGAAAGGCAGATTTTCTTTCAGTTTAAAAAGCATATGCTTCTCTCTCTCTAAAAAAAAACCAAATAAAAAAATCCTTCATCCAAAGCAATTGAGGAGGGGCTGTTTGCTAATTTTACTCAATTCAGCTGCAAAAAATATCCAAAAGTAACTCATCTGCAATATTTAGTACTTAAGAGCTGTAGATAACAGGCCACAGATCCGGTACTGAGCAACCTGTAACAGAAATCTGAACTATGCTTTATTTGCTTCTTTGCACTTGGTTCTCTAGAGTTTTATAACTCTATAAAATATCTTCTTTTACTAGACAGTAAATATTCTCAAAGTGGGAGCTCAGGAGGCCCAGAGCAAGCTTGGAGAGTTGCTGAAATTCAAATAGTAGGTGCTGCCTTCTCCAGGAGTAAGAGAAAAACAAGAGGCCAAGAGGCAGAATGGCTCCATGCTCAAACAGGAGCAATGGGGCTGCTCTGTTCTTGTCATCCTGGTCCTGGCCCTGGGCACCACAACAGCCTGACCATGTCACACTGATGTCACCCACAGTCCCATCCTCAGCCTCCTGCTACTTACACTGTTCTTTCTGAAGTGATGGCTATGTGTGATTAGGTGGGAATTTATCTACACATTTAAAAATAACTTTCTTCTCCTGCAAATTTTAAAAGGAAGAAAATGGGAGGAAAAAAGGAAAAAGCTATTTATTCCAGTCTCATTATCGTAAATTGGTTTACTTCTCCTTAGTGAGATATTTTGCATTTCTGAGGCTTGTTTGAAGCTTCAGCATCCTCATTTCCATGTTCTTCACTGCTGAAAGGAAACAACAGGGACACTGCTCAGTTCTCATACAGACTTGCCATACTGTGCCATTTTCTGGTGGAGGTGATTTACCAGATAAGGAAACTATCTGTTACTGTACACCAAAAAGTTTTCATTTTTGCTGTGATCCTGCATTCAGCAGGAATTAATTCAGTAATTCAGATATACTGGAGCTCTGGTCATCTCTTCTCATGTTACCAACACAAGACTATTTGAAAAGGTCTTTTTTACAAACTACTAAAAACCACACAGTTACCACTTCTTTTTCTATTTCTGTTTAACATATATCTCTTAACACTTGCTCTGGCCTGAAATTTTTCTCCAAGGGCAGTGTCTTGCCCCAAGGAGTAAGTGCAAAGTTGCCAAGTTTTGCAAAGATCTCCCATTGACTTATGAATGACATAAAAAATGCAGGCTCCAACAGCAAAGGTCACACAGGAGATTATAAGATTATAAGATTGTTACACGACAGCAGAAAAAAGATTTTTTTTTCCTTTGGAAGAGGAATGGCTCATTAGAAGTAAAGAAAAAGGGAGATGTGAGCAGAGGAAAACTAAGAAAGGCTTTTCACAATGGATTGAAATCATTCCAGGCCAGACTGCACCAGCCAGAGGGAAATTTCAGTGCAGAAATGACAAACATAAATAATATAAACGTTTTTCTACAGATTGAAAACTTGCTTGAACTTCACATCTCCTCCTTCAGGTTTCCAAAGTTTCTTTGGAGGGTTTTGTTGTTTGTGGAAGGGTTTTCCAAACTGAGAACTGGATTGGAACAGTCATCTTCTCATATCTGGTCTTCTCCTTCTTGCCCTTCCCCATCTGTAAGGAACAGCCCCGAGAAATCATCACTGTCATCAATCCTCAGTCGCAGAATCTTGACCTCATACATCAGGGAACAGGAAAACAATATAAACCAGAGGAAATCTCAGATACTTGGGGAATATTTTAGAAGGCTGATGTGATTTACACAATGGAGGCTCCCACCTGGAGCTAGCCCATGGCACTTCCTCACAGGAAGAGGTGCTTTTAGAGAAGAGGTGCTTTTAGAGAACAGGTGCTTTTAGAGAAGAGGTGCCCTGAACTAACTGAGTTGCCAGAAGTGGTGTAGTTGTTCCCTGTTATCAGTTGTGAGTTAGATATATCCTAAATACATGAGTAAGGACCCTTCTGCTGAAGTGAGATTTGGATCAAACCCTTTTCCAGTACAGCAAAGATGATCAAGATTTCATCTGAACAAAAGTGAGGAACAATACACAAAGAAAAACACCCAAATGTGTGAATGGGAAGAGGGGTATGATTGGGAGGACCAGGATCATTAGGTATCTGCATGAAGCCCAAATGCAATTTTAGTTCCCTATTGCCAGTGAAGCACTCAAAGTCAGACAGGATGACAAGGACAATTATGCTCCTGCAGCTCCCACTGAAGTGAGACATTCAACTGCAAGAACAGACAGAGCTGATAGCAGCTACTGGATGAGGAAACATGATTGAAACATTAGGACTGAGGCACAGTTAGAAGTATCACTTTGTATTGGTCTGAAGAAAAATGCAGTGGTATAAATTCTGCCTATTCTTCTGCAGCCAGCAGACAAATAGAGGATCAGCAGGAAAAGAAAAATATGGGAGCATTATAAGGGAAAACCCTTAGGGAAGGTATAGCAGTGCACAGAATTGCTTGATAATATCTAAGAAATAAATGCACTAAAAAACAGGAGTAGGTTTGTCTGAGGGGTTCATTTGCACAGAGAGTTACTTTTTAAAACTTGTGCTCCTTTTAGCCAAATCTGACTGTCTTTAGTTCAAGATGGAAGGGAGGGGGAAGGGAAGTAAGGAAAAGACTCTAGCAGAGAAAGAGAAAAGAAAGAATAAAGCCAAAGCTGTAAAATCAAACCAAAATCCAAAATTCAGGTTGAAAGGTTAATGAATGCAAATAGCTCAACTGGGGTGCTGCATATTGAAAACTAGAAATCATGTTGAACAAGGGAGTAATTAAGAAAGGATGGAAAAGAAACACGCTGGGCCATGGCAAAGGCACAATTAAACTCACTTGATGTAAGTCCAATGCTTTTTCATTGAGATACATCCAGTGCAAATGAGGTCCATAATTGGAAAATATGATTTGCCACCTCTTTCTTTCCCTACTGAAAACACTTCTGCTGTTTTCATTTTTGTACAAACAGCTGTTTGTACAAATATTTCTAGTTTTATATAGCTAGATATAATGCATTAAGTTTCCTCCAAGTGCTCTCAAAGCCCAAGGTGAATTCAGCAATGCTGTACAAAGTGCCATTCCTAATTACCACAGCTCAAGGGCTCGGGGTGCCAGTGGACACAGGACCAGGCAGAGCTCCCAGACAGGTTTGTGAACAGACATCAGCAGAACTGAGGATCTGTAAACCAGCCTTCAAATGGTACAGGAACAAACTGAGAGGAGTTTGCAGTATTTGACCCTCTTGTTCAGCAGGTCCATCCACACCTGCTCTGCATTGCAGAGAGAGAACTTCAAAGCAGGGAGAGTTTTGAATTCATGCTAAATGTGGGAGCCAGGCATGTTGTACCTGAAGGCAGGTATCTGCCATACCTGGCATTCTGTGACTTACACAGTCTGGTTTCCAGGTGAAGTTTCATTTCCAACCCATGAACCCACAAAGAGACTGGGCTCACAGAAATGTGCAAGGAAATTTCAGCCTTCCCTGTTGGCACCACCTAGGGCACCCTCTGCAGCACTTTGTGGAGAGGGTAAAGCCTTCCTTCTTCCCACCTCCTGGGTAAAATGTTATGGATGCTTCCAGCCTCATAAGCTGCCTCTGGACTTTGCTTGGATGTTGCAGTATGACATTCAAGAAACGTGAAACTGTATTTTTATTTTAGCAATCACACTAAAAGAACTTAAGCATAGGTCAAGACAAGGTAAGAAGAGCAAATGGCCTCATTAAATAATAATCTTTTTCAGTAACAGTTATGCAGGATCTCAAAAATCTCTCTTTTCACTGCTTCTTTCATTCTGTTTTTTAATAGTATTTTAAAAAGAAAAAAAAAATTTAGAGAACCAGTCCATGTGTCTGCTATAACTGGGGATTTCTGAACCTAATATGATCAGGATTTTTGTTTGTTTGACCCATAGAGCCTGGCTGCTTCTTAGCTGTGGATTATGGTCTGTCATAGCAAAAGCAGCTTTTGTCAGTTTTAAACCGAAGGAAGTTTGTCAGGTGAGTATTTTTAATCTGAAAAAATCTGGAAACCAGTAAAAGTCTTTGGCTTGAAGAAGATGAGTTGGAATGTGTTTTGGTGCAAAAACCAGTTGGAGACCTCATTAAATTCTCTGGGAGACAGAGACTGTCAGAGCTGCAGTCTGAGGTCTGCATGAGGTCTGGATTTTATTAAACTACGTGCTGTGGACCTGTCATTTTCAATAAAATGAGACTTTTGTTTCTATTTGTTTCTTAATTAAAGTGTTTCTTAGGAAAATATGCTCCCTAAAAGAAGATACCAGTAAAATAAAAAAATAATATCTAACCATAAAGGGTCAGTGTCAAATGACTTATTTAATGCAATAGTAAATCCCAAAAGCAAAAATGCATTTCACTTCTTCAGAGCTCAATACTCCTTTTTTTTTTTTTTTTTTTTTTTTTTTATTTTTCTTTTT